>JARHVA010004138.1:1232500-1689676 GCA_037957365.1 Torreya grandis
AGGCCACTATCTTGATTGGTTCTGGGAGCACACATAACTTCATCCACAGTAAATTGGCTACTCATTTGAACTATTTCATTTATCCAACTCTAGAATTCAGGTTATGATTGTAGATGGTGGTATTGTTAGTTATTTAGGAAAATTTCATAGTATTAAGTTGGTCATGAGAGACTTCTTATTAGATTCTCCTATGTTTGCTAATTCGATGGGTGGAGAAGATATTGTTCTGGGAGTTTAATGGCTCACCACTTTGGGCACTATTGAAATTAATTTTTAAGAATTATTCATGCACTTTTATTTTGAAGAAAGGAAATTTGAGCTAAGAGGATTAAAGTCTAAATCTCCCCAACTTGTTATCTCCCATCAAATGACAAAGATTCTTCATAAGGGTGTTGAGGGATTTTTAACTCACTTGTTTTCTATAAAAGTACAGCCATATCCACCTCTTGATCTACAACAAATAATTGATATGCATTCCATTATTTTTAGAGACATACCAAAAGGACTTCCACCTAGCTGCATGCATGATCATGCTATCACACTTATTCCTAGTAGTACACCACCCAACATCAGGCCATATAAGTATCCTTATGCCCAAAAAATTGATATTGAAAATATGTTACAAGAGATGTTGGATGCAAAAATCATTCACCATAGCCAAATCAAATACTCTTCACTAGTTTTCATGGTGAGAAAGAAAGATGACACTTGGAAGAGGTGCCCTGACTATAGATAAATCAACAAGTATACTATCAATGATAAGTTTCTAATTCATATCATTGATTATTTTCTTGATGAATTGAATGGTGTTATTTATTTTACCAAGTTAGATCTACATTCTAGGTATCATCAAATAAGGATCCATGATGAAGACATACCCAAACCCACTTTTAGGACTCATGAGGGCCATTATGATTTTTTGGTTATACATTTTGGCCTAAAAAATGCACCATCTACTTTTCATAGTTTGATAAATACTATTTTTAAGCCATTTATGAGGAAATTTATTTTGGTATTCTTTGATGATATCCTCATTTATAGCAAAATTTAGGCAGACCATTTGCAACATGTGAAATAAGTACTCTCCATTTTGGAGTAAAATCAATTGTATGCCAAACCTTCCAAATGTACTTTTGGGGTTGGTGAGGTTGAATATTTGGGTCATTTAGTGTCTTATGAAAGAGTGAAAGTGGATCCTAAAAAAATCCAAGTAATAGTGGACTGGCCAATTCCTAAGATACTCAAGCAACTTCAGGGAGTTTTGGGGCTTACTAGTTACTATCGTAGATTTGTCAAAAATTATGGTAGTACTATATCCCTAATTTCCTCATTGTTAAATAAATACTCCTTTTAGTGGACTGATGTAGCTATTTGGGCATTTGAACAATTAAAATTGGCTATGTGCACTACTCCAGTATTGGCCACTCCTAATTTTTCCAAGACTTTTATGGTTGAATGTGATGCATCTAGGTATGGTATGGGTGTTGTACTCATGTAAGAAGGTAGACCACTATCATTTGAAGGTCATCAACTCAAGGGTAAAAATCAGTACAAACCCATTTATGAGAAAGAAATGATGGCCATTTTTCATGCAATCAAACAATGGAGACCTTATTTTATGGGTCATCACTTTCAAATAAAAACTAATCATGATAGTCTTAAATATTTTTTAGAACAAAGGTTATCATTTGAAGAACCATAGAAATGGGTAACTAAGATGTTAGGCTATGATTTTTAAATAGTCTAAAAAAAATTCAAGGATAATGTGGTGGTAGATGCACTATCCAGAAAAGATGAATCAATTTAGGCATTGCTATGTGTCATAACTATTTTGTAGGTATATTGGCTAGAGGAAGCACAATCAAAATGAGAAAATGATAGTATTGTTCATGATTTGATTCAAAATATCTAGCAAGGTTTAGGTGGATTTGAAAATTTCACATGGAAAGGTAATGCATTATGGTATAAAAATAGATTGTACCTATGTAAGAATTCTCTTCTTAAACAAAAAATCCTTCAAGAACTTCATGCAACTCTAATTGGGGGTCATTCAGTATTTTTGAAAACCTATCACAGAATCAAATAGGATTTTTTTTGGGAAGGTCTCAAGGGGGATGTCCAAAAATACATTTTTAAATGTATGATCTATCAACAAAATAAAGGCAAAACAATCAAAACTCTAGGTCTTTTACAACCTTTATCTATCCCTAGCCAGCATTGGGAAGAGGTATCTATGGATTTCATTACAATGTTACCTAAATATAATGGTTAAAATGTTATCATGTTTGTTATATGTCTTATCAGTAGGTATGCTCATTTTTGTTCATTATCCTAGCCATTTGTTGCTAGTGCAGTAGCTTCTACTTTTATTAATATAGTTCAAAAATTGCATGGGACCCCTAAGATCATTGTTAGTGATAGAGATCCCATTTTTACTAGTAATTTTTGGACTGAGTTATTTACATGTTTAGGCACCCAATTGGCTCATAGTTCATCCTATCATCCTCAATCTGATGGACAAACTGAGGTAGTCAACAAATGTCTAGAAGGATATCTCCATTGTTTTGTTTCTAATAAACAAGATAAATGGGTTCATTGGCTACCACTTATTGAATGGTGGTATAATACTTCTATTCATAGTTATTCTAAAATGTCTCCTTTTGTGGAACTATATGGATACCACCCTCCATCCATCACTTAAACCTTGAAGGTCCATCCTAAGATTCATGCAGTTGAAGAACATATTCACCATCAACAAGAGGTCCTTGCAAGTTTGTGTGAAAATTTAGCTATAGCCTAGAATCGCATGAAGAAATAAACATATCAACATAGAAGTGAGAGGCATTTTGATATTGGTGATTGGGTCTTTGTTCACTTACATACATACAAATAGATGTCATTAAAGCAACAAAAAAAGGATAACAAGTTATCCCCTAATTATTATGGGCCTTATCAGATTTTACAAAAAATTGGAAGTGTGGCCTACAAGTTAGATTTTCCCTCATCCACTCACATACATCTAGTATTTCATGTATCATCCCTAAAGAAAGTCATTAGACATAGAGTTACCATTCAAATAGACTTACTAGAATTGGATGAGGAAGGTAGAGTTATTCTTGATCCTAAGGTGATCCTTCAATGGTGTATCACAAAATTGCATTCTAGAGCAATTACAGAATACCTGATCAAATGGAAGAATATACCTTGTGAAGATACCACTTGGGAGGATGAAGCATTTATGCAGCAGCATCCAAAGTTGCCACAATATTGAGGACAATGTTGTTTTGAAGGGGAAGGGCTTGTTACACCCTTAACCATTGGTGTGTCTAGGGATATGTGTGCCTGACTTGTGGCTTGCATACCTCTTTTATTTACTTGTTACATTTCTCTATGTTCTTAGATATGTTAGACTATGAAATAACCTTGGCTAAGTAGACTATATATAGGAGGTAGTGGTTAGTCTTTAATCATCATGTTAAGTATTTTTCTATTAGTGCATTGTTGTGGAGGTTACCCCCTTGAAGTGGCTTTGTTATATTATCTAATATTCAGGTCTGTTATCAATTATCGCTATGTAATCTCTCATAGTTTGTTATTCTATGTAATATAAAATCATTATGTGCGAATATCTAAGTAATTTCATTACATGCTAGATACCTATACAAAAAAATATAATATCTTGGACATGAATTTTTTGTGGATTTATGATTTTACTTCCTCCTGTTCTCCTTTTGTAGATGAAGTTGTTAATTAGGATGGAAAAAGTTACTAATTTGATAGAGGAATAAATTTTCCAATTTCTGATGTTTTAAATTTGATTTGCTTTGTACAAGGAATTTGCTAAATTGTGCAATGTTTATCTTGTACCCAACTAATAATTGCTTTAAAGTAAGCTCAAGGACGTAACCATCGATAGTTAAGATAATCGTCAATAGTTAGGTTGATCATCGATGATCAAAGGGGCTAGAAGAAAATGATTTGAATTAAATGGTTTAGTTAAATATGGTAAATTAGGGATCAAGTTAGTAAATGAGTCTAATTGACTAGGTGTTCCACTAGATGCAAAGTCAGGTAAGGGTCAAAGAGGTTGTTTGACATTGAAAACTATCATGTATATTTTTTGAGTATCTACATTTTGCCCCTTTTTATGGTGTAGTTTTGATCTAACAAGTTGTAGAACAAAAATAGATGGTTGGTCAAGGTTTGGTTTCCCTAAGTATGGGAGGGGTGTTCCCCCTCAAACTGGGAGTTGATGAGGTGAAATTATAATCAAGTTAGGGTTTGATAAATGGTAAATTGGTAGCCACAAGGTAGGTGACTTAAAAAAAAAGGCTATGAATTTGAGATGCAAACATGCACACAAAATATGACTAAGAGTGATAGTCAAGATCATGCAAAAACTAAAGTTACCAATGTTGGTAAATATAAGGTCAATTCTAAAGGGACATGTGACAGGGGTAACCAATCCATAACATTGGTAATAGTTAATCAAGTTAAGCCTATGAAGCCATGTATACAAGGTCAATGTTGGTTTCAAGTATCAAGGGTAAGAAGTACTCCTACAAATTAACATAATTGGTCAAGTCGTGTATGAAGTTGTGCTAAGTTTAAAAGTTCAACATAGTAAGGTTGGTTGGTGTAGTTAAAATGACCATGCAAAGTTATCATAAAACATATAAATGGTTTGAGTCAAAAATGACTAACATCAAGGTAGATGTGGGGTAAAAGTTGATAATTTAGGTATGGGTTGGTAAGGGATGGCCGAGCTAACTCTATATTCACTAGGTAAGTGGACGCTACCTACATAGTTCCATGGACATGAAATCCAAAAAAGCTTCAGGATAAATTTAGTTCTTTGCAAAATTTCATATTTGAAGTGGGTTTTGTTTACTGAAAAAGTGGTCAAAAGACTAAGGGACCCAACCATCAATGTTTAGGGTTACCCCTAAGATCAACCATCGATGTTTATCCTAACCATTAATGGTTAGGAAAACCCTAAAAAGTTGAGGTGTAAAAAGGAAAATGGTGAGTCATTTTTACCATTTGACTTTTTTTTGTTAGTTCTTGGAGTATTTTCTTTTGGTGATTGTGTATAGAGGTTGCTGAGGTGGATAAAAGTTAGCGGTTGATTGTATGTGGTCAAGGTGATTGCATGTTGACTAGATGGAGGGTGGACAAGGGCATGACTGAGAGATTGCATGAGGAATTTGACCATGCCAATGATCAAAGAACAAGGTATGGGATGTTATAAAATTGATACTATAGGTGAATTTATGGATGTAAAGTTGTATTGAGTAGGTTAGAGTAGTGGGTTAGGGTTTGTGAAAATGTCCCTGGGCCATGATGCCCTAGTTTTTGGGTGTGGATAAAATTGGCCAAATTAGTTGGGTAAATTTTGAGGGGAATAGTATGTTGTAGTGGTGATGTACTGTAGAATATTAGTAGGTGGTTTAATATTACTTTGAGTTGAGTTTAGTGGTGTTAGGGTGGAAAAAGGTGGTTGGGTTTCACCATTAGTGGTCATGCATAATGATCTTTGATGGTTTGACTCGACCATCAATGGTCGATATTAGGGGTGAAAGGATCCCTAGGGACCACTAACAGTTTAAAGAACCATCAGTGGTCAAAGTGTTTTAGGGGTAAGTTTGGTTTAAAAAGGACTGAGTGATGGTGCTTGGAATAGTTTTTAAAGTTTGAATGTTAAATATTAAAATTTGTTAATGTAGTGGTAAAGATTTTTCAAAGGGTAAGTGAAAGGTGGGTAAGATGTTAGGATGTTTTTAAATTATTATAAGAGATTGGTTTAGTTTTAAGGTGTTTAAAAGGGATGGTGGGTAGAGTGAGGTGAAAAACCTGTCAAGCATTGAAAAATAATGTGTTAAGGTAGAGGTAGATAGTGATAGAAGGACATAGGTGTTTAAAATGTGTGTAGATAAAGGTAGAGGGTTATTTTTATTGTTAGATGTAAGTTAGGTTTAAAATGGTAGGTGTAGGTTGATATTGGTTATGATGTGTAAAACTAAGTATTGATGCTAATATTATTATTATGCAGGCCTACAATTAGATCTAGATGAGGTATCGAGTCTTGAGGATCTTTGTTGAGGTTCAAGATGGGATGACACATAGGATTAGAGGCACATGGAGATGGTTGGCCTAGGGGCTATGATACATTATCAGTAGCTACCATGAGATGTTACTAGGATCATCACACTCATCAAGAGATGGGACCCAGTGATGAACATGTTCATGTTATCAATAGGAGAGATGACCATCTTATTGGAGGATGTGGCCAAGATCACATGAATACCCATTCAAGGGGAGCCAATCTATCATGTAGAGAGTGAGGATAGATATTATTATATGGACCTAAATTATGGAGCAGACTAGGTGCATGCCAAGTGACATGTAGGGGGTTTGGGAGTAGGCATTGTACTAGAGGGCCCTAAAAGATCGATGCTTGTTAATGATGATGATGATGGTAGTGACTTGTTTTTCATTACCATATTCTATCCATGGTTGATTTCCATACCTACTACTAGGGGTATTGGTGGAGATGCTACTAGGGAAGAAGTTGTTTGGATAGGCCCCAATGTTACTAGTCCATATTTATAGGGATCTCTAGGTCTTTTAGGCACACAAATGATATGGGATCAGCATCAATTTTGTGCTTCATTATTGGGCATTCAAGCACATTTGGGTTTTGAGACCATTGGGGGTACCATGGTAGGGATTCACTCAAGTAACCTTTCCAATTAGTTTCATGTAATAGATGTACATTGATGCCTTCATAGGTGCTAGTGGAGGAGCCAGAGATATAGATTGGTTTAGGGATACATTGGAGGGTTTTGTGGCATGTGATGTTGTATGGATGTCATACATGGATTGGCCTAGTTATCTTAGGCACAAGTTTTAGACATTATCCTTTAAAAATTGGCACTAGATTTATAGGAGGATAAATGCAGACACTAAGTTGATCCTCTTTAATTAAGTGTAGAGATAGTTTGGACTAGTATAGGGGATCCCTATAAACTTTCCTTGATACAAGAGGGAGGAAGCCAAGTTTTTACTATCAGAGCCATAGCCATAGGATATTGTACTAGACTTTAAGGAGCTACTAGCTAGAGTGTCCATTGATGATGTAGGGATTATAAATGGTTATGTTTCCTAGTTCTAGGCCTGATATGTAGTGGCTAACTTTGGATGGGGTGTTAGGGGGTAGCAACCTATGGATGTAGACCTTGTAAGGGTACTGGCATAGGATGGTCATGTGGGAGCAACATTGGTAGTAGCATAGGCCAATATTACTAGATTATAGGGATAGGTGGTCATGTTACATGCATAGATTGTCACCTTACATGGGCAAGTTGCCACTTTGACTGGTGAGTGTGATATGGTGAGGACCTCCCTAGATTTAGTTATGTGGGAGAGAGATTCATTGAGATGGAGGGTAGGAGTGGCTGCAATAGTAGAAAGAGGACCTCTTGACATAGTTTTGAGGACACAGTACCTAGCCACCATTGAGGAGCTGAGGTATTATGAGGTGATAGTACTAGTGAATCTACAATTGAAGATGAGATATTGGGAGTTTATGGCCATCTTAGCAATGGGTCCATTAATAGTGACTCCAAGATATTGGGCCTTGATAGTAGGACAAGTAGGGAGGCCACCACCCCATGGTAGTGTAGGTGTAGATGGGGCCAGTGATAGTGGTATACTAGGGGCCTGATAGCTGGATTATGTATATGATTTTAACTTTGATATTGGCATGAACATCAATGATGTGAGATGTATATGAGTGAGAGAGACATGGATACATTATGTCATGTATCTTTTTATTAATTTATATGATGACTATAGTTTTATTATGTTGATTATATCACTATCATTTGATTATATTGATGATTATGTTTTTATGTTGATTATTTATTGATGATGTATTAATTTATGATGATGATGATTTAATGATGTTTTTGGATCATGGATGACATATATGGTTTTGCATACTTATGGTTATTGTTGATTCTGTAGTTTGATGATGGATATGATGGATATGATTGAAGTTATTTAAAAGATGTTTTTTATTAAGATAATTGTTGTTATTTGTCATGGTTGCATATGATCATGACTATTGGATATATATGTTTTATTTATGAGATGATTATAACAATGTAGTTATGTGGAATGATGTTGTAATAATGTGATAATGTAGTCGATAAATAGAATGATATTTATTGTAGGGATGATTTTGATGACATTTGATAATGATTTTATGATGTTATAATGTTATAATGATATGTTGTGAGTTTTTACGATTTTGTGGTTCCAAATGTTTTGTTTATGGAAGGGATATGGTTTATAATTTCCCTATTCATGGCATGAATGGGAATATAATGGAAACACACAAAGTAGGTGTAGACAACAAAATGTGAGAAAGAGATAATAATTGTGAGACATATGACCATATGAACTAACAAATAGAGCATAAGAAAAAGGCATGATGGTTGTTTAATTGGAAAGGATATAAAAATTACAAACCATAGTTGGATAGACTTAGTGAACATAAACTAGTCGAATGCTTTGAAAGAGCATGCTTTGATTAAGATAGAGGGTGCCTTGGTCACTTTATATCAAGTAAGCTCATAGTCCCTTGATTTTAGAGAAGGATTGAAGGGAAGGGAGGGGATAGGTATATGTTTAAATGTTAAATAGGTAAAAAGGTAACCTAATGTGGGTTAGCTTGCCCCTTCTATAGGTGACCAAAGAACCATAATAGACAAGTCCATGCCTTCATATGATATGTAGACTAATTAATGTGAGAAGTCTAACAATGCCATATATAAGAGTTGATTATGGCATAATAGGATGATGTTTAGACTGATTGATGTGAGAAGTCTACAAATGGCACTTATAAGAGCTAACAGTGGCTTACTTACTTTGATTTTGACATAGGTTCATTTGTTTCTTTTGTTATTTTGATAAGATATTGAAGCTAATCGATGCAAGAAGCTTCAAATGATTATTTCTTATCCATCCTTCAAGGGAGTGGTCTAGAATTGAATTTTTATAGCTATCCTTCAAAAGAGAAATCTATCTTTAAATAGCTTTTAATTATTAGGTAGTTGTCCTTCAAGGGTGTAGTCTACAATGCTAGAGATATGGACATAAGTGATATTTTGAATGTATTTTAGACATGGACAAGTCTATTCAGGATTAAAGGTTTACCATTATGGAGGAAATACTTTGGCACAAAGGTTAATGATATGTGGGTCAAAGGGTTTGAGAGACACCTGATCATGGGATTCCATCTAATTAGAGATGAAGAGTAGCCATGAGAACCATGCCATGGGTAGATTCATGGTGCCCATGCTTATGATTAGGCTATAACTATGATGGATGATCACACAATTCTATATTTTAATCAATTATTCCCAAAAGGTGTGGGTATATGTAGGTGAAATGAAGTGAAAATATTATATACCAAGGTATGAGATTAAGTTATACATAGAAGTTAGTTTGATCCTTGTTTTAGCAATAAAAAGGATGTAAATGCCAAGTGTTGAGAGGCTCAAGCTCTAGTTTGCCTTGGAGAGAGGATAAATGATAATCTCTTGATCCATACTTATCGGTTATGATGTAGGGTTTGATCCAATTAAAATCAAACTTACCCATTTTTCTCTTCTTCATATTAGTTTTAAGTAGGTTTTCCTTAAGGATGAGGTCTCTGATGTTGAACTTTAACTCTTTTAGGTGTCTATTGTATGTGTGTTTTATTCATTCCTTATAGACACAAAGATGATTAAGGGTTGTGAAGTGATGTTCATCAAGAATTTTAAGATGTACAAGGCATTCTTGATGATAGTTTCTCTTGAAAAGGATTTCATGTAAATAAATGCAAAGGGATGGAATTTGGACTTCAAGAGACAAGACTACCCTAGCCCTAAAGATGAGAGAGAAAGGGGTAGCACCCATGGAGGTTTGAATGTTAGTGCAGTAGGCCCATAAATCAAAAGGGATATGCAAATGCCAATCCCTACCTAAAGCACTGAATACTTTGGTGAGCATTTTGATGAGATTTTTGCTATAGACTTTCACCTATCCATTAGCTTATAGACAGTAGGTGAGGAAAAGCTTAACTTGATGCCAAAAGCATCATAGAGACCTTAGACTTTCTAGTTTTTAAAATATTTGCCATTATAGATGATGATCTTATGGGTAACACCAAAGTGATAGATGATAGGGTGATTGATGAAGTCAATAATCTTTTTGTCTTTGGTGGATACAAGAGGAATGATCTCCACCCATTTGGTGAAATATTTTATGGTGGTAATGATGTATTGATGTCATTGCAAATAATGAGGATTGATTTCCCCAATAAGGTCAAGACCCCATTGCAAGAAGGGCCAATAATCTTTAGATACTTGAGGGCCATGAGGAGGTGCATGATGTAAGTTAGCATGTTATTGACATTTGACACACTTCTTTACATAGTCACAATAGTCTTGATTAAGGGTGGGCCAATAGTAACCAAGGCAAATGATTCACTTATCAATAGGTAGGCCTCTAAAATGTCCCCCACAAATTTTATCATGCATTTCTTTGATGGCGTGGGAGGCTTCATGACTATGAAGACAATAGAGAAGGATATTGTTGAAGCCACATTTGTACAAGATTCCCCCTAGTATGGTATAATAAGAGGTACGCTAAATGAAATCCCTTCAAGCATTATTTGAAAGGTTGGGAGGGATAATTCCAAGGTTAAGGTAGTCAAAATTTTGGTCATACAAAAATTCAGAAGGAGATGTTGCCACATTAAAAATGGTAGGGAAATCAAAACTGATATATGAAGGTGTGATAAAATAATGGATGGTGACAAATAATTTAGACTTAGTAGGTTGAGATGGGATTTGGGAGGCAAGGGATGCCATTGTATCCATGAACTTGTTAGTAAATCAAGGAACTGACTGGATAGTGTATTATTTAATGATGCCAATATTAAATCCATGAGTTGATTTTACTTCAATAGGACATCATTTTCACATTGATAAGATCTTGTGTCCTAGTTGATGACTAGTTGGGATTTGCCAAAGACACTAATTATTTTGACTTCCAAGGCTAGGGTGGTTTGGAGACCTATGACTAGGGATTCATATTTGCCTATGTTGTTAGTGCATTCAAATTAAAGTTTAAAATAAAGGGGAAGAGGTTCACCATTAAGGAGAATGAGAATAACTCTAGTACCCCTACCATTTTGGCATTTAGAGCCATCAAAAAACATGGTCATTTAGTAGGTAGATTCTTCTTGGGACAGAGTTACAATGGACTCATCTAGAAAGGTATGAGGAAGGGGTGGATTATCTAGTATAGGATCTTAAGCCAATTGGTCAATGATGACCTATCCTTTAATGAAATTTTATGAAAGTAACTCAAGATTGAACTCAGCTAGAAGCATGAGCCACTTAGCCATACACTAGTTTTGGTATGGTTTGGAGTGTATATACTTGAGGGGGTCAGTGTGGGTGATAACATACGTTTTATGATTAAGAAAATAGTGATAGAGTTTTGAGGCCAGGAAAAATAAGGCAAGGATTTTTTTCTAGGATGGGTATACCAGGTTTCATATTTGATGAGAATACAGCTAATGTAATGGATGCCTTACTCTTTATTCTATTCATCATGTTGTACGAGCATTGCCCCTAGTGAATTGTATATGGAAGATATATATAGGTAAAAGGGTTGGTCTTCTTTAGGAAGGGTGAGGATAGGTGGAGAGAGAATATATTCCTTGATTACATTGAAGGCTTACTAAAATTCCTTGGTCCACTTAAAAGAGATATCCTTCTTTAAGATGTGGTGAAAGGGTTATCTGATGGCTAGGAGATAAAGTGATGGATGGATTAAATTTTTCCTTATAGGATATGAAGTTATGTAAGGTTGGTAGTAGGAAGCATCTCCAAGATTGCTCTGACTTTGGTGGGGTCTATTTTGATTCCATGGAGAAAGATAATGAAACCAAGAAGTTTACCTAATAAGACTCCAAAAATACACTTCTTAGGGTTGAATCTGACATGATAATGGATTAGTTAGTCAAATATGATGGAGAGAACATATAAATGATCCTTTTTGTGTTTATATTTCCCTTAAATATCATCCACATAGTCCTCTATTATTTTATGGATGAGATCATGAAAGATATAAGTCATGGCCTATTGATAGGTTACTCTATTATTTTTTAGTCCAAATGGCATGACCTTGTAGTAGAAGGTTCCCCATGGGGTGATAAAGGAAATTATTTATTGATCTTTAGGGGTAATCAATATCTGATTATATCCCAAGAAACCATCCATGAGAGATAACATTTCATGGTTGGCTAGAAGATCAACAAGTTGGTCGATGTTTGGTAGAGAAAAGTCATCCTTTGGGTAAGCAAGGTTGAGGTCATGAAAGTTCATACAAAGGTGAAGTCCCCCTATGGGCTTGGTGGTGGGAACAATGTTATGAACCCATTATGGATAGTCAATGGGTTGAATAAAGTCTATAGATAAGAGACCCTAAAGCTTTTCTTTGACAAGAATGGATATGCAAAGATGCATTCTATGAAGCTTTTGATGAATTGACTTAGCCTCGAGATGGGTAACAATGTTATGGAGGGAAATACAAGGGTTATTTCTAGGCATATCCTAATAGGACCATGTAAATGTTATATTATGATCTCTAAGTAAATAAGGGTACTCTTATTGTTCCATGTAATTTAAAGATTGGATAATGTTGATAATACAAGGGTTATCCTAAGTTCCCAAATTGACATCAATAGTTGATTCATTCCACATGGTTTTGTTCTTAGGAGGGAGATATTTATGAATTTAAGAATCCCCCTTACCAAGGTAGGTGAGAATATAATCATCATCCTAACGTTGGATGGAGTTGATGGTAGGAGAATCACATTCAATCATTTCAGGATGGATGAGAGGAAGGGTTTTAGTTAGACCATCCTTTTAATAGGTTAGGGATCCCAAACTAATGATATTGATCTAAAAACAAGTTATATGGGATGATGTTAAAGTCCTTAGATTTAGAGGGAGAGGGGGTTGATAAAGATGAAAGTTCTTCATCGATGGTGGAAATGGGTTTTGGTGATGTGGGTTCTTTTGATGGTACAAAACTAAGGCTAAAGAACTCATGAGGATTCTAAGTTTTGATGATGGGTAAATTATGAGGTCCTTATTAATAAAGGCCAAGACCAAACCCCTTCCAAGTTCACTTGTAAAGGTAATCTTTGGAAAAGGTTGGTTTGTTTAGGTAATAAAAATTAGTGATGAATGGTCAAATGAATGGGGTAGTAGCGGGAGCAAGAAGTGGCTGATCAAATCCCCCATTGATGAAACTTGTTTGATTGTTGGGGAACCCAAAAGGGATGATGGTTCTAATGTTGGGATTGTAATAAGGGTCATATTATAGATTCCCAAATTCTTATGGAGTAGGGAAAGAATCTAAGGCTAAAATTTGATATTCCCCAAGAGAGAGACATTAAAATGTGGATTGCAAGGGGTCCACAACCAAAATTTGGGATGAAGGGATGGTTGAGATAGTTTATGCTTCATCATCATTGCAAGTATAAGTGTTGATGGTTTTGGTTGGAGGGGTTACCTTGTTGAAATCTCGTTGAGAGATAGGTGAATGAGGTAGGAGAATTTCATTAGGTCAGTATGTCATATTGCAAGAGGCAAAGGGACTAGGGTTAGCTTTGATGGTAAGAACTTATCTCCCATGATCAAATTTGACACATAAATGTAAGGTGGAAGGGATGAAAATCATAGCATGGATCCTAGGGTGTATTTGTAACACATTGTATTAGAACTCACCTTCTATTACATAAAATAGTTTAGGAATGGTGTAAGGCCCCAAGCGGATGTGAAGAACAATGGTCCCTAAAGTGGTGGCCATGGTGTCATTAAAGGAGAGAAGGACCATTGTACTTTATAATATGATGTTTTTGGGTAGTTGAAGTTGGTCATATGCATAAGAGGAGATAATATTGATGTTAGCCCCTCCATAAATCATAACCCTCTTGATGTAGGTTTGATTGATGTACGTTGTGATGAAAAGGGGAAGATTGGAGTCCTCAAGATTATTGTGATGTATTTTAGAATCATAAAAGGTGATGAGGGTATAAATTTTAAGGGTACTACCAAAGGGTGTAAGAGGTTAAGTATCATCTAGTTAAACCTCTATAGATTGCAGAGCCTCGATCAGTGCTTGATGATAGTGGGGTTAGGAGTTGACTAGTTCATAGAGGCTCATTTTCATCGATGTTTGGTGAAGTTGTTTCAACACATTACACTAGATGGAATCGACTGGGTTGGAGGTAGAGTGTCTCAAAATGGATACTTTGGGCTTTGGTGGTGGTATAGGTGAAGGTGTAGGTGTTTGATTTTGGTTGGAAGGTTGAGGGGTAGAAGGGTAAGTCCATGGAATAGATGCCTTAGCTTTTCCCTAATCTTTATGTTGGGCTTAGGATCATGTAACCACATTAATAGTGTAGACAAGGGGGTTTTTTGGGTTTGGTGGTTGCTTTGGTTCCTCCTTCTCATCTTTTAGTAAGAGTGGGACAATAGGTAAAGGTTGGGTAGGTTGGGTTTATGGTAAGATTGGTAAAGGGGTTAAGAAGGGTTCATCTGACAATAGGTCATCCTCATCATAAAGGATATGAATGAGGGCTTGGAAAACTTTACAGTTCTTAATGTCATTTTTGGTACCCTATGGTATGAATAGATCACATTATCATTGAACTAGGAGGGTTTGGTATTAAAAGGGTAGAATGGTTTGATAGGTGGTAATCAAATGGAGTAATTTTGTAACAACCTCTGTAAAATAGTTGAATAGGATTCCAGCAAAGGTGTTTAAGGAAATGTACTTTTGCTTTTATGATTGGGAACCTTCTAGTTGTGGTTGGAGGAATGATTTTAGTTGGTGGTTTTAGTTGGGTTTGCTTGGTTACAGTAGTTTTGGGGACTAGAGGTTTGGATATGGAAGTCTTAGATGAGGAATATTTAGCTATAGGTGGGAAAGTAGAGGTAGATAGTTTGGTTAAAAATGATGGAGAAATAGATGGTTTGATGGGTGTAGGTGAAGAAAAGGGGGATGGTTTCTTAAATGAAGAATAGGTAATTAGGATGGTAAAAGGATGGTGTCCTAGAATAGAAGGTAAGTGGGAAGGAGGCAATATGGGTCTAGTTTGAGGTGGAGTTTTGGGTAACTCTACCTTATTAATTAGTTTAGCTAGATTTTTCTTTGGATGGATATACGGGGTTAAGTCTAACTTCAAAGGGAGATGAGCGTGACTAGGTGTGGGAATAATTCCTAGGTTCTTGATCAGTTCGGTGCAAGAGGTGTGAGGTGATTTGGTAATTTTAGATGGAAGTAGTTGGGATGGTTCACTTATGGCTTTGGAAGAGGTATTTGGTGAAGAGTTGATAACTATTTGAAGGGTAGATTCAAGGGATGTTGATGTTTTGGATTTGTTTTGGTAAGGGAGCCTGAGCTGATGCCAGAAAGTGGCTCTATCAAATTTAGGTTTGGAAGTGAACTCTAAACTTTAGATGAGCTTAGAAAAAGTCTTCTAAATGGGCTTAGATCTTTGGTAATTGATTTCAAATATTAATCCCTTAGGTGGAGAAGAGGGAATGGTTTCTTTAATTTTGATGGATGGTTCCAAAATTGGTGGTTGGGTAGATGAGGTACTTTCCTCTTAGTTTGGGATAATTTTCAAAGAGGAAATGGATGGTTGAATGATAGGGGAGGTAGGTATGGTGTCCTCAAATGAAGGAATAGATAGAGTTGATTTCATTATTTGGGTGTCCAAATAAATTGAGGTTAATTCTACCACTTGAATGGGTGGAGTGTAAGAAGAAGAAAAGGTTATAGTGGAGGTTATCTCTTTTGGTGTTTACATCAAAAGAGAGGTAGATAAAGCTAAAGTCTCCTCAAGTGAAGAAAAAGGGGTGGTTAATTATTTCATTTGGGTATCTAAAAAAATAAGGGGTGAATTCTTTGTTTCCATTTGCATGATTGAGGTAATGGTCTCTTCAACAATGAGTTTGTTATTAATAACATTGATTATGTGTGCCTCGTGAGAGTGGGATGAGTTGATTTGGTTATCATGGTGTTGGGTAGAAAGAGCATGATTAGGAAAAGGCTTGCAAAAAATGTTGAGGTACTAATTGGGAGGTTTATTGGGATTATCAAATGCAAGTTATCCACCATCAATAAAATTTTGGACAAGACTTTTGAAGGTATTACATCTATTAATGTCATGTCCTTCAACATGGCGAAAGGCACAATGGTCATTTTCATTATACCACCTACGTGCGAGGCGAGAATCATCAAATTATTGGATGGTTTAATTGGTAGGAGTTTGATGAGGTTGGATTTGATCAATTGATCATCCAAAAATAATGCATAAGATTCTTCAATGGGAGTAAATTGTTTTGGAGTAGTTTGATTTTGGTTTTAGTTTTATTGATAGGGAGGGTTGGAAGAATTGATTCAAGGTGGTTGGTTGATAGTTGGTTGTGGGGAATTTTTAGAATAACTAAGTTTATGGATTCTTTTGATTTGGTATTGGATTGGTTAGTGGTTTTGGTGGAGGAAGGGTCATTGGATTTAAAGTTGGAATTTTGGTTCCATAATTTTAATTTCCCTTCATCGATGGCCCAATTTTATAGTTAACATGCCATGGTGAATGCCTCATAAAATGTTCTAAAAGTTTGAACTTGAATGGTGAGGTTAATATGTTTGGCACAACCCCAAGAGAATATTTTAATCAAGTTAGGTTGTGGTAAGGAAAAATAAAGCTATTTGATGAGGCCTCTCCATCTAGCAACAAAATCAATAATTGACTCATCATCAAATTGCTTAATGGAATAGAGGTCAGTAATAAAAACATTTTTAGATATATTTACTAAGAAATGTTCTAAAAAACTTTGGGCCAATTAGGAGAAATAAAAGATAGAGTGCTTGGGAAGATAACTATACCAATCAAGGGTGGGTCTAGATAAGGACATGGGGAAGGTTCAAAGAAGGAGAGCATCATCATATGTGATTAAATAGTAAGAATGACGGAATTATCTCAAATGTTGTTTGGGCTCCTCCTTACCTTAGAATTTGGAAAACTTGGGTAATTCCCATTGAGGATGATAAGAATGGATGGGAACAGATAGATGAATGGGTTCATTACAAATTTGATCATAGGATAAAAGGCTATGTGACCCAAATATGGATGAATCCAAGTTGATCATTTTATCTATTAACATATTGATCAAATCTAGTTGGGCTTGGGAAGCTGCATAATTAAGGGGCACATTCAATTGAGGTTGGGTGATAGCTATGTATGTATAGGTGGTAGAAGGTATTGAAGAAGCCACATATTGGTAAGTGGTGATAATAGCTTGAGATGTACCACATAAGGATTGATTAGTACAAATGGTTGCGTAGAAGGTGCTACATATCCTTGTGGGTTAGGGACATATTGATAGGTTATCATTGGTAATTATTGAGGTATGGATGTGGGTTGGCTTAAAGGTATGGTTGAGGTAGTGAGTTGAGGTTGGGTAGGTTGAGGTTGTGTGGTGACTCTAGTGCTAATGGGTGGAAGTCTTTGAGGTATAGAAAGCACCATTTTCTAAAATGGTGTGGAATTTGGTGGATTGGTTGAGATAAGGGGAAGGATAGAAATAGGGGTAGACGATAACCCCATGGTAGGTGGAGTATAGGTAACTAAAGGTAAAGTTGAACCTATATGGGAAGTGTTGGGTGTGGTATGAGGTGTTTGGTTAGAATTTGGAATACTAGATTGGGTTTGGGTAGTAGTAGTAGATGGGATGTTGGAAGAAGAAGAGGCTTGGGTCAAAAAGGGTTGGGTTGAGGTGGTACCCACCATAAGATGGGGAGGCATACCATAAGGAGGTTTTGTAGGAAGAATCAAAGCAATAGAGGTATAGTGAGATAAGTCATTAAGATAATGTTAGAGGGCCATTGGATTAATGTCAAGGAAGGTAATGAAGTTCACATCACCCTTAGAAATAACCAAGATTTTGGTGGGAGGGGGAAAGAAATGAGGTGAACCCTCCTCATTAGAATTATAATCCATGAAGTAAGAGGAAGAAGGTGGTGGTTGATCAGTTTGGTTTCTCAACTAATGTCTAGTAAAGACCATGTGATAAAATAATATGATGAAACTCACACCTTAAACAAAGAGCAATCAAAAGAAAAGAATTCAAGGCAAATAATACATATACTAAAAGTGCATTAAAACCTAGGATTTATTTTAGATCGCTTTTATCTTATGCCTTAGAAAGTGTGAAGAGGGAATTTGGCTCATATATCGGGTACTAAAGAGGAAATCTATGGTTGGTTTCAGGTTGTTTAGGTGCTCAAGAGAGAAATATATGTTAAAATTTGGTATGTGTCTTGGTATTTGGGCCTACCCCCTCACTTCACAGTCCCATAGTGGTAAGAGTATTGGGTGCTTAGCCAAAATATACCAAATTTAGAGTTTATTCTCAACTAGAGAGCTGTGTTGGTTCTTCCCTTGGTGGTGAAATCCAAGTAGGATAGTTGAAAATGGGTAAGGTTACTACTAGGTGATGAAATCCTAGTCGGGCCTTGTCTCAGGTATGTTTTGATGTCTTAATTGTTTTTTGATTTGGCTTAGTGTGTGATACCAAGTGTGAAAACTGTGATTAATTACTTTACCCTCTAAGTTACTAGATGAAATAAGACAAGAAAATCAATGTATGCAAGAGGTTTATTTTAGGCCTAAAAAGAAACTTTTATATTTCATTCAATGAGAAAAAAATAAAGGAAGAAAAATGGAAATGGGTCCCACCAGGTGTGACAAAATGTTTCAATTAATTTCACTCATTTCTTAATTTAGAAGGTAAAGTAATTAAACTAGTAATAGGGTGTGTAGAAGTATACTTGGTAAAGTGCACGTGTGTATCTAGATGATGGTGAGAAATCCTCTTTGTCTTGGAAGGAATAACCTATAGATAAGAAAACACTAAAAAAAACTTGTTTGTTAGAAAATGATAAAGGGTGGATTGCCTAGTGTATGCTAGATCTAAGAAGCGAAAGCTTACTAAGATGGTTATCAATCCACTCCCTAATAAAAATTAAATTTGATAAAGGAAGTAAAAGATAATTACATCTAATAACAAGAAAGTACATTTTATACAAGAAGGAAATAAAATGCTTGTTCCATAAAATGATTAAATATCACAAAACTAGGTAAATACTTATACTAGGGAAATTGGTATCGAGTCAAGAAATTAGAATAGGTTATATGATTAGGTAGAAATAAAGAAAATTAGGTTTGACTAGGGCTAAGGGTATGAAAATGTCTTATTATATTTTTATGCCACAGTAAATTGGCTACAGTCAGGTGAATCAACTGCAGTTGGGATAAACAACAATAGTTGAGGTAACTGTCGGTAGTTGGGATAACCGTAGGTGATTGCCTATGTGTTCTAGGAAGATATTGAAGTGGAGTTGTAGAATGATGAATAGGCAAGCAAGGGTTTTGATATAGGTCTATGAGATGGAGGATAAGATGTTAAGAGGTCTGGTTGGGGTAGGGAGGTTATAAATAAGATAAAACAATGAAAATAAGCACAAGTCATCTATAACTTGATAGTGGAAGGCTGAGGTAATTTAACTAGAGTGACAATACTTTAACCCCCAAATTTGATGCAAATAGAGGTGTGGGTCTCCAATTTTGTTACTTACTCATTAAGGGATGTTGGATACTTGTACAAGAAAATACAATAACCTAGACATGAATTTTTTGTGGATTTCCAATTTTACTTCTTCATCTTCTCTTTTTGTAGGATGAAGTTGCTAATTACAATGGAGAAAGTTACTAATTTGATAGGGAAATAAAGTTTAAAATTTATGACATTTTAAATCTGATTTGCATCACATAAGGAAGTTTCTAAGTTGTGTAATTTTTATCTTGTATCCAACTAGTAATTACTTTAAAGAAAGCTTAATGACTTGACCATCGATGGTCAGGCTAACTGTCAATGGTTAGGCTGATCATCAACGATCAAGGAGGCTAAAATAAAGTGATTTAAAGTAAGTTGAATTAAATGGTTTAGTTAAATGTGTTAAATTAGGGGTCGAGTTAGTAAATGAGTCTAATTGACTAGGTGGTTCACTAGACATGAAGTCGAGCAAGGGTCAAAGAGTTGATTCGACATTGAAAGTTGTCATGTGAAGTTTTTGAGTGTCTACACATAAAAACTAAAGGATGTTTCTACTAATAAAAACTTGTTTTTATAAAATACAGGTAATAGGCTATAAGAGGAGGTTATACCTCGTATTATTGAATTTATTACACTGCATATGGAATGAACATATGAAGTAAGGCATACTCAAAACGTAGAGTATGACCAAGAACTAGTAATAAATTCCACCATCAATAGATGGTCTATTTATGAGGTCCTTATGTACATAGACATCATGGTTAACATTCTTACCAAAACCACTTGGAAGAAGATGGGATGGCCACCCTTAAATCCCTCCCCTCATATGTTGTTTATATTCAACAAAACCCAAGTACAACCTATCAAGATCTTAAAGGGCACCATTATAGATATTATGGGCACCAACTTTTGAGCCAAATTTGAGGTAATTGAGTTGGTAGAGCATGATAACTATCCAATTATCTTAGGGAGGCCATGGTGTTATGTCAACAACATAGACATGCACTTCAAGAAGTGCTACATGACTTTTGAGAATGGCCGAGAGAAGGTGGTGATCCCCCTATCAAGTGATCAGGGGCATCCATATGTAGAAAGTGTTGATCTCAAAGATGAGATCAACCATATTTATAACATCATAGTGTAGGGCACCAAAAATCTTAACCCAAGTGACCAAATAATGCTCAAATGGGAGGATGGATAATCAACATCTAATATAATTGACATAGTCTATGATCGATGGGTTGAAGAGGCTTATGAAGTTACTGACTGAAGGTACCACCTAGTATAGGTAACTGATCTAAGGCCAACTTGAATGGGACTAATTATAATTTTTCACACTTAGAAGAAATGGGTTCCTCATACCAAAATGGCATGGAAAAGGGTATTCTAGTTGAGTAAAGGGAAGCTTGTATCACTCCCAAAATATGGAAGGAATTATCCTATAGAGAACTATATCTATGGCATTAGAGTGTGCATTCCCAAGGAAATAGATAGAATGGGAACTCTAGTACATACCCTAAAGAACACTACTACTCATTGGTGGGTATTAAAAAGGCCTATCTTGCCAACATGGAAGATGTGAAGGCAATAATATGCATTAGGTTTAGAAAGAGTAATGAAGACTTAGACATACTTTCTTACTCAAGTGATTCTGACCCAATCATGCATGTGCATTTGTGTGAATAAACTTGGACTATCTATGGTGAGAATGTGCCCAAAATTTTGTGGGTGCATGCCTTCTATAGGACTTTGAAAATATGGGCATGAAAATGGTAAATTTTAAAATAAACATTCCAAGAGATAGGAGATTGGGAGGTACTCAAAGAGAGGTTCGTGCACACCTCCTTCTCTTCATAAAGCTTATAGCTACTGGATCCACTATAAGTCATTCACAAGGAAGTGTTTAAAGACACTACCATCCTAGAAGAACACTTTAGAGATATGTTAGGGTAAAAAGGATTAGTGCTCTTAACTTTCTTTAGAGAAAATTTTCTCAACAACAACTCTAATGAGGAGGATGAAGAAACCCAAAAGGTGCATAATTGGAAGGATCTAATAGGACAAAAAAAACTCTTATGACATGTGGATAAAAACACCCCTGATGAAGAAGATTTGACTCGTCTTTGAATCAAAACAATTGAGGGGATAAGGCAAGTTAAATACTCTCATCAAGATAGGAATGAACCCTATTATGCTCCACTCAAGACCACTAAAGTAGACATCAATGCAGAAGGTGAGCTAAAGATTGCCATGATAGGTGCCTACTAGTTTGAGGTAGAGATGTAATTAATCATATACCTCCTAAAAGAGTTTTAGGATTTGTTCCTACATAACTACCAAGACATGAAGGGCACCCACCCTGCCCTTGATAAAATGAGCATCAAGTTGGTGGATGGTGAAAGACCTATCAAGAAGAACATATATAGAATGAACCCCAACCTACATAGCAAGGTGAAAATATAAATTGATGAAATGCTAGTTGTGAGCATCATCTACCCTATATAAGAGTCTGAATGAATGATCCCCATGGTTATAATCATCAAGAAGGATGGGTGCATACATATTTGCATTGACTACAAACTTTTAAATGTTGCCTGCATCACTGACCCATTCCCCACTTTGTTCACTAATGAGGTCCTATATGGCATCATAGGTTATAAAATCTATACTTTCACTAATGGTTTCTTGAGATATTTTCAGGTACAGATTGAGAAGGAGGATAAGCCCAAAATAACCTTTGTAATTGAATGGGGTTGTTTTGCTTATAATGTGATGCCCTTTGGACTCAATAATATGTCAACCATATTCTCTAGAGTGGTTATCACTGATTTCAAGGACTTCATCCATAGGTTCCTCCAAGTCTATCTTGACATTTGGATTATGTATGGCCTTGTAAATGACTATTATGACAATTTGTGCCTCATGTTTGAAAGGTGTAGGTAGATCTAGATATATTTAAACTTAAATAAGTTATTATTTACAATCCCCTTTGGAATATTTATTGAGCACATCATCTACAAGGATGGTTTTATTATTGACCTTACAAAGATATCTATCATAATTTAGCTCCAGACTCTTTCAATGTAGAAAGATGTTCATGCCTTTCTAGGCCATTATGGCTACCAGAAGAAGTTTATACAAATCTATGCAAATATTTTAAGGCCTCTGGGGGAGTTCTTATGTAAGGATGGCAAATTATATTGGGGTGAGGTGAAAGAAGAAGCTTTTAAAACATTTAAGTTAAAGCTGGCTAGTATCCCAATTATGTAGTTCCCAAACTAGACTATTCCTTTCCACATCCATGTTGATGCTTCAAGCTCTGCAATTGGCACTATATTGGTATAATTAGGTGAGGGTAAGATGGACCAACACATCTCCTTTGTAAGCAATAAATTGACACAAGCAGAACAAAATTACACCACCACCAAGAGTGAGGTGATAGTAATGGTCTATGCCTTAACAAAATTTAGGCAATATCTGTTGGTAACCCCATTCATCTTTTTCATTAATCATGAGGTACTCAAGTACCTCATGAACAAGCATATTTTATATGGGTGCATATGCAAATGGATATTTCTATTCAATTACCTCATGAACAATCCTATTTTATATGGGTGCATATGTAGGTGGATAGTTCTATTCTAGGAATTATAGTTCTCTATTGTTATTAAACCTAGAAAGTAGAAATTCAGGCTAGACCATTTATCCCACATCAATTTTGGTGATGTGGTGGTACCGATTAAGTACAACATGCTAGATGTAAAAATATATAGAGTCCAACACATCTCTAAATACTTGGAAGGGATTGTTGATTTCCTAATATCTAGGTTTGCACCCTAGACCATGTCAAATAAGGAGAGGAAACAACTTTTTGTTCACACTACCCCCTTCTAGCTCATTTAGGGGGAGTTGTACAAACTAAGTAAAGATGAAATCTTGCACTAGTGTATTCTAGAACATGCAAGGGAATCCATCTTACAAGAATCACATGAGGGAATTATAGGAGGCCATTACATGGGAGATGCAATGGCATGTAATATATTATATTCAAGCTTATGGTGGCCAAGCCTATTCTAAGATGTAAAGGAGTGCACCAAAGCATTTAACATATGCCAATGTAATGGGAAGCTCAACCACTGGGATGAGATGCCTCTCATCCCCATTTTTTCTTAGGCTCTATTCAAAAAATGGGTCATTGATTTTGTTGGACTAATAACTCTTATATCATAGTTCATAGGTGTGAGGTATATTTTAGTAGCAATTAAATATTTCACTAAGTGAGCCAAGGCCATATCGACAAAAGACTATATAGTTGTGACAACTATGTGCTTCATCTAGGAGAACATAATAATTTGATATGGGTGCCCATTAATTTTAACTAGTGATAGGGGCACTCATTTCATAAATGATATGGTGTGCATCCTATTAATTAAATACATAGTGGCACACCATAAGACCACCTCATATCATCCACAAGAAAATGGCATAATTGAAGCATTCAACAAGATCCTAGGAATGTTCCTAATGAAGATATGCAATGTTGCTCATAAGGATTGGTATGATCACATTTTAATAGTGTTATGGGAGTATTATATGACATATATGTGCCTAAATAAGGCTCTACCATTCAACTAGTGTTTGACACTAAAGTAGTTCTCCCTATAGAATTCATGGTGTCATCCTTACATATTACATTTGGTTGCTTAGACAACCAAGAATATTTAAATAAAATGTTGGAATACTTGGATCACCTGGATGAAAAGTGCACATAAGCAATGTGGAGTCAACAAATCAAAAATTTTCACTAGAAGCTCTGGCATGACAAGCACATCAAATACAAGGAGCTGACTGAAGCAGTATTGGTTCTTATCTATGACTCAAAGTACCTTAATCACCTAGGAAAATTAAAAATAAGGTGGATGGGCCCCTACATCATCCACCACATACTAAAGATAGGCATGTGAAATTTTTGCACATTATTCAAAAAAATGTTCTTAAGGCATTTCAATGGCAATCGATTAATTTTTGGTCACTAGTGAGTTTGATTTAAACTAACCAAAATATAGTTTGGCACAAGCCAAAACATTTTTTTCTTTTTTTTATTCCTTTTATAGTGTAAAAAGGCAATAAGTGATGCACATCATCTGCAAAGACTTATCTATTATCATTTCAAGTATAATTCCATCCAGGTGAATCAAGCACTTGTACTTCCTAAGCACATAAGGCCATGATACCTAAGTTATGGTCATGTGAATCAAAACCAGCTCCAGTAAATTCATCTAGCCTCTCATGCATAATTCTAATAGGGTGAGTTTAGCACTTGTGCTTTCTAAGTGTCTGAGGCCAAACATCTAAGTGGTGGGTGTGTAAGACTGATCAGACTTAGTAAAGAAGCATACAAAACCCTATGCATAAGGTTATAAATAACTATCACTTTTAAGCCCATACATGAACTACTCTGGCCTTTCATGCATAATTCTAATCGAGTGAGTTGAGCACTTGCACCCTCTAAATGTATGATGCAAGACATCTAAGTGGTGGAAGCATAAAATTTGCCAAACACAATCAATAGATGCATAAGATCCATATGTGTAAGGTGAAAATTATAGGGCTCTTGGAGGACCAATAATGAACTAATATAGTAATTTTGTGCATAATACTAGTTGGGTGAGTTGATCCCATTTAATTTCTAAGCACATAGAGCTAGATACCTAAGTCTCTAGGTGTGAGGAAGTTACCAAACTTTAAATATTTGAGATCAAAATGACAAAGTACATAAGTGAAAAGGTAACCTTTACACTAGAGACCAAAGAAGAAGGTGAAGATTCTCAATATGGTTGGGTGCAAGAAATAATGTGAAGATGCATAATTTGATCATGTGCAAGAGAACCAAATGAGAAGACAAAGTACTAGAAGGTCAGCATAAGGGATTTCATGGGGTAGGATAGGCCAAGGTAAGATGAAGCATAAGAAACCAACCAAAAAAGAAAAGCATGCTTGAAATGAAAGCACATTTAGAAGATAGAGTGGAATTGAGGAGTCTAAATCACATGCATGTGAGGCATTACACCCAAGTTTCCATAAGGAAGGAAAATTTTATGCCAATAGAATAAGTGTAGGAGAAGAATCATCTACGATAGTTGGCATCCACCCAAGTTTGAATGGGAAATTACCATTTGAAATAAATGTCACTTCACTAAATTATCATTATAGAACATTCAATGAAATAGTGGTAGAGCCATAAAGATATGCATGTAAAGCATTGATGACAAAGGATTTCTATGGTTTTTGAAAATTTTTGCATTTTCTAAGAAATCTAGGCATTGTCATGCCATAAATCACTTGCATTAATGATAGTAGAAAAGGAAAGGGTATAAATTAGCAAGCAGTATACTTGTTTAGGTTACAAAGTTTATACTAACTTAAGACTAAGAGCGAACCTAAGTGAAAACTAGAGATTTGAGGTGCAAAAACCCTTTACCAATGAGAATTTGAGTGCTTTTAGGAACTGAGAGTAAATAACCACATACTAATAAGGATTGCAGTCAATAATAAGAGTTTTATCATGTCTTATTTATGTCTCATCTCAGTTAGTACACAACTCATCCCCATGCACCCACCCTGATAGAGAAGAGAATTTTGTATCATGTCTTATTTATGTCTCATCTTAGTCAGTACACAATTCATCCCCATAACAACCTCTTACAAAAAACCTTTGGCCAAGGGAGAGATTGATTCTCGATGGGTTCATTTTCAAGATAAGTATATCTAGATTTATTCATTTATTTTAGTAGATAGAAGTATCATAAGTAATGGATTTTAAGTGTATTTCTCTCTCCATGCATTAGGGTTTTACCTATACATACTTAATTAGGACTCTTGCAATGTCCCTAAATGGGACAATTAGACCAAGTTGGGGTTTTCTAACCCACCCTTAGATAATATTAATAATCAATTAAAAATATGATCCACAAAAATAAAAAACCTTTTCTAGAAAATTTGAAGAATTGCCAAGTAAAACACACTCCAACATATCTCCAAAAATAACTAAATAACAAACTTCAAACAAGGAAACTTTTTGGCCAAGTGATAGTGGTGAAGAGGCTGAAAAATAACCTTGTAAATATTTTGATATTTGTGTGAAAGAATAGTTGTGTTTCCACTTCCAAAACAACCTTAAAAATTCCTCATGTGAGTCTCCACACTTAGGAAGAAATAGGAAAATAAATCTGATATTTAATCTCTTGAATTTACCCTTTCACCAACCTTTTGAGCCTTCCCAAGAAAGTCACCCAAGTTGTAAAAATTATATTAATTTTATGAATATTCCTAAAGCACGAGATGGCCCTCAAACCCTATAATTGATCCATAAATAACTTGTCAATGTTGGAATAAAATATTAAAATTGCCTTTTGACCCTATAAGAGGGTCCCAAAGCTAATTATCCCTCTTGAGATGGGTTTCCACTCCTCCAAATCAAGTCACCACCCTAGGGATGGATTCCTAGATCAACCAAGCTCTCAAATTAAGTTTTTACACCTCTTTAACCTATAAATTATGAATTTCCAACTCTTTATAGGGTTTGAAACAATCCTTGATGAAGATGGTGTCCAAAACTACCCTTGTAGGTCCAATTGCATGCAACCATGAAAATATGAAGCATAATTACATCCCTTGAATAAAATTATCCTAGATGTAAGAATGGGGATTTTTATCCCCAAACCCTTGTCACACTTGAAGGTTTTCATCCTCAAGTTGTGGTGAACAAGATTGACATACTTGATCAATAATTTTAATATCCAAAATGTATAACCTTTTCAAATGAGCCTTTATTTTCTTTTTATATCCCTCCTCAAAGTGTAGTGCCCAAAATAATGAGGGAGAGTTTACCTTTTTCTTTAAAAAATATATTATTAAAATATTCATTATAAAATCACTTTAGGCCTTAAGTGACCATGACCCTCAAAAAGGTCCCAAAATTAGATAATAAAGTGCTTTACCATAAAGTACTCTTGAAGCTCACAAATGTTACCCTTTTTGCCTCTAAATTCCTTATGCCTTGGGAACAAAAATGCTAAGGGTCTCTCCCAAAAACTATCTTGAAAAGGGAGACATTACAGCCCTCCCTTTCCAAAAAAATTTTCCCACAAAAAATTATAAACTTTGGTGTTGAAGGATTATTGCCCCTTCCCGAGTTGTATCTCCCATAGGCATATCTTTCCTTTGTACCAAGTATTCTATTATGGGGTGATTTTGGAGCCTCCTCTCACAAGCCTCAAAGATAAATTTGGGAATCAAGACCAACATACCCTCATCATCAAGAGGTGTAAATCCAATGGAAGGTATTATATGTTTTCTAAGAGCCATTTTAAGGCAAGAAACATGGAAAACATTATGGATCTTACTTCCTTCTGGTAATTCTAGCTCTTATGCCACATCACCCACTCTTCTTTGAATTTTGTATGGCGCATGGAAATGTGGCTTCAATTTTTCCACTCCACTTTGTTTGAGGTAGGATTTCTTATAAATATTTTGTTGATTTTTACCTTTTTGAAAATTCCTCTTAAACTGGTCCAAAATTATAGAACTTTATTACACCAAATCAGTAACCTTAGGCACCCTACTATCCTCCAAAACAAGGTCAAAAAATGAAAGAGATTCATATCCATACAAAGCCTTGAAGGGTGAAATATCAATAGAAATGTGGTAGGAAGTATTATAACAAAAAATTTCCATGTACAACCATCCATTTCAACCTATTTGTTGCCTCAAAATATAATTCCTTAAGTATCCTTCCACCCATTTATTGACAATTTTGGTTTGCCCATCCATTTGGGGGTAATAACTAGTGTTTAGAATCAATTCTATACCTATTAGCTTTAAAATATCTTGTTAAAAATGACTCATAAAATAATGTTCCCTATCACTTATGATGCTTTTGGGTAATCCATACAACTTAAATACGTCTTTGAAGAAGATTTTTGCTATATATGGAGCATTGTACTTGGTTGAAAGTGCAAAATAATGATCATATTTTGTCAATATATCCACTAATACAAAAATTCCACATTTCCTTATGACATAGGTAATCTCGTGATGAATTTCATGGATATGCTCTTCCATTTTTGGTGGGGAATTGGAAGAGGTTGCAAAAGTCCTACTGGAAATGTAGTCATCCCTTTATTTCTTTAACAAACCACACACTCCCAAACATGTGATAAAATATATCTCTTTAACCCCTTCTAAGAAAATATTTATCTCACCCTCTTGTATGTCTTTAAGTATCCTTGATGACTATCCATAATATCATCATGAGCAACCCTTATAATTTGGTGTTTTAACTTGGATAGAGGGGCCAAAAGAATTCAGCCCTTATAGAAAATCAGCTCCTTATGCACCTTGTATTTTTTGTCTATCACCTTGCCTTAAAAAATATATGTATCCCATTTGTCCTTTGAATATTCATCTATAATTATAGCCCACCAATAAGCTATTAATTCACTTAAAGAACATAAATAGAGACTTTTTGGAAATGCATCGGCCACCTTACTATTTTTTATTTTCACACATTCAATGTTGAAAACATAGGATTATAATTTTCTCACCCATTTATGTTGCCTATCATTTAAATTATATTATGTGAGGAATTATTTGAGGCTATTATGATCCGTTTTTAATATGAATCTTCCACATATCAAGTATTGACAGAATTTGGCCAAAGCATTAATAATAGCCAACACTTGTCATAAACTAAAAATTTATTTTCCCATTCCTTAAGTTTACTACTCTCAAAATCAATGGGATGTCCTTTTTACATTAGGACAACCCCTCTCCTAAAGCATCACATTCCAATGTGAAAGGGTTTGAAAAATCTAGTATAGCTAGCACGAGACAAGAACTCATCACCACTTTGAGTCTCTCAAAAGTTTCCAAAGCGGTTTGGGACCACACAAAGGTATCTTTCCTTGTCAAATTTGTGAGGGTGGAATCAAGTTGAGAAAATTCCTTCAAAAATCTCTAATAATAACTACACAATCTAAGAAACCGTCTCAATTGAGTCATAGTAGTGAGAGGTGGCCAATCAAGTATGGCTTGAATCTTTTATTGATCCACTTAAACCCCTTCTACATTGATACATGTCTCAAATAAAAAAATTCATAAGTATAAAACTCACATTTGGATTTATTTTTAAAGAAGGTTCATTACGCTAAAATTCCCAAAACAATGTCCAAATAGTGAAATTGCTCCTCCCAAGTTTTTATATAAATCAATATGTCATCAAAGAACACTAACACAAATTTCCTTAAATGTTGCTTGAAAATGTGATTCATACAATATTAAAATGTAGCAGGAGTATAAATTAGTCCAAAGGGCATGACCAAAAACTCATAATTCCCATAGTGACAATGAAAAGCCACTTTTTGCACATCTTCCTCCCTCACATGAATTTGGTGATAATCGGTCTTCAAATCTATGTTGGAGAAGTAAACCACTCCATGAAGATCATTAATGAGTTCATCAATGCTAGGTATTAGATACCCATTCTTGATGGTCTTTTTTTTCAACAATCTATAATCAATACACATCCTCATGTTCCCATCCTTTTTTTTCACAAGCACCACTAAAGAAGCAAAGGGGATAGAGCTTGGCCTTTTGTGCCCCATTTTGAGTAACTCTTAGATGGCCTAATTAGTTACCTCCTTCTAATTATTTGGATGGAGTTAGGGGGTAGGGATCACTGCTCTTGTGCCTTCCTCTAGCTCAATTATATGCTCAAACCCTCTATCCGAGGGTAGCCCATGCAATATGTCACCAAACACTCCCTTGTGTCTATCTAAGATGACTTGGACATCATTGTGATGTAGCTATTTATTTCAATTAGAACTTTTATCACACATAAATAAATCATATGTCCATGTAATCTTCCCTTTATTGAAATATTGTTCCATCTTTTTATAGGTCACCAATATGGGTGTCCCATTGCTTAAATAATAAAGAACAATTTCCTTGTTGGCTTCCATAAATTTTAGTTTTGATTCTTGTAAATTATGAGTGCACTCACCAATGGATTGAAACTATTGGGATCTAAGCACAATATTTATATCCCCATGGTCTATCACATTGAACTCTCCTTCAAAATTATATTCACCCATGGTGAGTTCTAATTCTAAGGTTTTGGAAATGCATGATATGGAGGAGCCATCCCCCATGGTTACCTTAATTCCATAATTTTATTTGGTGGGCAGACTATGTCTTTCAACCATATTATCATCTATGAAGTTATGATTGACTATGTTATCCATTGACACGATCACCATTTCTCCTATAATGGTTCCTTTCACATGGAAAACATGGCATCTAGCAGTACTAGATAAAGTAGTGATCACATATTTCCTTGATAATTGCTAGCCATCCATTTTTTTAATGTAATTGTCCTTCAATTTTAGTTTGGTTTATGCTCATATTTTCATTTCTTTGGTCACAATTTTTTGATTGTCCTTACCTTGGTGGCTACCCTTCAATTATATTTTTACATGCCCTTATTTTTTCTAATTTTTTTTATTTTAATCCCAACTGATTGTCCATCATAATAGGCCCACAATTGACTAATTTTGGTGTCTAGACTTCAAATGTCCTTCACTTGGTAGCTACACTTAAAATTAAGCTTTACATGCCTTCAATTTTTTTGAATTTTTTAATTTAAATTTCAATTGATCACCCATCACAAAAGGCCCATAATTGATTGAATTTTGGTGTTTAACAAGCTTATATAGTGGCTTCTCCTTGTACAGTTGGAAATTAGGCTTGGTTAAATGTTTTATAGGTTATCTTTAATCCAATTGTAAGCCCTTGTCTAGTGACCTAGTGAACTTGATTTTGATGGCTCCACCTTCTTACCAAACTCATCAATGATTCTCTCAAAAAAATCCTCATGTGTCCTAATGATGTTGTGCACTTTTTTCCCATCCATAACACCAACATTCATGGGTATCCCCATCCAAATGTTGTATGACAAAAATTAGGTCTTCCCTTCTATCCTAAGGTCTCAAATAAAGGTACTCACTCACCTTATCTACCCAAGCTATCACCAAAATACCTGGATCACCATCAAAATTTGGAAGAACTATCTTCCCCAAGTCATCAAGCATAACTATGTGCCCATGGTGCCCTTTACCATACCTCAAACCTAACAAATCCTTGAAGCTCCTTCCATTTATATATGGTGGTGCAAGTGTCAAGTACTCATCATAATATTCCATTAAATCCCAATGAACCAAATGTTGGTCCTCCACCAAGAGGGGATGATTCCCATGATCCTAATCTTGATTAAAACTTTCAATCCTTCCCTTGTCCATGTTACTCTTTGATATAAACCTTGAATCCCACATATAGCCAAGATATGGATTTGATGTCTCCAAATGGAAAAATTAGACCAAGTTGGGGGCTTTCAATAAACCCTTAGATGATATTGTTAATCAATTGAAAATATAATCCATAAAACCATAAAACCCTAGCTATAAAATTTGAATAGTTTCTAAGAAAAACACACTCTAAGATAGCTCCAAAAATAGATAAATAATAAATTTAAAACAAGGTAACTTTTTGGCCAAGTGATAGTGGTAAAGAGGCTGAAAAATAATCTTGCAAATATTATAATTTTTATGTGAGAGAATAGTTGTGTTTCTAATTCCAAAAAAACCTAAAAACTTTCTCAAGTGAGTTGCCACACTTAGGAAAAATTAGGGAAATAAATATGATATTCAATCTCTTGAATTTACCCTTCCCCCAACCTTTTGAGCTTTCCCAAACAAGTTACCCAAGTTGTAAAATATTATATTAATTTTTTGAATATTCCTAGGTTATAGAATGGCCCTCAAACCTTGTACATGATCCACAAACAACTTGCCAATGATGGAATAAAATATTAAAATTATCTTTTGACCCTAGAAGAGGGTCCCAAATCCAATTATCCCTCTTGAGAGGGGCCATCACTCCTCCAAAGCAAGTCTCTACCCTAGGGATGGCTTCCTACATCAACCAAGCTCTCAAATCAAGTTTGACCACCTCTTTGACCTATAAATTGTGAAATTTTAGCTCTCTATAGGGTTTAAAACAATCCTTGATGAATGTGGTGTCCAAAAACACCCTTGTAGGTCCAATTGCATGCAACCATGCAAATATGAATCATAATTACATCCCTTGAATAAAGTTACCCTAGATGTAAGAATGGAGGTTTTCATCCCCAAACCCTTGTAACACTTTACAATTTTCATCCTCAAGTTTTGGTGAACAAGTTTGACATATTTGATCAATAATTTTAATATCCAAAATTCATAACCTTTTCAAATGAACCTTTCTTTTCCTTTTATATCCATCCTCCAAGTGCGACACCCAAAATAAGGAGGGAGAGTTTACCTTTTTCTTTTAAAAATATATTATAAAAAGCTTTTTTATAAAATCACTGTAGGCTTTAAGTTACCATGATGCTAAAAAAGGTCCCAAAATTAGATAATAAACTGGTTTACTTTTAAATGCTCTTAAAGCTCACATATGTTCCCCTTTTTGCCTATAAATTCCTTAGACCTTAGAAACAAAAAGGATAAGGTTCTCTTCAAAAGACTAGATTGAAAAGTTGGACATTACAATTCTCCTATGAATGTTTGCTTTTTATGTTTATTGCCTCCACTTTGTGTCAAAAGCTTTAGTGAGTACTATATTAGACTTTACTTTCCATTTACTTAGTGAATATGAAAACATAAGACCTAGTTAGGGTAATTGCATGGTGTTATTTAACTAGAGGATTTGTAACTCTCTTTAGTGATGTTATTGTGGTAATATATCCCTTGGTTAGGTCTAGTAGATCCATCTTGATCATGACCCTGAATATCTATTGTATCAAAATTTAGAAGTTTAAGTAGGATTTATCTTCTCTAAACTAGGATTGATTAATAGATTAGTTGTATTTATCTTTGTATATAGTAGTGGTTAGTACTTTATCATCATAGTGTGAATTTTGTTCTTATTACATTTTTTTGAAGGTTTCCTCCTCAAAGTGACTCAGTCATAATATTCAAGTATTATTATTTTTCACCAATTATTATTGTGAATCTACTTATTCTATTCTTAATTATGTGATACATAATTCTATTGTTATGAATCATCTAATTAATTTCATTACATTATAATATTTGTACCTAATTTATTTTTTAATAGTCATCCCTTGGGGGCATTTCATATTTAGGTATGTCTTCCAGTGGAGGAATATCTTCAAAAGGGTTATCAAGGGTTTTACATACAAATGGTTGTAGACCTTGTAATTATTATTGAACCTTAATACAAAAGTGTAAATGAATAACAATACAATAAATTATTTAATAGTTAATACCTCTTTTTGGTGGAGATATTTCATACCTAGATATGTCTTCCAATAGAGGCATATCTTTAAAAGGGTTATCAATAGGATGTACATGCAAAATGGTTGAAATGAACGTCAACATGATCATTCCAAGCCCAAGTTTTGAAGCATTAACAATAAATGCATCAAAATAATAGTTTTAAGAGTTGAAAATATGATATAAAAAGACAAATACAATATCATATAATATCCATAAAATAATTTCTATATGTTACAAAGGAGAAACCTTGTATATATAGGCAAATAGAAACAAAAAGTGAGTTAAACTAACCAATGTGGGTTAAATCCACAAAAAGACAAACTAGGAAAAAGATAAAAACTATCTATATAACCTATAAAACATGAAAACCAAATGTAACACCCCCCCCCTCCTCAAGTAAATCTAGGGGCTAAAAATAGCCAAAAAACAAAGTGGCATATCCATAGTATCAGTCCTAGCAACAAGGTCTGATGAGGTACTCATGTATAATATATCTATGAAATGGAGAAAGGAAGAAAACCTGTAGAAACAAAATTTCTCCCTAAAAATGATGTAAAAGAAAAAATAAGGAAAGGAAGGCAAGGATTTCATGTGAAATTCACCCTTGGGACAACTTCCTTCATCCCAACAAAGATAATTACTTTATATCTTGTTGGGAAATAACAGAAGCACACAATTGATTACCAAGCAACTTAACATGCAGAATAAACCAGAATCACAAGTAACTAGAATTCAAAAATAACACAGAATATGAGAGACAATACACAACTTGTATTAAAACTCTTCCAAAAGGAAATACAACGAATAAGGTTGCCACAGTTCTTCTTCCTTACACACCTCTAGGGCTCCCACACCTCTAGGGCATAAATAGTAAATCTTCCCTCAAAGCTCTCTCTCTTACGGTCCCAACACACAACTCAAACACAGAGTTGGTGTTCACCTCCAACCAGTTAGTATCCACTCCACGCACTCCACAAGTGCTCCACGCACTCCAAGTACACAAACGTACTTCAAGTAGATCTCCCCTGAACTACAACAACCTGCAACCCAATCTAATCTCACTTATGGAAGAATCTTCCTTGCCTTCCTCTTTGCTCTCTTTTTGAGTACACACTATACTCCAAGTAGATCCTGCTTGATCTTGCTCTCTATTGTGTTGTTGTCCTCCCTGATCTTGCACACCTACAAATCAATCTGGTTTTGCACACCTACAAACCTGGATCATGCACACACATACACCTACAGATCAATGATCTTACTTACCCATGTAGATCTCCAAATGAATCCATGCACACCTGATGACCAAGATCTTACACCCCTGAATAACCCTTCTGATTCTCCAAAACCAACACCCACACTTGGCACTATTGTGAAACTAAGAGGAACACCCTTGCTCATCTCACACACAGAAGGAGCTAACTTTGATCAACTCAAACTAGAACACTTTTCAATATAGCCTATGAGTCTCTTAAATATATCTCATGCAAACAATAATTAGACATCTAATTACAATAATTAGATCTGCAGCTTCTAGTCTAAATTTGGTTCTTGACATGCAAACACATGGTTCGTTAACTAACTACCCATAAAACTTACAGTTTTAACCGCATAGGCAATTGACATCAGTCCCTGTCTGCCTGGAGGTGACCGATGTTGGCCGATCCTTGACCGATGTCAGTTGCTTCTCTTCACTAATCTGACTGACGTCAGCTGATCAGACCGATGCCGGTTGCTCTGCAACTCATCAACCTTTAGCAACCTCCTCCCCTGTTTGCATCAGTGAAGCTTTTAGCTCCACAACCTAACAATATCCCACTTGGAGATAAATAGCTGTACTATACCTGTACCTATACCCTGTCTAATCTGTTTCATGGCTTGTATCTCTCTTCAAGATGAATCTTGAAGACCAACCACCACACATCCCATGGTGCACCTCCTGTCATCCAAGTAACCTGCCGCATTCACATCTACAAACACATGTAGAAAAGAACTTGACCCTACATAGCATGTTGACCTACTACTGGTCCCTCTCAAATACCTGAGAATCCACTGAACTGCCCTCTAGTGCTTCTTTCCTGGATCGGCTCCAAACTTTTTGACAGTACCCACTGCTTGGGCAAACTCAGGTCTATACCAGACCTCATGTGATTTTGGACACTGAACTGTCCAGGGCTTAGTGTGCTCCAGTTTTGCATCCTGAACCTCACCAACACCTGATTCACATCAGCTCCCACTGGAGACAAAATCAACCTGTGATCTTCCATGTCTCCCATGCCAAAGAATTTTGCTGCTCCAAATCCTTCATGGCAAACCACTAAACTAACCTTACCCTTAGCTCAGTAAAACCCTGTATGTACAAACCTGCTAGCAAACATGCCATCCACATACGGTAATAGGATAATGTCATGACCATCATCCACCTGGTAAGACAAACACAATGGTTACACTAATACTGACTAAAGCCTTGCTTTGTCATCCACTTGTCAAACCTGTACCATTGTCTTGAAGCTCCCTCAAGACCATATGACCTGGTCTTTTATCTCACGTGTCCATTCTCTCTATTCTTTAACTAAGGTATCCATTCGTCTCTATGCTTTCATACTGGCTGGCAACCCTACCAAATCTCTCATTTGGTTTTGCATCCTAATCCATGCCATGCTCCCACTATTTCCTGGATCCTTCCTACTCTGCAGTAAGCAACGAGTATAAAGAAGAGGAACAATGAATTTGAGGCTTACTTACCACTTCAGTCCTCCATATGGGTGTTTGAGACTCCTTCACAGCTTGATGTTCGCCCAAAATTCATTACAGTGATGGACCTCAGTCACTACACAGTCTGCATCCAACCGACATTGGTTTCCATGCGCCTATCCTGACTACCAACTCTACCGACGTCGGTGTCACCCTATTTTTGACATCGGTCCTCCTGACTGACATCAATCTTACCTATTGCCAACATCGGTCCTCCTGACCGACGTCGATCTTACCCTGCCTGACATCACCAGCTTCAGTCTGCACATGACCGACATTGGCACCTATCTATTTAACGCTGGTTCCTCTTAACTGATGCCAGTACTTGTGTTCACCTGTGAGTGATGAATTTTTACCTGCAAGCTCCTTTGAATCAAAACCCATGTCCAAACTACTCTGCTCAGAGTTACTCAGCCTTCTCCACTGATCTCTATCTGCCATCTCCTCCATAAACACCAAGGCTTTCCAATTTTTAAGCCTATCAAACACATCTGACTTCCTCTTAAGAACATGCATCTCCTTCTTGCTCATGTGACCAAGCCTACAAAGCCACGTCTCTGCAACAGAAGAAGAATCAGTAATATAAGCAAGTAGATAAAGGGTACCTGCTTTCTTACCACCAGCTAATTCAAGTGCATCCGCTGTGAGAGTTCTTATGCATCTCTCATCACCCAACTTTCCTGAAGAAATTAGCCACATCTCCAAACCTGGGACTTGCATGACCTCCTTCAACACCCATGTGTTGGCCACCTGCAATTTCAGCTTCACTTCCCTTTTGCCAATTCTTTGGCAAGGCACACCGGCCCCTAAATAAATCTTTTCAAAGTCTCCAAAGACCTTACCATGAAAAGATACTCTATTTTGGACTGCATGGAAAGAGGCAATAGAATCTATAAAACAAGATTCTACCTTATCCAAGAAACATACTAGAGCATCATGTGCCACATCACCTGCAACATCTGCTTCTTCAGTTCCTTCATGTTGATCTTCCACAAACCAACAATTTTTCTTTACTTGCTCTTTCTTTCCATAGGACCGTAATTGACCATCTGTGCTTTTCAATTCATCCATTCTTAGCTTACTTTCTTCTGCCATTGCTCTAATCCCACTCAATTAGAAACCCTTGAGAGTGACATATAACCAAACACAAAACCTGCTCCCTAAAACCTTAGCTCTGATACCACTTGTTGGGAAATAACGGAAGCGCACAATTGATTACCAAGCAACTTAACATGCGGAATAAACTAGAATCACAAGTAACTAGAATTCAGAAATAACACAGAATATGAGAGACAATACACAACTTGTATTAAAACTCTTCCAAAAAGAAATACAACAAAGAAGATTGCCACAGTTCTTCTTCCTTACACACCTCTAGGGCTCCCACACCTCTAGGGCATAAATAGTAAATCTTCCCTCAAATCTCTCTCTTATGGTGCCAACACATAACTCAAACATAGAGTTAGTGTTCACCTCCAACCAGTTAGTATCCACTACTACTAGTACACCAGTGCTCCATGCACTCCACAAGTGCTCCACGCACTCCAAGTACATAAATGTACTTCAAGTAGATCTCCCCTAAACTGCAACAACTTGCAACCCAATTTGATCTCACTTATGGAAGGATCTTCCTTGCCTTCCTCTTTACTCTCTTTATGAGTACACACTGTACTCCAAGTAGATCCTACCTGATCCTACTCTCTGTTGTATTGCTGTCCTCCCTGATCTTGCACACCTACAAATCAATTTGGTTCTGCACACCTGCAAACTTGGATCATGCACACACATACACCTACAGATCAATGATCTTACTTACCCATGTAGATCTCCAAATGAAGCCATTGACACCTGATGACCAAGATCCTACACCCCTGAAGAACCCTTCTGATTCTCTAAAACTATCACCCACACTTGACACTATTGTGGAACTAGGAGGAACACCCTTACTCACCTCACACACAGAAGGAGCTAACTTTGCTCAACTCAAACTAGAATACTTTTCAATACAGCCTATGAGTCTCTTAAATAGATCTCATGCAAACAATAATTATACATCTAATTACAATAATTAGATCCGTAGCTTTTAGTCTAAATTTGGCTCTTGACATGCAAACACTTGGTTCATTAACTAACTGCCCGTAAAACTTGTAGTTCTGAATTACACAGGCAATCGACGTCGGTCCCAGTCTACCTAGAGGTGACTGATAATGGTTGATCACTGACTGAATTTGGTTGCTTCTCTTCACTAATCTGACTAACATCGACTGATCAGACTGACGCTGGTTGCTCTACAACTCATCAACCTTCAGCAACCTCCTCCCTTATTTGCATCAGTAACATTTTTAGCTCCACAACCTAACAATATCCCACTTGAAGATAAACAACTGCACTATACCTGTACCTGTACCCCATCTAATCTATTTCTTAGCTTGTATCCCTCTTCAAGATGAATCCTGAAGACCAACCATCACACATCCTATGGTGCACCTCCTGTCATCCAAGTAACCTGCTGCATCCGTATTTACAAACATGTTGACGCTGGAAAGTGCACCCTGTGGCAGGAAAATGGATTCTTGCCCTCTCCCCGCAACATGGAAACCCCTCTCTCGCCTGTGGGATGGCGAAGCAGGAGAGGAGAGTCTCTAGATATGGGCTAGTTCCCTCTGATGTATCTTGTTTGTTTTAGGTAACACAAAATATAGGTATATAGGTATACTAGGGGGAATGAAAAGGGAAGGAAGTGCAAGAAAGCAAATAGCCTACTCTAAAAGAGGTGATACACCAAAATAAAGGTTGACCTTCTAGATCCACTCTCAAAATCAAAGAAATGCAACATACATACACTGAAACTTGGCAGAAAAGACCAGGTTGCTGGGATGACAGGGAGGTTCTAGTGAAAGATATAGGAAACAGGGACTCACCAAGATGTTGTGGAATGCATACTGTAAGTGACCTCCTTTGTTTTTGCACCCTAAATGGAACTCTTCACCTGTAAGCTGCAAACTGACATTCTGTAGATAGCTGATACATTAGTATTTTAAAACCTGTGAGAGCATTTAAAAGGAAATAACTGAACACAGATTAAATATATAGAACATACACAGAGTATCCATCTAAGAAAGAGGTAAAAAACTATATTTTTATTGATTCAAGTGGAGAAAATGTAGAGTAGTGCTCTTTACAAAAGTCAGAAAGCTCCTCATAAAATGACAGTCCCTGTATTTATAATAGAAGAGCCAAGAGAAGTCTCATTAGAAAGCGTGAAAAAACACTATAGCTGATGTCACAATTCTGCCAAAACCATGCTTGTTGCCTCATTTTGCATGCTGGTCTTCTCCTCCGGTGGCTGGGCAAGTTTTTTCTTGTGCACTGCAAGTGAATTTTGCCGCCATCTGTTGTGGGCGGTGAATTTGCCACCCTTTGCATGGACTTCATGTACGATTTCTGCCGACGTCGGCTGATAAGCTACCGACGTCAGCCATTTTGCCGACGTCAGTGGATGTAAGCTAGCAGGGGTTTTCATTTCACCACCTTTGGGTGGGCTTTTCCATTTTTCCGCCCTTGGGTGGGCTTTTCATCTTTTGCCGCCCACTGTTGTGCTACCGATGGTGGCGGTTCTGCCAACGTCAGTCTCTGTAAGATGCCGACGACGGCAGTGTTGCTGACGTCGACCGATGTCGACGGCCTTTTTCTTTTCCTTTGTGTTGTGGGCGGCAAATTTGCCGCCCTCTGCATGTTTTTAGGTGAGCTCCTTTTACCCTCCCATGTTTTGGGCGGCGATTTTGCTGCCCTCTACATTTTGTCTACCCTCTTTTTTGCCTAAGTGTTAAACGCTAAATTTTTTCTTTTCTTCTCTTGTGGACGTCTGAAGACTCTGCCTTTCACTACCGTGAACGTCAACGAACTAGGCCAATGAGCCAATGCTCTGAAACGGAGCTGTTGAACCCTGAAGATTGACCTTGCAACCCAAAATGACTGGCCATGCAAAGCAGGTGTAAGAGGTGACCGGGATTTTGCCTGAGGGGAAAAATTGTGTCAACAAATTGGTGACTCACAGGGTAAGTGTTCCTGCTATGCTTAGAACCCAGTTGCCTTGCATATCCATTGGGTGTGGAGTTGGATGGTAACTTTTAAGAGAGTTTACAATAGCTTTAAAGATTCTGGAATCAAAAACACAGAATTTACCCCCAAACAAAGGGAAACACACAAAGCTAAAAAAACTACCTGTGCAACTACACTTAGGGAAAACAAGGAAAACAACTGAAAGCAAACTATTATATACAATTAACCAGGAATGTTTGCATCCCTCCTGGATCAAAAGGAAAATTTCTTAAGTCCCCTTCCTGGTGAAGAGACTTATCGTGACAGGCAAGTAGCTAAAAGAAAAAGAGATATGGTGACTTTCTCTTCTTGCCTGTCACCTGAGTTGGTTGGAAACTGAGGGAATCAAAATCAAATATGCCTCCAATATATACGTATTCTGATTGACCCTGGAGGCATGTTAAATGCTGGTCCCTAAAATTGGTGCCCCTTACCAAGAAATCAATTGTTGTCGGTTCATCACCACAAGCCTTCTGATCTGCACAATTCTTCTGCAATATATCATGGTCCAATTCGTTTCCCTCTGCCTCACTGAAAACTCTGTCAGACTCATCCTCTGCTTCCTCTTGGCCTTCTTGAAGAAGGGCGAATGTGGCAATGTCTAAAAGGGGCTCACAAAATGATTGTTCATCCCACAAGACTTCACTTTCTTGTTTGAAGCTCGGTTCTTTAAGGCATTCCTCCACGAAGATAGACTTCTCCTTTTCCTCTTTGCTGATCAGGTTCTCTAGATTTTTAGAAATATTCTCCTGATCTTCTTCTAACTCAGGTTCTTCCATGTAGTCATCCTCATCAATACAGCAAGGAAGTTCATCAAACAGAGGAGGAGAGAGCTTACCATGCATTTGTTCCTCTTCGAATTGATGGAACATCTGCATATATGCAAGGCCTGCATATTCTCCACTACTGATAAGATCTTCACAAGAAGCATCAATGATGACTTCTTCTTCGTTGTCACTCATAACAGCCTCCTAAAGATCTGCAAATTAAATCTTTTGTTCCTCTCCTGCCTCTTGCAAAAAAAGGTCTTCCTCGAGAAGGGACGAAGTGGAGAAAACATGTGGGAGAGGGGGCAGCCATTGAGCTAGAATCGGATGATTCTCCTCTCTCCACTTAATCAGTACTTCATATATATCAGGCATGGCCTGATAACTCTCTTGGAAATGTGTAGGTGGGGTGTGTTCAGGCATGAAATGTGTTGTTTGGTCTGAACCATCCACCACACATTGGCTGAGGAATTTCTTTTTAGACTCCAACTCTACAATTCTCCTACTCATATTTTCTTGAAAAATATTTCCTTGGAGGCTGCCAGCATCATCATAGGCAGGCACAGCTTCAGCTTCTTCAAGGTTTTGAGAAAAACCTTGTTTTTCTTCTTCCTCTTTGCTGCCCCATGATTCCACTGTCTTCCCCCAATTTAGGACCTCTGAATTTGAATCTTGTTCCTGTGAACAGGCAACAACTTTGTTTTCTACAAGGACCTGAGGTTCTTCCACAAGGTCTGAAAAAATTAACTCCCTTTCAAGGAGTAGCTTCATCCTAGCCTCTAAGTCTTCAATTTGTCTGGCTAGGTTTTCCTGGAAGAGTCTTTCTTGGAGGTGACTAGCATAATCCTCTTCAAAGCTCTGAGCTGGTCCTTGACATTCTTTCCTCCAATCTGGAATCTGCACATCATGCTGAAAAACTTGGGGAGGCTGAGGAATGCAAGGAAAACACTGTTGGTGCATTGGAGGAGCCTCTAGAAGAGGGACGTGCTGGCTGGTGGTATTTTTCTCAATGGAAGATTCCTGATCCAAAGAGTTGAAAAGATTGATCTCCCTGGGAGGTTGTTCTGATGCCCTCTGGTGTTGGAAAGCCAGGTGCACGGGATTGGGAGGAGCAGTATTTGATGAGTTGGAGTGAGCAAGTGCAATTTGGTAAAATGGATTTGGTGCAAAAGAGGTGGGGTTTTAAAAAGTAGGAGGGGGCACGCAAGGCTGACTGCATTGAATAGATGAATTTCTCTATTTTGTTACCTCCTCCCTCATGGACTATAAGGCCTGTGCTTGCCTAAACAAGCACTCCTCTTTATACACCAGCTCTTGCTGATACTTACACTACTCTTCCAACCTGTCGATTTCCGTTGTCTGCTTCTCAAATTCCAACACCATCTCCCTTATAGTTGTAAGGCAACTAGGAGAGCTACTTGAGGGGATTCCATAAATATTTTGAGTCTGATCGATATTATATGAAGGAGAACAAAATCCATGATTTTTTGCAAAAGAAGTATACATACAAGAAATGGATGATTTTTGATGGCACCAGGCTGCTTAACTAGTGGATTTACTCAGAGTCGCCAGATGCTGAAGAAACTTGATTTGTTGTAACAGGACCAACATCAGCCCTAAAATTTTACTGCGTTAGAAAACTTGAGGTCCCACCAGGCGTGCCAAAACTGTTGATGCTAGAAAGTGCACCCTGCGGCAGGAAAACGGATTCCTACCCTCTCCCTGCAACATGGAAACCCCTCTCTCGCTTGTGAGACGGCGAAGCAGGAGAGGAGAGTCTCTAGATATGGGCTAGTTCCCTCTGATGTATCTTGTTTGTTTCAGGTAACACAAAATATAGGTATATAGGTATACTGGGGGGGAATGAAAAGGGAAGGAAGTGTAAGAAAGCAAACAGCCTACTCTAAAAGAGGTGATACACCAAAATAAAGGTTGACCTTCCAGATCCACTCTCAGAATCAAAGAAATGCAACATACATACACTGAAACTTGGTAGAAAAGACCAGGTTACTGGGATGATAGGGAGGTTCTAGTGAAAGATATAGGAAACAGGGACTCACCAAGATGCTGTGGAATGCATACTGTAAGTGACCTCCTTTGTTTTTACACCCTAAATGGAACTCTTCACCTGTAAGCTGCAAACTGACATTCTGTAGATAGCTGATACATTAGTATTTTAAAACCTGTGAGAGCATTTAAAAGGAAATGACTGAACACAGATTAAACATACAAAACATACACAGAGTATCCATCCAAGAAAGAGGTAAAAAACTATATTTTTATTGATTCAGGTGGAGAAAATGCAGAGCAATGCTCTTTACAAAAGTCAGGAAGCTCCTCATAAAATGACTAAGTCCCTGTATTTATAACAAAAGAGCCAAGAGAAGTCTCATTAGAAAGCATGAAAAAACACTATAGCTGATGTCACAATTCTGCCAAAACCATGCTTGTTGCCTTGTTTTGCATGCTGGTCTTCTCCTCCGGTGGCTGGGCGGGTTTTTTCTTGTGCACTGCAAGTGAATTTTGCCGCCATCTATTGTGGGCGGTGAATTTGCCGTCCTTTGCATGGACTTCATGTACGATTTCTGTCGACGTCGGCCGATAAGCTACCGACATTGGCCATTTTGCTGACATCGGTGGATGTAAGCTGGCGGGGGTTTTCATTTCACTGACTTTGGGCAGGCTTTTCCATTTTGCCACCCTTGGGCAGGCTTTTCATCTTTCGCCGCCTGCTGTTGTGCTACCAACGGCGGCGGTTCTGTCGACGTCGGTCTCTGTAAGATGCCGATGACGGCAGTGTTGCCGACGTCGGCCGATGTCGACGGCCTTTTTCTTTTCCTTTGTGTTGTGGGCGGCAAATTTTTTGCCCTCTGCATGTTTGTAGGTGAGCTCCTTTTACCCGCCCATGTTTTGGGCAGCGATTTTGCCGCCCTCTGCATTTTGTCTGCCCTCTTTTTTTCCTAAGTGTTAAACACTCAATTTTTTCTTCTCTTCTCTTGTGGACATCTGAAGACTCTGCCTTTCACTACCATGAACGTCAATGAACTAGGCCAATGAGCCAATGCTCTGAAACGGAGCTATTGAACCCTGAAGATGGACCTTGCAACCCAAAATGACTGGCCATGCAAAGCAGGTGTAAGAGGTGACCAGGATTTTGCCTGAGGGGCAAAATTGGGTCAAAAAAATACATGTAGAAAAGAACTTGACCCTGCATAGCATGTCAACTTCCTATTGGTCCCTCTCAAATACCTTAGAATCCACTAAACTGCCCTCCAGTGCTTCTTTCCCAGATCGGCTCCAAACTTTCTGACAGTACCCACTGCTTGGGCAAACTTAGGTCTATACCAGACCTCATGTGATTTCAGACATTGAACTGTCCATCCCTTAGTGTGCTCTAGTTTTGCATCCTGAACCTCGCCAACACCTAATTCACATCAACTCTCAGTAGAGACAAAATCAACCTATGATCTTCCATGTCTCCCATGCCAAAGAATTTCATTGCTCCAAATCCTTCATGGCAAACCACTGAACTAATCTTACCCTTAGCTCAACAAAACCCTATATGTACAAACCTAATAGCAAACATACCATCCACATACGATAATAGGATAATGTCATGACCATCATCCACCTGGTAAGACAAACACAATGGTTACATTGATACTGACTAAATCCCTACTTTGTCATCCACCTATCAAACCTGTACCACTGTCCTGTAGCTCCTTTAAGACTGTATGACCTGGTATTTCATCTCATGTGTCCGTTCTCTCTATTCTTTAACTAAGGTATCTATTCGTCTCTATGCTTTCATACCGACTGGCATCCCTACCAAATCTTCCATTTAGTTCTGCATCCTAATCCATGCCATGCTCCCACTATTTCCTAGATCCTTCTTACTCTGTAATAAGCAATGAGTATAAAGATGAGGAACAAAAAATTTGAGGCTTACTTACCACTTCAGTTCTCCATATGGGTGTTTGAGACTCCTTGATAGCTTGCTGTCTACTCAAAATCTGTTACAGTGACCGACCTCGGTCACTACACAGTCTGCATCCGACCGACGTCAGTTTCCATGCACTTGTCCTAACTACCAACTCTACCAACGTTGGTGTCACCCTATTGCTAACATCGGTCTTCCTGGCTGACGTTGGTCTTACCTATTGCCAACGTCAGTCCTCCCGACCAACGTCGATCTTACCCTGCCTGACATCACCGGCTTCGGTCTGCACATGACCGACATCGACAGTTGTCTGTTCGACACCAATTTCTCTTGACTGATGTCGGTACCTATGTTCACCTGTGAGTGATGAATTTTTACCTGTGAGCTCCTTTGAATCAAAACCCATGTCCAAACTACTCTACTCAGAGTTACTCAGCCTTCTCCACTGATCTCTATCTGCCATCTCCTCCATAAACACCAAGGCTTTCCAGTTCTTAAGCCTATCAAAAACATTTGAATTCCTCTTAAGAATATGCATCTCCTTCTTGCTCATCTGACCAAGCCTACAAAGCCACATCTCTGCAACAGAAGAAGAATCAGTAATATAAGCAAGTAGATAAAGGGTACCTGCTTTCTTACCACCAGCTAATTCAAGTGCATCCGCTGTGAGAGTTCTTATGCATCTCTCATCACCCAAATTTCATGAATAAATTAGCCACATCTCCAAAAGTGGGACTTGCATGACCTCCTTCAACACCCATGTGTTGGCTGCCTACAATTTCAGCTTCACTTTCCCTTTGCCAATTCTTTGACAAGGCACACCAGCCCCTAAATAAATCTTTCCAAAGTCTCCAAAGACCTTACCATGAAAAGATACTCTATTTCGGACTGCTTGAAAAGAGGCAATAGAATCTATAAAACAAGATTCTGCTTTATCCAAGAAACATACCAGAGCATCCTATGCCACATCACCTACAACATCTGCTTCTTCAGTTCCTTCATGCTGATCTTCCACAAACCAACAATTTTTATTTACCTGCTCTTTCTTTCCATAGGACCATAATTGACCATCTATGTTTTTCAATTCCTCCATTCTTAGCTTACTTTATTATGCCATTGCTCTACTCTCACTCAATCAGAAACCCTTGAGAGTGACCTGTAACCAAACACAAAACCTGCTCCCTGCAACCTTAGCTCTGATACCACTTGTTGGGAAATAACGGAAGCACACAATTGATTACCAAGCAACTTAACATGCGGAATAAACCAAAATCACAAGTAACTAGAATTCAAAAATAACACAAAATATGAGAGACAATACACAACTTGTATTAAAACTCTTCCAGAAAGAAATACAACAAAGAAGATTGCCACAGTTCTTCATCCTTACACACCTCTAGGGCTCCCACATCTCTAGGGCATAAATAGTAAATCTTCCCTAAAAGCTCTCTCTCTTACGGTCCCAACACACAACTCAAACACAGAGTTGGTGTTTACCTCCAACCAGTTAGTATCCACTACTGCCAGTACACCAGTGCTCCATGCACTCTAAGTACACAAATGTACTTCAAGTAGATCTCCCCTGAACTGCAACAACCTGCAACCCAATCTGATCTCACTTATGGAAGGATCTTCCTTGCCTTCCTCTTTGCTCTCTTTTTGAGTACACACTGTACTCCAAGTAGATTCTACCTGATCTTGCTCTCTATTGTGTTGTTTTCCTCCCTAAACTTGCACACCTGCAAATCAATCTAGTTCTGCACACCTGTAAACCTGGATCATGCACACACATACACCTACAGATCAATGATCTTACTTACCCATGTAGATTTCCAAATGAAGCCATACACACCTGATGACCAAGATCCTACACCCCTGAAGAACCCTTCTGATTCTCTAAAACCAGCACCCACACTTGGCACTGTTGTGGAACTAGGAGGAACACCCTTGCTCACCTCACACATAGAAAGAGCTAACTTTGCTCAACTCAAACTAGAACACTTTTCAATACAACCTATGAGTCTCTTAAATAGATCTCATGCAAACAATAATTAGACATCTAGTTACAATAATTAGATCCACAGCTTCTAGTCTAAATTTGGCTCATGACATGCAAACACTTGGTTTGTTAACTAATTGCCCGTAAAACTTGTAGTTTTGAATCGCACAGGTGACCAACATCGGTCCCTGTCTGCCTAGAGGTGATCGATGCCGGCTGATCCCTGATTGATGTCGATTGCTTCTCTTCACTAATCTGACCAATGTCAGCTGATCAGACTGACGCCGGTTGCTCTGCAACTCAGCAACCTTCAGCAACCTCCTCCCTTGTTTGCATTCGTGAAGCTTTTAGCTCCACAACCTAAGATATCTTACATGGATGGAAATGATATAAGGAACCATATATATGTGTGTGTGTGTGTGTGTGTGTGTGTGTGTGTGTGTGTGTGTGGTGAGATAATCCCAAAAATAAAATGTTCTTCCCATTAATGTACCTTCCTCCTAACTGCTATGAATAAGATATCCTAAAGACACATCACCTATAGAAATATTGATGCCAATAGAAAATAAAACACCCTGTAAAAGTTTATTAAAACCTTTATGAGTATATCCCATAGATTCAAGTATGTGTTAGGTTGTGGAGCTAAATGCTTCACTAATGCAAACAGGGGAGGAGGTTGTTGAGTGTCACAGTCACCGGTGTCAGTCAAGCCAACCGACGTCAGTCAGGGGTAGACAAGAAGGAAACCAACATCGACAGTATTCGGTCGATGTCATTGATCTCTAGGTAGACAAGGACCGACGTCAGTCACCTGTGTGGTTCAAAACTGCGAGTGTTACGGACAATTTGTTAACGAACTAGTTGTTTGCATGTTAAAGGATAATTTTAGCTTTAGAGCTGCAGATCTAATTATTATAATTAGATGTCTAATTATTGTTTGCATGAGATCTATTTAAGAGACTCATAGGCTGTATTGTAATTTGTGCTAGTTGAGCTAAGCAAAGTTAGCTCTTTCAGAGGGAAGAGAGCAAGGTGTGTTCCTCCCAGTTCCATAGGGGTGTCGAGTGTGTATGATCAGAGAGATCTATGGGATAGCAAGATCTGGTAGAAGATCCACCAGGGTACTAGTTTGGAGAATCATAAGGACTTGGTGAGGCAAGGATAAGGGTTCTTCAGGGTGTAGAGAGATCTACATGGTAAGTATGATCAGTTGATTTATAGGTGTTTGTGTGTGTAAGGTCTAATGTGGATCTGCAGGATAGTAAGGTCAAAGGTGACAGGCAACACAGCAAGGTGTAAGATTAGGGAGATCTACTTGGAGTACATTGTGTACTTGGAGTACATGGAGTACTCAGATTTGGAGTGCGTGGAGCACTTGTGTACTGGCAGTAGTGATACTGACTGATGGTACTGGCAATAGTGATACTAACTGATTGGAGGTGAACACCAACTCTGTGTTTGAGTTGTGTGTTGGGACCGTAAGAGAGAGAGTGAGCTCTTGAAGAGATTTACTGTTTATGCCCTAGAGGTGTGGGAGCCCTAGAGGTGTGTAAGGAAGAAGACTGTGGCATCTTCTTTGTTGTATTTCCTTCTGGAAGAGTATTAATACAATTGGGTATTGTTTCTCATATTATGTGTTATTTTTAAATTCTAGTTACTTTTTACTTCTAGTTAAATTTTGCATTTAGTTGCTTGTACATGGTAATCAATTGTGCTTCCTAGATCCTAACAGTGGAGTCAGAGCATGTTTGTTGTTCTAGATTCCTGACAAAGTGGTATCAGAGCTAAGGTTGCAGGGAGCAAGTTTGTATTTGATTACAAGCCACTCTCAGGGGTTTCTGATTGAGTGGGAGTAGAGCAATGGCAGAAGAAAGTAAGCTAAGAATGGAGGAATTGAAAAGCACGAATGGTCAATTACGGTGTTATGGAAAGAAAGAGCAGGAAAAGAAAGATTGTTGGTTGGTTGAAGATTAGCATGAATGAACTAAAGAAGTAGATGTTGTAGGTGTTGTTACACAGGATGCTCTGGGATGTTCCTTGGATAAAGTAGAATCTTATTTTATAGATTCTATTGCCTCTTTCCATGCAGCCCCAAATAAAGGGGTTGGTGAGCCTTGTCAAAGTATTGGCAAAGGGGAAGTGAAGCTAAAATTGCAGGAAACCAACACATGGGTGTTGAAGGATGTCATGCAGGTCCTAGTCTTGAAGATGTAGCTAATTGCTTCAGGAAAGTTGGGTGATGAGAGATGCACAGGAACTCTCATAGCAGATGCACTTGAATTAACATATGGTAAGAAAGCAGGTACTCTTTATCTACTTGCTTGTATTACTGATTCCATTTCTATTGCATAGGTGTGGCTTTGTAGGCTTGGTCACATAAGTGAGAAGGGAATGGATGTTCTTAAGTCAAATGGTAAGATTTTAGCTTTGGAGAGCATAGACTGAGATTTTTGTAAGCAATGGGATGCTACAAGAAAAGATTGGATTTATTACAGAAAAAGGAAGACTAATGTATTTGATAAACTTAAGAACTGGAAAGCCTTGGTGTTCTTGGAGGAGATGACGGATAGAGATTAGTGGATGGGACTGGATATCTCTGAGTAGGGTAGTTTGGATAGGGTTTTGATTCAAAGTAAGCTCGCAGGTAAAAAGTCGTCACTCACAAGAAAACACAGGTACCGACATCAGTTATTAGAAATCAGCGTCAAACAGGCAAGTGCTGATGTCAGTCATGTGCAGACCAGAGGAGTCAGTGGTGTCAGGCAGGTAGAGACTGACGTCGATAGGATAACCAATGTTGGCAACATGAACAGGTTGCATGGAACCAATGTCAGTTAGATGTAGACTGTGTGGTGATCGAGGTCGGTCACTAAAATGGATTTTAGATAGACAGCAAGTTGTCAAGGAGTCTCAAACACCCATGTGGAGGACTAAAAGGGTAAGTAAGCCTCAAATTCATTATTCATCTTCTTTATACTCGTTGCTCACTGCAGAGCAGGAAGGATCCAGGAAACAGTGGGAGCATGACATGAATGAGGATGCAGAACCAAATGAGAGATTTGGTAGGGTTGCTAGCCAAAAGAAAGCACTAAAAGATGAATGGATTCCTTGGTTAAAGAATAGAGAGAATGGATACGTGAAATGGAAGGCCAGGTCATATGGTCTTGAGGAAGCTGTAGGATAGTGGTACAGGTTTTGATAGGTGGATGACAAAGCAGGGCTTTAGTCAGTGTCATTGTAACCATTGTGTTTATCTTACCAGGTGGATGATGGTCGCGACATTATGCTATTACTGTACGTGGTTGATGTTCTTGGTACAGGTGCATACATAAAGGGAGTTGCTGAACTTAAGGTAAGGTTAGTTCAGTGGTTTTCCATGAAGGATTTGGGAGCAGCAAAATTGTTTGGCATGAGTAATCCTAAAGACAGGAAAGATCACATGTTGATGTTGTCACAAGATGATTTGGTGAAGGTAGTGCAGGATGCAGAACAGGGCAGCACACCTATGGATGGATAGTTCACAAAATAGGGTCCCCAATCACATGATGAGGTTGAGTACATGTGTACTCCCTGATTTTGCCCAAGCAGTGGGTGTTGTCAGAAAGTTTGTAGTCAACCCAAGAAGGAAGCACTGGAAAGTGGTTTAGTGGATTCTCAGGTATCTGAGAGGGACCAGCAAGAGGGATTCATGCTATGTAGGGTCAATTACTTTGGATTTGGCAGGTTACTTGGATGACAAGTGTTGCACCACAGGTTGTGTGGTGGTTGGTCTTCAAGGTTGAGCTTGAAGAGGGATACAAGCCAGGAAATAAATTAGATGGTGTACAGGTATAGGTACAGTGCAATTGTTTATCTCCAAGTGGGAGATTGTTAGGTTGTGGAGCTAAAAGCTTCACTGATGTAAATAGGGGAGGAGGTTGCTGAGTGTCATAGTCACCGACATCAGTCAGGCCAATCGATGACAGTCAGGGGTAGATAGGAAGGAAACCAACATCAACAGTATTCGACCGACGTCGGTTGCCTGTGTGGTTCAAAACTACGAGTGTTACGGATAGTTGTTAACGAACCAGTTGTTTGCATGTTAAAGGCTAATTTTAGCCTTGGAGCTGCAGATCTAATTATTTTAATTGGATGCCTAATTATTGTTTGCATGAGATCTATTTAAGAGACTCATGGGCTGTATTGTAATTTGTGCTAGTTGATCTGAGCAAGGTTAGCTCCTTTAGAGGGAAGAGAGCAAGGTGTGTTCCTCCTAGTTCCACAGGGGTGCCGAGTGTGTATGATCAGAGATATCTATGAGATAGCAAGATCTGGTAGAAGATCCATCAAGGTACTGGTTTGGAGAATCATAAGGACTTGATGAGGCAAGGACAAGGGTTCTTCAGGGTGTAGAGAGATCTACATGGTAAGTATGATCAGTTGATTTATAGGTGTTTATGTGTGCAAGGTCTAAGGTGGATCTGCAAGATAGCAAGGTCAAAGGTGATGGGCAACACAGCAAGGTGCAAGATCAGGGAGATCTACTTGGAGTATGTTGTGTACTTGGAGTGCGTGGAGTACTCATATTTAGAGTGCATGGAGCACTTGTGTACTGGCAATAGTGATACTGACTGGTGGTACTAGCAATAGTGATACTGACTGATTGGAGGTGAACACCAACTCTGTGTTTGAGTTGTGTGTTGGGACCGTAAGAGAGAGAGTGATCTCTTGAAGAGATTTACTGTTTATGCCCTAGAGGTGTGGGAGCCCTAGAGGTGTGTAAGGAAGAAGATTGTGGCATCTTCTTTGTTGTATTTCCTTCTGGAAGAGTATTAATACAATTGGGTATTGTCTCTCATATTCTATGTTATTTTTGAATTCTAGTTACTTGTTACTTCTGGTTAAATTCTGCATTTAGTTGCTTGTACATGATAATCAATTGTGCTTCCTAGATCCTAATAGTGGAGTTAGAGCATGTTTGTTGTTCTAGATTCCTTACAATATGCAAGATCCAAATCTAAGATTATGTTTCGCAAAGGAACCAAACACGTAAGCAGGTGGATCCAAAGTGGGACAAACACTAAATGCATTAATAGAAGTAACAACAAGCTCAAAAATAAAATGTGAAATAATAATAGGCTCCTTGTGGAAATCATCATCTAAACACATATCCTCACAAATAAGAGGAATAGGTGATGAAGGAACAATAACTATGGCATAATAAAATTTATCCTTAGGAAGTCTTGATGGTGTTTTGTCCATGATCTCTAAAAGTAATGATGGTGTCACATCCTCAAGAATCATATCCTCTCAATCAATGAAATGAATAGGAGGATTACAAACTATATGAGGAGTAATAGGTGCCTCAAGAAAACCATCATCAAAAGACAAATCCTCATTAACAACTAAAGGAGGAAGAAGAGTGAGAGGTGTAGGAGGTAAGAATGCCTCATATGTATCACCATCAATAAGTATACCTCATAAAATGAATAAGCATCTCGATTTATGTCACTAGTAAAGAGTGAATCATCACTAAGAGGAGAAAAAGGAGGTGCCAATAATGCCTCACCCATGTCACTGTCAAGACTCAAATCTTGAACAAGATTAGTGTCATAATCAAAATATAAATCCTTGCTAATAGGAGGTGAAGGAAGTGGAACAGAAGGAGGTGGAGTAAAAAAGGGTGTAAAAGACCTATAAGACTTAGTATCCTTCTTAAATAAGAGTACTATAGCATCTCAAGATTCATTTGATGATGTGGTACATGTGACATAGCACTAAAAACTATTTGAAACATGGAGGCAAATCAAACAAATGAGCCTATTCTTGCATAAATTCAATCCAAGCTAGATCTTCCTCATCTATAAAGTGGGGAATGTTGCTAAGCATAACTCTCCACATGCCTTTTAGCTGTAAGTGTATCCACATTTTGATCTTCAAAATAATGTAATTGGAGGTGTTGAGGGGCTCAAATAAACAAGAATACACTTCTAAAAATTAAGGATAAAGTTAAGAATAAGAACCCTCTCAAAAATACAAATCCCCCCGTGATAATTTAACATCTCTCGATGAAATTAATGAACACCCCCAAAAATTGTAAGCCCCTCCCCAAATTTGGCATTTTATAATTTAGTGAATTTTTAAAATATAAATGAACCCAATGGTTGGGGAAAAAAAATACACTTTAATAAAAATAATACTCAATTTCGAGTCATGGTTTAAAAGTTATAGTCTTTACAAGTTTTCTCGTCATTAAAATGGGTAAAATAAGTAAACATGACACAAAATTAAATGCACCAAGGACCAAAAAATGCTTCACCACTTCATGAAACTGGAAAAAAAGATCCAAAATAATATTTTCATAAATTTTTTTAGCATAAACCAAGCATAGGTTGTCAAAATGGGTGAAAGCCAACTTAAGGAAAATTCTTTACAAGATCTAGAAACACTAGTTGAATGTGTTTTATTGTGATGTTTCAAAATATGGTACAACTTAATAAAAATGGGTCCTACCTATTATAGACAGAAAGTAGACCTAAAATAATATATTCTCCAAGAATCATATCTAAAATTCCAAATCTTATGGCCTCAAACCATAAAAAAAACTGACCAACTATCTAGATGATGAAGACAAATTACTACAATAATGTTCACGCTGCCAAAAGAGTTATACGACCTACTCCAAAATGCTTCTAAATTATATATAGGAAATATAGGACTATTAGCTAACCAAAATAGGTTATATATTTGAATAATCAAATTCATACCACTTATGGTGAGAGAAAATTAACCTGGTGGTAGTTATCCACTAGTAGACCAACGAACAAGTTTTTGAGTATAAAGGTTGTACTACTTGATATCTGAAGATTCTAATAAATTTTAGAGGTAATAATACTCAAAATGTTATTTCCCTATGCTTTCATATCTAGATTTTGATGCATGTATGGCCTAAAACCATAAAAACAAACACACATAAATTGCCTAAAAAACTTTCAAAACAAACTTAAACATGGGTCTAGCAAAATAAGTACCTAATAGTAAAGCCTAGGATTTGCATGCTTTGATAAATGAACAAAAATAAATAGATCTTTGCATTTATATAAGGTACCTCCTCTCTACCAAGAATTTTTTTTGATAAATGGGCAAACCTTTGTTGTATCAAACTCGTAAATGGATGGCTACAACACCTCCATCTTTGATACCATGAAAGGAACATCAACAAGATCATTTCAAACCTAAAATATGAAGCATTAACATAAAAGAATCACAAGAAAAGTTGTAAAAATTATATGCAAAGACAAAGGCAATATAATATAATATCTATATAATAACTTTTATATGTTATAAAAGAGAAGCCTTGCATATATAGGCAAGGACAAACAAGAAGTAAGTCAAACTAACCGATGTGGCATAAATCCACAAAAAGACAAACTAGAAAAAAGACAAAAACTATCTATAGAACCTAGCAAACATGAGAACCAAATCTAACAATGGTTGTAGACCTTGTCATTATTATTGAACCTTAATACGAAAGTGCAAATAAATAAAAATACAGTAAATCATTTAATATTTGGTACTTATGTTTGGTGTCTAGCTAAAATAAGATAATAGGTTAATTTTCCTGCTCCTTAAGATAAATGATTGGTTATAATCTAGGTGAATCACTATAAATGCAGATGGATAATAGCAAATATAAATGATTGACAAAAAATTCAGATGGTTGATAGAAAATATAGACAATCGACAACATATGCAGATGACTAACAGTGATGCAGATGATTGACAAGAAATATAGATGATTGATAGCAAATGTAGACGATTGACAACAAATGCAGATGATTGATAACAAACATAGACGATTGACAGTAAATGCAAATGATTGATAACAAATACAAATGATCGACATCAAATGTAGATAATTAACAACAAATGCAGATGATTGACAATGAATACAGAGTGTAGGCGATTGACATCAAATGCAGAGGTTGACAACAAAATGTAGATGCTAGAATATAGTATGAATAGAGGTGAATGTGCCTAGATTATCGTTTGAGGTACTAGTGAAATATATTTATAATGATGCAATTAATTTTAAATAGTACGTGAGCCTACCCTTAAAAGTAACTTACATCCCAAAAATTTAGGCAATTTCGTGCTATTGAATACCCCACAAAATCGCCAAACGCTGATTTCAAAAATTGGAATATTCGTCAATTAACAAAAATTTGCCACTAAAATTTTCCCAACATCCATTGGGCTAAATTTCACTGATCAATCTTAGTGTTGTTCAACCCAAATTTACAATTAGTGCAACACCACATCAATGCATTATGTGTAACTTTCACAACACTACACCAATCTATGCCACACATGTAACCTCTACACAACTTTATAAATTTGTGCAACATTTACAAAAAAGCTATGTAGTTTATTCCTTGCACATAACATCCAAAATACACAATGGCCAAATTAGGACTGCATTCCCTTTGTAGGTTACCTCCCCCCTTCCTTCTCCTACTTGTGATGTGCCCTCCCCCCTTGTGCAGCCTTGGAGGCTCAACGCTGATGTTGGGTCCATAGCCAAGAAGAAAGGTAGAAGATCCCGCAGAAAGATTGTGGCTGGAGGTGGAAGACTTGGTGCATAATGGCTTGCAATGGAAGATGAAAGACCTCCTCTCTCGGTAGGAAAAGAGGCTAGCCCTCACCAGTGGATGATCATGTCTCTTTTGTCGAGCACTGTTGAGGTCTAGTGGAAGCTCTGCAGCATCTAATATGCTTTTTGTTTTGGTTTGATTATTGCTTGAACGTCGAAGCTTTTTTGTTTAGCGACATACTAGAGGAGTGCTATTCTTAGTTACTTGGCACAGATGATTTGATTTTCATTTGGTCTCTTTATTTCTTTAATTTTTTCCCTTTTCAAAAACTAAATCCCTCATTATGTCCCAACACCAATTCATAACTTCGATCAAAAACATTTATTACCTCATTAAATAAAATTTTATTTATAAATTAACATTAATAAATATTCAAAAATAATAAATATATAAACAATTTAACCACCTTAATGTATTGATAAGATGAAATCTTTCTTTCATTTTCAATACCCCATTAGCTACTAGCTCTAAATCTTTGTGACGATATAGAGATCCTCCTTAAAATTACCCATTCCTTGCACCACAATCAGCACTTTAAGTTCGCGAAAGGTTATTCGAGAACTTTTGAAATTATTAGATTTGCTTTCTGCAAAGGTCAATGTGTATCATTGTACTAAATGAATGGACGAACTAAACAACTATTTACTTTTAAAAAGTCGATTCACATAAATAGTAAACAAATCCAAAGAAATTTTGTGCATGCATTTGCTTAAAAGTGGCATATTTATGAGACGTTGACAGCCTCCTTTTTTCAATGGATGTCATCTTCATTAAATTTGAGGGTATAATCTTTTTTTCTCTAGATATCAATTATTAAATTAAATATATTTTAAAATAAATGTCAAAAGATTATGATGGATACATGATGTATATAATAATGATTTCAGTTAAAGTGGTGAGGATGATAATAAGTTACAATTGTTAACGATATATATATTTTAAATTTATATTTAATTTAAATTTTAAATAAAATTGTTAACAATATTTTTTAATATTTTTATTTTTAAATATTATAAATAATTTAAATTTTAAATTAATTAATAAAATAAATATTTTTTAATTTTTAATATTAAATCGAAAAATATTGATTATTCAAAAATATAAAAATATATTTATTTGATTTAGGATATAAATTGTGTGCTCGAGCATAAAACCAAAAGATTCCCACGTGTGGCGTGTCCATGGTAAAGATCCTTCCCTGTCACTGACCACATTATGCTTATTCTTTTTGTCATAATGTATTTTAGATTAAAACTATTTTGCACATGGTATATTTAAGAGCCATTGACCAACCCAAAGCCCAAAAAGGAATTCGGAATGAGACAAGGCAACAAAGGAAAAATAAATATATCCCAATAGGGGATCAAAAAATACTTATTTACACGAGAGATTCCTTGAAAACTAAAAAGAAATAAATATTTAACATGAGCCCAAACCAAAGCATATACCAAGAAACACTCATCATCATCATCATTATTTTATTAATAGTTAGGTGTTTCTTAATAATCTATTGTTTGAACTATAGTGTGGGCTTTTCAAGCACATTCCTAGCACTCATTTAAACCATAGTGTTATGCCACTCTCAGGTATCTCTACCTCATTGTCACATGCTATCACTTAAAAGATTTGAAGCTGCACGTTGCGTAAATAATGTTGTTAGATGGTACTTGTGTGTTCTGTTAGCTTTTCATTTCTTTCTTTTGTTTTGCGCTTATGTTTATTAGTTGATGCTTTTGTTTGTTTCATTTTATAAAAAAAATTGTTTGTATGGTCAAAAGGTCGTTTGTTCATTGATGAAGTTGTTTGGCTCATAAGAGCACACCATAAATCAATTTGTGATGAATGTAAAGACTCAACACTTAAGAATGAGGTCGAGTTCGAATCTTGGGTGAAATCATAGGTTGGATACTCCTAAGTCCTTAACACTAAGTTAAAGACTTAGGCAAACTCCAAAAAATTGTCTATATGATATGATACAAAAATTGGTGTTGATATTGCTTTAATCGCAACAAATGTATGCATGGTTGAAACTTTTTGTGTTGTGTTGTAAATGAACATGTTCCAAACATTAGATGAGCTCCACTCTCTCTAGAAAAGGAGGTCTATGCCAACCACACCTATCAAAGGAGCATGGTGCCTTTTAGCCCATTCTATACATAAGAATTTCTAGCTAAAATGCGTGATTTTATTGCTATTAATAAATTTATAAAGGCCATTACAGTGCCACGAATATGTTTTTACACATACTTTTATTTTCAAATATTCTTGGTGTTATGGATTTTTGTTAAGATTGAAACTTTGAGAGTTCTGCTAGGGTTTCCCAAGGCCAACTTGCCTTCCCTTGTGCACTTCCTTATTAACTTTCATACCACTTTTAGAAGAGTTTTTAGGGTTCCTATGCAATAATTGCACTCAATGCTCTACCCTTTGGGTGGGTTATCCCTATATAATGGCTTCCCCACTCTCAACTACAACTATTGTTGCAAGAGACAAGAGGAGTGGCTCCAAATTGAGCACAAAAGTTTGTCCCAAAAGTCTACAATGAAATAATCCCTTTGCTCTTCCCTTTCAGCCAGAGGTATGTATTCCTGGTAATTTTATTGATGATGTGTGCAAATGGTATCAAAATTACTCACTTATTACGTATTTTGTCAATCGAGTCCCCTTGCAGGAGTCTCTCTAGGCCTTATTTCACCATCACTTGGATCCCATGGGCATCCATGTGGTTGGTGTTCGAAACCTCACCAAAGGTTTTTTCCTATTTACCTTTAAAGAGCCATCTATAATCCACACCCTTCTTGCCAAATCAAGTTGTTGGTTTCTTCTAAACACACTATCGATTCTATCCAACTAGTACTAAGATTTTAAGGCCATAAAGCAAGCCTCCCTTAGGGTTCCAATCTGGGTTGAGCTTTGTAGTTGTTGGTGCATCTATGGTCATTTATGAACCAAATTGTTGATCCCATCAAACACATTGTTTTCCAAGAACCATCGAAGTGATACTCTACTCGCCTCCACAAAAAGGGTCACATCTAGGTGACTTATCCATCAAGCTGAAGAAGTTCATTAATATCCATAGTGGTGATGTCTGCTAGTCATAAAAAGTTTTGTACTCCAACCCACCTAACACTTTGTTTCATTATTAGGCTTATGACCATCGCATCAAATATTATCCCCTCATGCGCTGATCGAAGCCCTCCATGACCCCTACACAAATTGAGAAGTCCAAGGTGGTGAAAAAAGGTAGCGATTAGACTATGATTACCTCAAAAAAATCACAACCATGGTTGAAATCCTCCCCTCCATCAACTTTTTCTCTAGTAAACAAGACTTCTTAAGAGATACCCACCCCACCTCCCCTTGTTGTACCAGTCCCCTAAACCCTATGATGCCTAGTTTCTAACAGTTCCCATGCTTTCATGGTTCTTACCATTGGGATATCATCAATAAGTAATGCCTTCTTTAGGTAGTCATGCAACCCACCTCATAGTGGATTCAAATTCTCCTCAGATGAGCAAAGGGCTCAATGCCACTCCATTATGCTTGTAGGAGTTTCTCAGCTAGACTAACACAACAACTTTTTTAGTTTTAACAAATTTTGAGGATGGATAGGGGATTTACACATAGATGATATTTCCCAATGAATCTTCTATCCTAGAATGTTTTAGGTCTTATAGAGTCCTCTCGAAAATAATATGTGCATGTTGCCTGTCAACATATAGGTTCTCTAGATTTATTTTGCCTACAAGAAGAAATTTTTTTAGGGTTTCTTCTATACACCTCTATGAGATGTATTTGACATGATGTCACCTAATTTTACACTCTACATGAATATGGACATGGTGGCACTATCATTTTGGTTTCACATAAAATTTCCCCTTTCATTATTACCACTGGGGAGGACCCATCACATCAAGATATCTAGTTACTTTTAGATATTGGTGTCCATTCATTATACATTTTTAACATTTATGCCCCCAATGATTGTCCTAATAAATCTTTGCTTTTGTGTTATTTGACTGACAATCTTCCCCCTGCGACATGGATAGTGTGTGGGGATTTTAATACGATTGAGCATCACAAGGAAAAGTTGGTTCCTTGTCTATGACGTGGTGCATTGGATAACATGAAACATGATATTAATTTAAGAATAAATGAGGCCTTGTTGACCCTCTCCTTCAATGACACTCATTTAATACCACATCTTAGTTTGCATGGTCTAACCATCGTATTGGGGATAACTGCATGCTAAAAAGGCTCAACCATTATATGTTGTCAAAACAAAATTTTCCTTCTCCAACATAAATTACCAATCTACTATCCACTCAGAGTTGGTTCTCTCTAATCATAATCATATCTCCTATAGAGTAGAATGGGTCACAAGGCAATACAAGGTGACACATAATTAGTTTATCCTTAATACCTCTCTTGGGCCATGTTGGCACCATTTGTCTGATATCCTAAATTTATAACCTTTCCCCCCACCCTCCTTATGATAATAGCTAAATCAAATGGTGGAACGAGGCCATTCATCACACAATCACCTTACTTTTCCATTGTGAGAAGTAAGTTGCTCAAGTTAGGAATAAATGTGAGGATACCGCACTCAATCAATTTCTAAGGGTTTCCTCCATTCTTGAGTTTAATACCTTTGATGCTCATCTATATAATATCATCACCTCGATCAAACACCACATCAAGGTGGCAGATGGCCATGCTGCTAGAGGCATGCAGTTGCATGCTTAATTGCATTGCTCAGAGTCAGAGATAAACCTCCCAAATACTTTTTCAAGTCCCTTAGGGCCAAGCAAGCTTGTGACTAGATCAAGGCCATCAAGTCAGCCCAAACCAGACTCACCTCCCTCCCAGACATCTCTTCATCTTTCCTAAATCACTAAAAGATAATGTTCCAATCCCATGAGGAAATGAAAGAAAGATCTTAGTTTGCATGAATGCCTCAATGTGGTTCCTCATAAATTAAAATATGTTTACCAATAAATTTGTGACTCATTATTGATCCTGCAGGAGCACATAGAGGCTCTCCAATGCATGAGCAATGTGAGAGTATCCTCATGTAGCAATTCAATAAAAATGCATGAAATAATAGAATTACAAAATGAATAGAAGCACTGAATAGATTAGATTGATCGTAGACCACTTCGAGGGGGTAACCTCCTTTGAGCAAGCTTAATACAAATAATTCATGGATGCCTTCAATGGCCTCAATAATTAATTATATATGAATTCTAATCTAAGCAACTACTATTTCTCATAAATGTGCGATAAAACAAAATGCTCATGGGATGACTTATAAAGCATATGCATCCATAATAACTACTAAACTAACAAAGTAAAGATAAGAGATATTACATGTTCATAACATCCCCTCCCTCTTAAAAAAAGCTTTGTCCTTAAGGCTTCAAATGTGGGAATTGGTGTTGAATATGAAATAATGGTTCCCATGTTACATCCTTTATTTGCATTCTGTGCCACTGAATTAAAACCTCGGTGATGGAATGGGAGTGAAGTTGGCATGTGCACTTGTCCAAGATTGCCTCCGGTTCAAGAAGAATGGATCTTTCATTATCAAGTTTAGGTAAAATAGTCTACACTCTGGTATTTGTGCCAAGAACTTTCTTCAAATAAGAGACATGAAATACAAGGTGAACTTAGGAAGAAGGTACAAGCTCCAACTTATAAGCAACCAACCCAATCTTCTAAATAACCTTATAGGGCCCATAGAACTTGGGTGCTAGCTTTTGACACCCTTTAAGTTTTAGGGAGGATTGCTTGTAGGGTTACAGGTGAAGAAAAACCATATCACCTACTTGAAAAGTGCACTCAAAAGGTGCTGATCTACCTATTATTTCATTTAATTTTTTGCCATATGAAGATTTTCCTATAGTGTATTGAGGATCTGATCTTGGGTTTGGAGGATTGTGTTGACTGCTTAAACTGATGAACTATTGGGGTTGTATGGAAGGAACACTGGTGGTGCTTGACCATAGACTACTTCATACGGAGTCATTTTTGTTGAAGTGTGATAGGAGGTATTGTACCACCATTCGGTGAGAGGGAGCCACTTTAACCACTGATGTTGTTGTTTTGAGGTGAAACAATGTAGGAAAGTTTTCAAGCATTTGTTAACAATTTCAGTATGGCCATTCATTTGTGGATGATACCCAGAAATCATCTTCAACTGAGTGTCAGTCTATCGAAATAGTTTTGTCCAAAAATGGATAGTGAAAGTTGCATCACGATTTAAGACAATGGATGAAAGAATGTCATAAAGATGAAAAAGATAGTCCAAGAAAATTTGTGCAACTGTGGAGGTAGTATAGGGGTGGCTGAGGGCACAAAAATGACTATATCTAGAGAGGTGATCAACCAAAACCAAGATCACCATTTTCCCTCCAAATTTAGGGAGCTCCTCAATGAGATCCATATAAATATCTATTCAAATCCTGGTAGGGATGGGAAAGGGTTCGAATAACCAATGGATGAGTGTTATTTCACCCTTGTTATGTTGGTAGGTATCACATTCAGCCATTGTCTGTTGAATTGCCTTTTTCATTCCCTTCCAAAAGAAGTTACATCATGCTAGCTCATAAGTTTTGAGAAACCCTGAGTGCTCTACAGAGGGAGAATCATGGATTTTATATAAGACAACTTGCTATAGATCTATGTTTTGGGGAAGCACCAAATGACCTTTGTATCATAGAAAATCACCATCCCATGAATAATGTGGTACATTTGAGGGGTTAGTGGCCAACTATTGAATGATTTGAGATAATTAGGAGTCATTGACATACCCTTGTTGTAAAATGTCTAACCAATGTAGAATAGGCATGGAAATAGCTGAAAGGGAAGTTTGATCCACAAATGTGTGAGATAGAGCATCAACCACAATATTATCTTTACCCTTCTTGTAAGTTATCTCATAGTCATTACCAATGAGTTTGCTGACCCATTTCTATTGTGATGGGGTAGAGACTTGTTCTAAGAAATGTTTTAGACTTTGATGATCAGTTTTGATGCAAAAATGATTACCCAATAGGTATGGCCACCACTTTTGTACTGCATGTAAAATGGTCATCATTTCCTTCTCATAAGTAGAGAGCACTAAATTCTTGCCAGAAAGGGATTTCCTAGTGAATGCAATGGGGCATCCTTCTTGGAGTATAAAAACACCTAGTCCATTACTACAAGCATCACTCTTGATAGTGAATGTCTTTGCAAAATTTGGCATATCTAGAAAAGGTATAGTACACATAGCTTGTTTTAATGCTTCAAATGCACACTCAATAGCTTGTGTCCAAGTAAAAGCATCCTTTTTCAATAGAGCTACATTATTCCCATAATCTTTGACAAACTTTTGATAGTATCCAATGAGCCCCAAAAAAACCATGAAGACTCTTGAGTGTCTGAGGATGTAGCCAATTTGTTATAGTAGCTATTTTTTTAGGATCCACCTGAACCCCTTGGGCTAAAACAATATACCTAATATACTCCACTTCATCCTAGCCAAAAATACATTTAGACTTGTAGAGTAATTTTTACTCTACATCGTATTTAATTTATTTTTGATTCGAGTGCTGCAATTTTGGTTCCTGCACACCTTGAGCATAGCGACAGAGCTTTGGAGCAGAGGGCCAGTTCATTTTGCCTAAGTATCAAAGTGTAGTGGAAGCTGCCAAGTGTCACCCTCCGAGTGTGGGTCCTTTTCCCCTTTTGTTTCCTTTCATTTCATTCTTGGACTAAGTTGTGATTCGAGCGGAGGTCGCCAAGTGTCAATCTCTGGGAAACAAAGCTGGGCAGCTGGGGTTCCCCGAACACCTTTTATAACTTTTAGGGGAACTGCAAAATGTGCCATGTACCTAGTAGTAGTTAAGCGGAACACACCACATGTCAGCATCCGAGTCCCATATCGGCATCTGCTTTTCATTCAAAGACTTTCAACAAGCTAAGCAGTAGAGAGAGTGGAAAGTGTCGGGTGGCAGTTGCGGAGGCCCTGAACTTCCTTTTTGAAGAAGTAGCGGAAGCCACCACATGTCATCATCCATGGGACTTTTGTCCAACGTTTTCATTCAAAGGGCATCATTTCATTTTGCTAAGTATCAAAGTGTAGCGGAGACTTCCACATGTCACCATCTGAGGTCCCTCTCTACTCCATCCCTAGAGAAAGTGGAAGACGCCACATAAACCTATAAGGAGAAGCAGAAGATGCCACGTATCTTCCTAGAAGCTGCAGAAGCCTCCACACGTCATCACCCGAGAGATCATCTTCAAGTGTCATCACTGAATAAGATTGTGGTGGGCCTCAGGAGTTACTTCAAAGTCCACAGAAGCTGCCAGGTGTCACCATCCATAAGAGTCTATTATGAGTCCCGAATAAAACTACAACATAGCCAAAGAAAGGGAGAGGGCCACGTGTCTTCGATAAACCTGGTGGAGAGTGCCAAGTGTCATTTTCTAATGCCTAGAGGATTTTTATAAAATTGACTAAGTGTCCTCTCCCATTTCAAATATAACAGAGTGTTTCGTGTATTTGTTGTCGCAAAGTGAAATGGAGGGAAAATCGGCTAGAATTAATTCAAGTAGATGGACTAGTGCACTGGGTAGATTTTTGGGGCTTACAAGCATTGAAAACGCCATCCATTTGTCCCCTAATAGCAGAGGTAGAGTATATAGTTGAGTGGCCAAACAGATGATGGAACGAAGAATTTTTGGCATTAAGAGAGATACTAGACATGGATTGCCATGCCACAGTTAGGGTAGTTCCTGACAAGACCAGGATGCATCCAAGGCATTGAATGCACTGTCTATTTTGTCCCCTATGAGTTAAAGATAGAGTGGAATTACACGGGAAAGAAAGTGATCGAAGGAGACATCCGAAGCTATATAACAAGGATTGTAAAATCAAAAAAAAAGGAGGGGGACTTTTGATAGTTTAGACTTCTTGTAATTTCGACCAGTAATATCATTTGCTCTTGTCTTGATTTCTTGAAGTTGTAAAGTTGATATAATCATGCATGTTTCTATGCCCTTTATGTGGCTAAATGAATTAAGGAAATTTAAGCTCAATGCCTTGGTTGGTGTTATAGATTTGCTAGTGTTGTGATTGGAAATGTTATTTGCTTTTGTCTCATTTTTTGGAATCTGAAGTTCTACATAACTGTGCGTGACTTCTGCGCCTCTTATGTAATTGAAGGGTTCTATTAAGAAGATTGAACACTATGCATTTATTGACAATTCCTGTATCTCAGCAAAATACTCCCCTGTTGTGAGCCTCTGTTTCTATTATTCCAATCATTTACATTGATCATGCACATGTCTGCTCTTAAATGTAAATGAATCATATAATAGTTTCTCTGTGCTCAGGTTAGGATTAGGATTACTCTCAGGCGCATTGCCATAGTTTGTTATGTACCTAGGGATATGATATATTGATGTATATGGGTTGATGGAGATGCTGACATGTGGCACACATCCCCTTTGTTATATGGGTACACTATATTAGGATAATAGAGTAACTTATGGAAGTAGTACATTGGGTAATGGTCAGCCTACATTAGATTAGGAGGTTACCCATCCATGAGCTAGATATATATATATATATATATATATATATATATATAGAGAGAGAGAGAGAGAGAGGAGATGATTATCATGGGAAAGATATCAAGTAAGCATTGAATCTTCTATTGTAAGAGGATATTGGAGGTTGTCCCCTCGAAGAGACATTGTGGAGTTATTCCTTCCTAAAGGAGTATTATATGGTGTTTCCCTACCCTAAGGATATTTCTGCATATATTGAATACCAAGATCATAACAAGTGGTATCAGAGCTTTGATTTGGGTAATTTGTGGAGCGAAACCCTAGTTTTTTTTGAATCATCAATAACTTTTGATTGGTTGCAAATTTTTTCACAAATTTTTTACTGAATATGCATAATATTTCAAATAAGTCACAATAAAAAAATCGAGATTTTTTGATTCGTTTTGAGGGAGTTATTACTATTTTAGGGTTTATAATAATTTCGCTATATCTTTCGAAATATAAGGAATTTTTATTCAAATTTTTTTCTGGAGATGCAAGAAGATATACAAAAAGTACAGTAAAAATTTTAGATTTTTTTGAGTTGTTTGGAGTGATTTTTGTGATTTTATGGATTAGTTTTGAAATTTTAGGGTTTCATGAACCTAAATTTTTTTTGTGGATCATGGAGTTGCAAAAATTTTTAGGAGAAGATGATGTTGATGCTAGAGACTGGTGGCTCAATTTTAAGGAGAAAAATACTAATTTTTTTTATGGAAAATAGAATTATGTTTTTGTTTGTCTGGGCCTACAAAACATTGGTGGACTAATGAATTGAGCTTTGCGCAATAGTATTCTTCATGGGAAGCAATGGAGAAAACCTTCCTAGATCGATGGGATATAAAAGAAAATGAGGAAGAAGAAGAAGAAGAAGAAAAAAAAAGAAGAAGAAGAAGAAGAAGAAGAAGAAGAAGAAGAAGAAGAAGAAGAAGAAGAAGAAGAAGAAGAAGAAGAAGAAGAAGGGTTCAAATCATTTGGCTCCAAAGAAATCCGAGTCAATTTTTCAATTTCATGGATGCATTCAAAAGAAGAAGGTGGTTGTGTCCATAAACCCTACCAACAAGTATAAATTCATTAACTTGAATGTGGCTAAGCATCTACATGTTCAAGCACATAATATCAAGGAGGTTCAAGTAGATGGTAAGAATATTTCAATGTTTGAAGATTTGAAACTCATTATGGAAAAATATGTTTTACATTCAGATTTTTATGCTTTGGATATGGATGATATGGATATAGTTATTGGATATCCATGGTTAGAGACTTTGGGAACAATGAATATTAATATTCAAAAAAATTTCATGAAGTTTTGGTATAGGAAAAACTTTTGATCATAAACAAAATCAGCGGAGCACAATAAAATTTGGAAACAAGCTTGGAGAGCTATCACCTGCCAAGATCACATATGGATGGCTAGATGATCAAGATTGGAGACAAGTGTGTAATGATTTGAAGCACACTCATTATTTGGTTTCTTCTTATGTTTTGGGGATGAAACATGTTAAGGAGGGAATGAATGTTATGTACCTAGGGATATGATATATTGATGTATATGGGTTGATGGAGATGTCGACATGTGGCACACATGCCCTTTGTTATATGGGTACACTCTATTAGGATAATAAAGTAACTTATGGAAGTAGTACATTGGGTAATGGTTAGCCTACATTGGATTAGGAGGTTACCCATCCATGAGTTAGATAGATGTATATATATAGGAGATGATTATCATGGGAAAGATATCAAGTAAGCATTGAGTCTTCTATTGTAAGAGGATATTGGAGGTTGTCCCCTCGAAGAGACGTTGTGGAGTTATTCCTTCCTAAAGGATTATTATATGGTGTTTCCCTACCTTAAGGGTATTTCTACATATATTGAATATCAAGATCATAACATAGTTAGGTTTCAATTTCTGCATTTTTAATTTCTGTTTAGTCTCCTATCCCTTTTCCCCAACACCTATAAAATAGAAGAGACCAGCTTCTTTAAAACCTGGAGATTGTTTCAAGCCACATTGTCCCACAGCTTGAAACTTCCCATTGTTGATTGGCTAAGACCTAGTGCAATTTTATGCCATCAACAGTTTCTGGCACGCCCGGTGGGATAGATCTTTCAAGGAGTTGAAGAAATTTTGGTGTATTCTTCAGCCAATTAGCCTTTGGAGGTTTTCATCAACACCAATAATGAATCTGAGTCATCAGCCGATCAAGCAATATCATCAAGAAATCCCTTTTGGTATGTATAACTCTGTTACTCATAGCTATGAGTCTTATTCTCCTTATATATTTAATCAAGAACATGCTTCTACTAGAACCATGACAAGCAACAAGGATGCAGATGGTTATGAGCTATACCAATCTTATGATTAGTCTCCCCAATATACCACATGTCATGCCCAACCTAGCCTTATTTTCACCTTCAAAAAATCATTGATGGGTTTTAAGAAATATGTATTAGAGCTTGACAACAGAAGGGGATATGGCCAAGAGGTTCCTTGTCATGTCATCTATCAAGTGAGGGAAGCAATTGACCTGATCAAAAGTGAGTGGGACCCCATTGAAAGGGCAAATTGGCAAAATCTTACATATGAAATGCTGGAGGTGTGTGGATTGATTTCATTTATAGAAGAGAGGCTAAGCGTTCATGAGAACTGGCCTTACCAAGTCTACCAAAATTCATATCCGCCACCACAAATCCCATATCAAACAGATGTCATCCCTATTCGTGAACAAGGTCAGACTTGTCAGGATCATTTTCCCAATAATGTAGAGTCTATGACAACATCAAGGGAAGAGGTCCCCAAACTCTCACCTTCCCCTCAAGACCCTTCTACCCTTCCTCAAGAGGCTTCTTGTTTTCCATCACAACCTTCTTCTTCATCTTTTTTCAAAGAAGAGTATATTTTGAAGGAAGCAGCTGAGTATGTAGAAGAGTACGCTCAATTCATGGCTAGTCAAGAAGATTCCATAAGTAAAGATGAGGAAGAAATCACCATAGGCACCCCCTATGATGAGCAAGAGGATAAGTCAAAAGATTTTTCCTTAACTTTAGATGAGGAAGAGATCATTTCTAACTTCTTCCTCACTTTGCAAGAAGACATGGAGGAGTATGGATACTCCCTTGATCAAGCCATTGAGATAAGTGACACTATCATTCAGGAAGGATATGGAGAAGATGACTGTGACACTCATCTGAGTATGCAAGAAGCATGTCAGCTTTCAGATTCATCCTTTCAAGAGGATGCAGTCATCACAGAGCATGATGATGAAATAAAGCTAGAATTCAAAAGAGATGAGCCAAGAGATAATGGATATCAAAAGGCACAGAGTGAAGAATCAATAGCCAATGATTTCTTAATGACACCTGACAGTATGAGGGACCAAAATTTAACAAGATTCCAAGGACAAGAAAAGTATGTATATATTGGAAGCATGTTTGACTCTGATTCACTCAGATGTAGACCAATCAAGGTGGCAAGCAAGAAGAGTAAGTCACCAGAACTCCATCCCATTCAGCCATTTACCTGGCATCATAAGTCTTTTCATCATGAAAGAAACTTTAAAAATTTCCTTTTGATCCAAGAGGGAGGCAAATATACCTGGTTAGCTGTATATAGTAGTTTGCTTTTAGTTTTGTTGCTCTGTTTTCCCATTCTTTTTTATTTCTTTCTCTTTCTTTTAAATAAGTGTTTTTTGAGCATGTGGCCACAACTCAAAATATTTTCAAAAATTTCAAGACTCTCAACACATTAAGTCTCTCTCAAATCTCCATAATTCCCCAGATGTGTCTGATTCAGTAAGCGAGGGTTATCTGACCATGAATGATCTATTAGGATCTTACAGTACAATTGATTACTTTTGTGCAAAAAACTAAACACAAAATTAAACCAGAATAATAAGTAACTAGAAATCAGAATTAGCAAAGAATAAGAGATACAAGAAACAATGAAAACTTGTATTAAACTCTTCCAGAAGGAAATACAATTGAATAAATCTCTCTTTCTTCCACACCTCTCAGATGTACAGATCTCTTTCCCTCAAGAGTTCTCTCTCACAATTACAACCACAATTCAGCTACTTGAATTGATTCACCTTTTTTCTCATACACATCTCCAAGCTATGAAGATCTATCCCTATTATATAGAATTAGGGATCATGAGCTATGCATTCTCCACTGTTAGATACACCTCTTAATCAAAAGTTCAAATCAGTCCTGCCAAAAATAGAAACGCAGACTCAACACTAACAGTTAAACTTATCATGTAAACAATCTATTCAACCATGAAAATAGACTTCTGGAATGCACAAGTGACCGACGTTGGTCCCTGTCTATCTACATATGACTGACGTCAGCCGATCAATAACTAACGTTGGCAGACTCTAGTCGATCCCTGACTGATGTCGGTCAATCCTGACCGATGACGGTGATTGTGTAATTACAACAACCTTTCATTTGCTCATTTGGTGTAGCTTTTAACTCCACACCTCAATAATATCTCACTTGGAGATAAACAGATGCACCTGTACCTATACAACAACATCCTCTAGCTTGTTTCTCCATCTTCAAGCTCAATCTTGAAGACCAACAAAATTTGAATGAAGATTCAACTTCTCCTTTGTTATCATCTTTGTTAACATATCAGTAGGGTTCTTATCTATATGGATCTTTTCCAGCTTCAACTCACCATCTTCCAATACCTGTCTAATGAAGTGGTACCTAAGTTGTATATGTTTGGTTCTTGAATGAAAGGCTGAATTCTTTGCCAAATGAATTGCACTTTGACTATCACTGTACAATCTGCAACTCTCTTGCTCCTTTCCTAACTCTTCCATGAATCGAGTCATCCATATCATCTCCTTGCTAGCCTCTGTGACTGCAATGTATTTTGCCTTTGTAGTAGACAAGGCAACAACCTTATACAACTTTGAAATCCAGCTAACTACCGTACCACCAATAGTAAACACATAACCTATGGTGCTTCTCCTGCCATCCAAGTCCCCTGCCATATATGCATCTACATACCCATGTAGAGAAGTGTTTGACCCTCCATAGCATAAATGCCTACTGTTGGTCCCTCTCAGATATCTGAGAATCCACTGAATTGCTTTCCAGTGTTCCTTCCCTGGATTGGCCATGAACTTGCTGACAACTCCCACTGCTTGGGAAATATCAGGTCTAGTACATACCATTGCATACATCAAGCTCCCAACTGCAGAAGCATATGGAACTCTACTCATGTACTCCACCTCATCATTTGATTTAGGACACTGTTCTTTGCTCAACTTGAAGTGTCCAGCCATAGGTGTGCTTATCAATTTTGCATCTTGCATGTTGAACCTTTCCAACACCTTGTTCACATAATCCTCTAGAGACAAAATCAAACTATGATTTTTTTTGTCTCTCTTAATACTCATGCCAAGGATTTTCTTTGCTACTCCTAAATCCTTCATGGCAAATGTGTGAGCTAATTTTACCTTAAGCTCATTAATATCCTGCATGTGTGAACCTGCAACAAGCATATCATCTACATACAATAACAAGATAATATATCTACCATTATACAATTTATTAAAATAAACACAATGATCAGATTGACATCTACTAAAGCCATGCTCTATCATAAAACTGTCAAATCTCAAATACCATTGTCTTGGAGCTTACTTAAGACCATATAAGCTTTTTTTCAACCTGCACACAAGTTTCTCCTTACCTTTGACCTCAAAACCTTATGACTGTTCCATATATATTTCTTCATCCAAATATCCATGAAGAAACATTGTCTTAACATCAAGCTGTTCAAGATGCAAATCCTCAATAGTAACTAAAGACAATACAGTCTGAATAGAAGTCATTTTTACTACAGGAGAAAAAATTTCACCAAAATCAATACCTAGTTTCTGTGTAAATCTCTTTACTACCAACCTGGCCTTATGTATCATTTGTCTATTCTCACCTTCCTTTAACCTATAAACCCATTTGTTTTTTAGTGCTTTCTTTCTCGCTGGCAACTCAACCAAATCCCACATTTGGTACTCTTTCAAGAAATCAATTTCCTCATTCATGCCAAGCTCTCACTATTTTTGGGATTCTACCTGCATTGCCTCATCAAAACTTTTTGGTTCTCCACCATCAGTGAGCAACAAGTAGAATAATGAAGGGGAATAACAAATTAGAGGTTTACTTACCCTTTTTGACCTCCTGATGGGCATTTGAGACTCATTCACTGCTTGCTATCTGCCCAAATTCTCTGTCAGTGACCGATCTCGGTCATCTCTGGGTCTGTACCTAATCGATGTCGGTTCCATCTGACTAACGTCGGTTCCTTCCTGACCAACATCAATTACTGTCTGACCGACATCATTTCCTTCTTGACCAACGTTGGTTCCTACCTGACCGATGTCGGTGTCTGTGTTTTTCTGTGTGTGAAAATTCTTCCCTGTGAGCTCATTTTGGATCATCACCTCGTCTAAATCAACATTGCCCTGCTTAGAATTATTGAGCTTCTTGAGCTGATCACTGTACATCACCTTCTCATTGAAAACAACATCACGACTTCTAATAATTTTATTAGTTCCTAGATTCCATAACTAGAATCCAAAATCTCCAGATCCATAACCAATAAAAGTGCACCGCATAGATTTAGCATCCAGCTTCTTTCTATTTTATTTATCAACATACACAAAAACTTCAGAACTAAAAACTCTGAGAAATGAAAGATCTACCTTTTTACCTATCCAGGCCTCTTCTAGAATTCCACCATCCAGAGCAATAGAGGGTCCTCTATTAATCAGATAAAACATAGTATCTACAGCCTCTGCCCAAAACTGTAAGGGCAAACCATCATGCAACCTCATACTCTGTGCACACTCCATTATTGTTTTATTCATCCTTTCAGCAACTCCATTTTGCTGAGGTGTCTTTGGAACCGTTCTTTCCCTATGTATTCCACTCATAGAACAATAACTTTTGAATTTATCACTGCAGTACTCACCACCATTGTCAGATCTAAGGCACTTCAATCTCAAACCTATTTCATTCTCAACCAAAGCTTTCCATTTCTTAAATGTGTCAAAAATATCAATTTTTTTCTTTATGCAATAAACCCATACCTTTCTTGTAGCATCATCAATGAAAGTAACATAATATTGTGATCCTCCAATAGAAGTTACCTAAGCTGGTCCCCACACGTCTGTGTGAACAAGCTCTAACTTGTGCTTCCTTTTTGTTGACCCAATTTTGAGAAACCTCACTCTCTTCTGTTTCCCAAAAATACAATGCTCACAGAAATCTAGATCTATGCTTTTCAAATCTGAAAGCTTACCTTTTGACTTAAGAATAGTCATTCTCTTCTCACTCATGTGGCCAAGCCTACAGTGCCACAACTTTGTATCTACATCTAAAGTAGATAAAACAAAAGGAGAATAATCAGTAATACAATTACATAAATAGAGAGTACCTACTCTCTTACCTCTGGCTAATACAAGTGCACCCTTGGAAACCTTCCAAGATTCAGCTATGAGAGTTACTGTGCAACCCTCATCCCCCAACTTTCTTGTAAAAATCAGATTCTTCTTCAGGATGGGTACATGCATGACATCCTTCAACACCCATGTGTTTCCATTTTGCAATTTCAGCTATAATTTTTTCTTTGCCAACAATTTTACAAGGCTCATCATCCCCTAAATAAAATTTTCCAAAATCTCCCTGGACATAATCATTGAAAAATTATCTATTTGGGGTTGCATGGAAAGAGGCACCAGAATCTACAACCCAAGATTCTATTCTATTATCCAAAGAAAGTGTAAAAGCATCTTGTGCAACAATACCTGCAACTTTTGCTTCTTCATTACCTTCATGCTGATTTTCTTCTTTAACCTTCAACCAACAGTCTTTTTTTGCATGCCCTTTCTTTCCAAAATTCCAACAGGTTATTTTTATTCCCTTTATGGATTTGGATCTACTTCTCATCTTTGACTTAGACCTTGATCTCCCTTGCTTGCCCTTCTCTTTTTTCCTTCCCCTGCTTTCAATACTTAAAGGATTACCTGATGTTTCCCCTGTGCTTTTCCTATGAGTTTCTTCATTCAAGATTACACTAACAACATAATCAACTTTCAAGATATTTGTAGCAGATGCAGTATTACTAACTGTCATTACCAAACTATGCCAACTTTCAGGTAAAGAGCATAAAATTAAGAGAGCCTTAATTTCATCATCAAAAACTATTTTGACTGAGTTTAACTGATTTACTATTGCATGGAAATCATTAAGATGACTAAATATAGATCCACCTTCCTGCATTTGCAAATTAAATAATTGCTTCATAAGATATACCTTATTTGAAGCTAAGGGCTTTTCATATAAATTTTCCAAAGTATCCATTAACTCTATCATTGTCTTTACCTGTGATAAGTTGAAAATCACAGAAGATGCCAAACTCAACCTTATAGATCCTAGAGCCTTTTTATCAAGAACATTCCATTCTTCATCTTGCATATCTGTGGGCTTACTTGAAAACCCACCCAATGGTAAGTACAGATCTTTCTGATACATATAATCTTCTATCTGCATCCTCCATAATTGATAATTCTTGCCGTTAAACTTCTCCATTCTTAGCTTACTTTCTTTTGCCATTACTTTACTCTCACTCAATCAGAAACCCCTATGAGTGACCTGTAATCAACACACACTAACCCTATCTGATACAAACTATTAGTGAACCCAAGCTCTGATACCACTTGTTTGGATCTTATAGTACAATTGATTACTTTTGTGTGAGCAACTAAACACGAAATTAAACCAGAATAATAAGTAACTAGAAATCAGAATCAACAAAGAATAAGAGATACAAGAAATAATGAAAACTTGTATTAAACTCTTCTAGAAGGAAATACAATTGAAGAAAGCTCTCTTTCTTCCACACCTCTTAGATGTATAGATCTCTTATCCTCAAGAGTTCTCTCTCACAATTACAACCAAAATTCAGCTACTTGAATTGATTCACCCTTTTTCTCATACACATCTCCAAGCTATAAAGATCTATCCCTATTATATAGAATTAGGGATTATGAGCTATGCATTCTCCACCATTAGATACACCTCTTAATCAAAGGTTCAAATTAGTCCTGCCAAAAATAGAAATGTAGACTCAACACTAATAGTTAAACTTATCATGCAAATAATCTGTTCATCCATGAAAATAGACTTCTGGAATGCACAGGTGACCGACGTCGGTCCTTGTCTGTCTACATATGACCGATGTTGGCTGATCAATAACCGATGTCGACAGACTCTAGTCGATCCCTGATCGATGTTGGTCAATCTTGACCGATGATGATGACTGTGTAATTACATCAACCTTGCATTTGCTCATTTGGTGTAGCTTTTAGCTCCACACCTCAACATGGTCCATCTACCAGACAACTCTTTTGAGGTTGTAATTTTGAAATTTCGATCGAGCGAGAGTTAAGTTCTTTTTGAGCAAGCTCAAAAGTCTTGGTGGTTGCCAATAACTGTAGAGTAATTTTTAATTTACATCATATTTAATTTATTTTTGATTTGAGTGCTATAATTTTGGTTCTTGCGCACCTTGAGCATAGCGGTAGAGCTTTGGAGTAGAGGGCCGGTTCATTTTGCCTAAGTATCAAAGTACAACAAAAGCTGCTAAGTGTTGCCCTCTGAGTGTGGGTCCTTTTCCCCTTTTGTTTCCTTTCATTTCATTCTTGGCCTAAGTTGTGATTCGAGCAAAGGTTGCCAAGTGTTAATCTCTAGGAAATGAAGTTGGGCAGCTGGGGTTCCCCGAACACCTTTTGTAACTTTTGGGGGAACCGTGAAACATGCCACATAGCTAGTAGTAGTCAAGCATAATGCACCACATGTCAACATCTGAGTCCCATATCAGCATCCGATTTTCATTCAAAGACTTTCAACAAGCTAAGTAGTAGAGAGAGCAAAAAGTGTCAGGTAGCAGTTGTGGAGGCCCTAAACTTCCTTTTTGAAGAAGTAGCAGAAGCCACCACGTGTCGTCATCCATGGGACTTTGGTCCAATGTTTTCATCCAAAGGGAATCATTTAATTTTGCTAAGTATTGAAGTGCAGTGGAGACTGCCATGTGTCACTATCTAAGGTCCCTTTCTACTCCATCCCTAGAGAAAGCAGAGGATGCCACATAAACCTAGAAGGAGAAGTGAAAGATGCCACATATCATCTTAACAGCCATGAAAACCTCCATGCGTCATTGCCTGAGAGATCATCTTCAAGTGTCATCATTAAATAAAGATTGTGGTGGGCCTCAGGAGTTACTTCAAAGTCAGTGGAAGCTGCCAGGTGTTGCCATCTTTAAGAGTCCATTATGAGTCTCGAATAAACTACAGCACAGCCAAGGAAAGGGAGAGGGCCACGTGTCTTCGATAAACTCGATGGAGAGCACCAAGTGTCATTTTCTAATGCCTTAAGGATTTTCAAAAAAATGACTAAGTGTCCTCTCCCATTTCAAATTTAATGGATTGTTTCATGTATATGTTGCCACAAAGTCAAATGGAGGGAAAATCAGTTGGAATTAATTCAAGTAGATGGAACAGTACACTAGATAGATTTTTGGGGCTTACAAGCATTGAAGATGCCATCTATTTGTCCCCTAACAACAGAGGTAGAGTAGATAGTTGAGCAGCCAAACAAATGATGGAATAAAGAATTTTTGGCATGAAGAGAGGTACTAGACATGGATTGCCATGCCACAGTTAGGGCAGTTCCTGACAAGACTAGGATGCATCCAAGGCATTGAATGCACCATTTGTTTTATCCCCTGTGAGTGAAGGATGGACTAGAATTGTGTGGGAAAGAAAGTGATTGAAGGAGACATCCGAAGCTATATAAGCAGGCTTGTAAAATAAAAAAAAGGAGGGGGATTTCTGATAGTTTAGACTTCTTGTAATTTTGACCAGTAATATCATTTGCTCTTGTCTTGATTTCCTGAAGTTATAAAGTTGATATAATCATGCATGTTTCTATGCCCTTTATGTGGCTAAATGAATTAAGGAAATTTGAGCTCCATGCCTTGGTTGGTGTTATCTGTGTCATTTACACAATAATCCATGCTGTAGATTTGCTAGTGTTTTGATTGGAAATGTTATTTACTTTTGTCTCATTTTCTGGAAGCTACAGTTCTACATAATTATGTGTGACTTCTGCACCTCTTATGTGATTGAAGGGTTTTATTAAGAAGATTGAACACTATGCCTTTGTTGACAATTCCTGTATCTCAGCAAAAGACTCCCCTGTGGTCAGCCTCTATTTCTGTTATTCCAATCATTTACATTAATCATGCACCTGTCTGCTCTTAAATGTAATTGAATCATATAATAGTTTCTCTGTGCTTAGGTTAGGATTAGGATTACTCTCAGGTGCATCACCATAGTTAGGTTTCAATTCCTGCATTTTGTGTTTCTGTTTAGTCTCCTATCCCTTTTCCCCAACACCTATAAAACAGAAGAGACCAGCTTGTTTAAAACCTGGAGGTTATTTCAAGCCGCATTGTCCCACAGCTTGAAACTTCCCATTGTTGATTGGCTAAGACCTAGCACAATTTTACCCCATCAACAAGACTATTTTTCATAAATATGATGGTCAAAGAGAAGTTGTAGTGTGAGCTCTAGATGTTGGAGATGATCATACCATGTTTTACTATAGATGAGGATATCATCAAAGAAGACAAAAATGAATTTATGTAGGTAGGGTTGGAATATTTTATTCATGTTGAAGGAGAATTAGTGAGGCCAAAGGGTATGACCAATAACTCATAGTGGCCATCACGTGTAAGAAAAGTTGTCATAGGGATATCATCCTCATGAATCCAGATCTGGTGATATCCAAAGTGGAGATCTAATTTAGAGAAAAAATGAGTGCCATGAAGCTCATCAATAATATGGATTAGAAACTTATCCTTGAGTGTGAGCTGATTAAGTGCATGAAAATCAATGCAAAGATTCCATGACCCATATTTTTTCTAGATAAGGAGAATTGGGGAAGAATATGGGTTGGTATTGGGGTGAATAATGCCTTGCTATAGTAGATCTTGAATGAGCATCTCGATCTTGATCTTTTGCTAAAATGGGTAGTGATAAGGCCTAATGTTGGGGGGAATGATTCCTGGAAGGAGTTAAATATGGTAGTCCTTTGGTCATGAATGTGGCAATCCCACTAGTTTGGCAAAGACACATGCATACCATTGTAGAATGGTTTGTAGGTTAGAAGGAGTAGTGGAGACTATTGATGGTTACATTTGAATTGAATAGAGTTGAATAATGATGCCATGTGAATTTTTGTTAAGAATATTTTCCATACAATGTAAATTTATGATGCTGAGAGATCTAGGTTGTAATCCTTTCAATGTGTGTTTTTGCCCATTATCTGAAAACTACATCCAAAGTTTAGAAAAATACCATAAGATGGGTCTAAGTGTGCATAACCACTAGGCTCCCAAAATAACATCACATATGCCTAAGGGTAAGACAAACATGTTAGAGTGAAAGTTATAATATGAAATAGAGATACACACATTTTGACATTGCCCTTTACAAGGTAATGTGCCCCCATTGTCAATAATGACTTTAAAGTTGGAGCAAGGATGGATAAAATAATCAGCTTGTTTGGTGATCTAAGGTTTAATGAAGTTATGAGTGCTACCTAAGTTAATGAGTATTGTGAGAGGGAGCTTCTTGATGTAACCCCTAAGCTACATGGTTTGTGGGGTAGTGACTCTAACTAAGGCATGGAGAGATATATCTAGTTGGTCTTCTTGAGAAGAAGGTTACACAATTGACTGAGCTTCTTTTGGATTATCTATTGTATCCTAAACATCTTCCCAATCTTCAGGTTTAGGTGTAGAGTTCACATCCAATAGGTAGAGCTTTTGCTCGACACATCGATGTCCCTAAGTGAATTTATCATCATAGTTATAACATAGTCCTTTTTATCTATGGGCTTACATCTCTACTTCAGTCAAATGTTTGATAGGAGTGGTTCTAGGGGTTGGCATTATTTGAGAGCCTTATGGAGCTATATTTTTAAATGAAACAAAATTAGATTTGAATCACTGTTGAGCTATGATCTTGTCCTCTGCCAACTTAGCCAACCCTAAGGCTTCCATAATTATGTTGGGTCAAAACATTTTGACCTCAGATCGAATTGCATCCTTCAGTCTACTGACAAAGTAACTCTTAAAGAATTCATCAGACAATCCCTCTATGTGACTGGCTATCTTTTCAAATTTGGTTTGATATTATCTCACTATTCCTGTTTAGAGAAGTTTAGTGAGTGCTCCAGTGAAGTCATCAAAAATAGTAGGGCCAGACCATTGCAAAATGAGAGTGAAAAAATTGGTCCATATGGGTTCATCATGAGCCTTGGTGTATCAACAATACCAATGAAGGGATTCAAGTTCCAAGTGAAAGGATGCAAGTGGAACCTTGTTGGCATCAAAAGTATTATGAAAATTAAAATATTGTTCTGCTTGATAGATTCATCTAGTTAGATTTATTCCATTGAATCAAGGAAAATTAAGCTTTGTCCCATAATAATTGCTGGAAGAAGAAAATGTAGTGTCTAAAGAAGACTTTATATGTCATTTGTTGTTCATGGTGGTTTGTTGAAGACTGACGCTGAGAATTTTTTCATCAAGATCTTTGATGTGGGACTTGAGGGCAACAATTTCATCCTCCACATTTTTTACTCCTATTTGAGTTACAACCATGACCTAAATAACAATTTTTTTATTTGTTTTTGAAATGGATAGGAAAACTAGAGTTAAGACACATTTAGTAAGGAAGGTTTTGAATTTGGGTGAAAATGGAAGGGGTAAAGGGGATTTTAATAAATTTTTTTTGCATAGTGGGAGTATGATTGACAAAGTCAAGGGCAAGTTTAGGAGTGAAAATGAAAAAAAATAGAAAATTGGTCAAAGAGAGATGGACTAAAAAGAGACGATGAACATAGTGGAAAAATTTCAAGGCCAACAAACAAAAATAGAAGTTATGACAAAACCCAAAAAAAGGGAAAATTGAAATTTGAGAGAATTTGGAGTGGAATTGGGATATGGGACCTCAGGAAGAAATTATAGGGAATGAAATTTTATGTGTCTAGATAAAGTTTGAGGATAAACGGGGCTATAGATGGGAAAATATTACAAAAAATTGATTTTTTTCTAGTTTTCTATCTGGCGATAAGTCCTCTAGAAGTCTACTGAGACTTTGTGGATAGTTTGCAAATTATAGGTTCTATCAAATTTTTACCTACAAGTCCTCTTATAGTCTAAAAATACTTTATTGATTAATTATTTTGAATCTACTAGAAATATTCAAAAATTAATAGAAATGGGCCCCAAGTTTCAATGGTTGCCTAAGGGTTTTAAAAATTTCACTTTGGCCACCAATGCCATCTAAGCAAGTACCACTCTCCAAAAAATTTATGGCCATAGATTTATCTCTTTATGACAGCTCTTGGTTTTCCTCATGGATGGGAACTACTTAATCAGGAAGGTGCCATTGCCTATTTCGCTAGTAGGTCCTCTTAATGGGAAAGCTACTTTGGGGTTCTTATGGAATTCCTTATAATGAGTTTTAGGGCTTTCACCCAAGCACTTCCAATAATTATGCAGTTAGGTTATTACCCTGATCCAAAATTGATTATTATGTTACAAGAAAAATATTAAAATAAATTATGCAATAGAACAAAGTTATTTTTGAAAAAGTATTATGTAGAAAAATAGAGTGAAGACTTTCTAGAAAAAAAATTGGCCTTGGAAAGCACTTTGATACCAGATGAGAGGATCCTCCTATAACAATTCAATAAAAATTCATGAAATAATAGAATTACAAAATGAAAAAATCACAAAATAGATTATATTTATTGTAGACCACTTCGAGGGGGCAACCTTCTTTGAGCAAGCTCAATAGAAATAATTCATGGATGCCTTCAATGGCCTCAACACTTACTTATATATGTATTCTAATCTAAGAAATTACTAATTTCCATGAATTTTGGATAAAACAAAATGCTCACAGGTGTGATCTAGGAATTTAACTCAAGAGAGGATGGTTAGTATGGTGTTAGTCTCAAAATGAAAACAAAATGAAATAAACACACTAATAACATAACATCTCTAGGCCTAGACACTAGGGAGAGCTTAGTTAACAATCATGAATGAAACACACAACTAAAATTCAAAAGAAAACTCTTTTACCTTCTTTGTATGTTCTAAAATGATTGTTATGGTGGTTTACTTGGCTTGTGCTCATGAAGTCCTTGGCAATGGAAGCTTGAAAACTGCCATCTCTCCTTGGCACCTTTGGCTTGTTGCATGGATTGTCTTGGAATCAATTTGGCATTATAACACTAATTTCTTGAATCTTTTTGGAACCAATCCTGCATTATAACTTTGCACTAATTAATCTTATAAATGATGTTGTGAGGCCTCCTATTTATAGATTTTTGGGTTTGATCAGAATCAACCTCAACCATCCATCTCAAGATTGAGATGTGTGGTTGAGGATTAATTCAATTTTTGGAATTAATTTTGTAATTATCCTCATCATGGCATTAGAAGAAGGGGTAATTAAGAGGCATGGAGGGAATCATGGAAGGCATTGATGAGGCATGGAGGGCATGAATCTTGATATTTGTGGTATTTATGGCCTAGGGATGTCTTCCAAAGAAATGACGTCACTTGATGATGAAGATATTCCATATTCATTTCTAAAAATAAGTATTCAACAAGTTTCCATGGAATTATTAATTAGGCCTTAATTTGGGTTAATTAGCTCTTAAACATGATTAGGCACATTGTGCACAAATTACCCAAATTGATCATAATGCCTTGTTATTGGTCCTAAATTTGACTGGATTGGAATTGTAAGGCATTGCTAGATTCATTGGATGCGTATTACCATTTATAATGTTTTGAAAAAAAATAAAAAAGGCACAAGTCTTATGCAAAAAATTTGATAGAAAAGAGCAGTCCAGAACATGCAAGTGCAAAATTGGCATTTTAACTAAGAATGATCTAATCAAAGTTAGCTATCCCATAAATTGCATTGCCCTATTTAGGGATACCCTAGCCAAAATCAACACTTGAATATGTCAGTTTCACATCATTCAATGTGTTTTAGTGTTTTTAGGCCAAATTGTGCATTTAAGATGGAAACTAGCCAAAAGCCGGATTAGAGGTTATCGATGGCTAGTTTTAGGTGTCTACAATGGGATGACTTACAAAGCATATGCATCCATAGTAACTACTAAACTAAAAAAGTAAAGAGAAGAGACATCATAGGTTCATAACATAATGATAAATACCTTGGATTTGATGGTTTTACATGTGAATTATATAAATCCACATGGGAGTTTGTTGGGCCAATCTTGCTTTAGTTTTATAAAGAAGCCTTGTAAAACCATTCTTTAGTAGTTTTAATCAATCAAGATAATATCATTTTTATACCCAAGTCAAGAGATCCAAATCTCATTATCAATTGTTAGTGTATCACTTTTTTGAATGTCTCCTATAATATCCTTGTCAAAGCTCTTACAAATAAGCTCCAAATCATTCTTTATGCAATTGTCAGACCCCAACAAACTAGCTTTGTTAGAGGGTGGTATATACTTGATAATATTAATTTTGTTTAGAAAGGAATGGGATGGGCTAGGGTTTATTGTCAAAGAACCATTTTTCTAAAATTGGACTTTGAAAAAATTTATGATATAATTGAATGGCCTTTTATCTTAGCTATGTTAAGGGCTCTTGGTTTTGACTAGTACTTTGTTTTAGTAGTCCAAACCTTACTTACAGATGCCTCAACTTAGATCACTATTAAAGGATTCAAATCTAATAGAATACGCCTTAAATGATCCATTCATAAAGGTTTCCATCTTGCTCAAGAGTTGTATGTCCTTTCATAGAGGCTTTAGGATATATTCTTACCTCTTGAGATGAATAAGGTTTGGTTCAGGGTATTATTCTACCTGACCACTCATCCCAACTCATTATTGAGAAATTTATGGAGGACATCTTCCTTAAACTTGAAGAGAAAGATCAAAAAAATTTATAAGTTATGAAGTATCTTGATATATTTTGTTTAGCCTCTAGGTCTAGTTTACAATGGAGTAAGATAGTGTTTCAGGCAAATCATGATGCCTATACTCGAGTGGTTTCTCCAATTTAAATGGAAATGGATTATGTGAGGAGAGAAGTTTAAATTTATTGGCATCTCTTTTTCCTTTGATAATTATCATGCTTAATTATGGTATTATGTCATCAATAGAGTAGAGAATAAGGTTAAGTATTGGATTACCAAGACTCTATCCTTAGCAGTGAAATTCCAAATTTGCACTAAAATCCCAGATACTACTCATGTTTATTATTCCTCCTATTTTCATGTCTCCAAGGCTTCTTATGATAGTTTAGATAAAATACTTAGGGAATTTATTTGGTCTAATTCCAATTAGATGAAAGGATTCCATCATGTTTCTTGGGATGTTTGTTGCCTCCCTTAGGATAAAGGAGGTATGGGAATGGTTAATCTCAATGGTCAGAGTGAAACCTTGTGTGACAAATGGGTGGTTCAATCTATTGAATGTAACGAGGCCTAAAAAACCATGCTAAGGCATTGTATCTATGATGAGTCACCTTATGACAAAGCCTATTAGAATAATATAGGCTTCCATTCCCTTCTCATCACTATGGATCCTGTCAAAATTGAAGGCTCTTTTATTGCCAAAAGTATGTGGAAGGATTTTGAAATTGTCAATCCTAACATGAAATGGATTGGTGATTTTTTCCCTATAATATTATATTTTAATGATCATATTATATGGTGGTATGTTATTATGACATGTTCTAATGTCTTATTGGTTGAATTGCCTGGAATCAAAACCCTTAGGCTATTTTAAAAAGGTATCGATATGATTCATGATTTGGTTTATATTAGATATTAGATCCTTTGGATGAATTTGAAAGTAAAATATCAAATGAAAATTGTATACTTACCTTTTATTATTTGCATCCAAGAACTTATGCCAGATGCTATAATTCATAAGCTGGGCTTGTAGTTATCCCAAGAATTGTGGAAGCACCAGAGTTGGAATTGTGACACCTACTTTAAAAATTATTCTCCAAGCCTTATTTATCATGTTATGAATCCCTTTTCCCATGATCTCTATAATATTAATAGGCATTAGGGTCTTAAATCTTCCCCATAACTTGGCTTACCAAACTTGAAAAAATTTAGAAAGCTGATATGGAACGCAAACTAGTCCACTTCTTGTGGTGCTTAGTCTACCAAGGCCTCCCACTCAGGGAGAGACTCTCATATGAAAATTGATCCACCCAAGTGTCATAAACCCTTCACACCATTTTTTGGTTCTTCCCATGAGCTTAGTATACATGAAAATGGATCCATAGTTTATTCCAGCCTTATCACCTTACACCCTTCTCTTGGAATCTTGCTCTTCTTGGGGACTCAATGATTTCACTGACTTATATTGATTTTCTACAAAAAATTTTTAGAACTATTATTATTTTCCAATTATGGAAGGCTATAAAAAATTCTATATTCAATAATGATGAATGCTCTTATTTTATCCATTTACTAAAAGGTTTATGTTATATCTTTAGATTGCATGTAGATTCAATCCCAAATAAACAAGGCTATGAAGAAATTATACCATATCCATGAGCTACTAAACCACTAGAGGGTGCCCCCTACACTATGAGTTATATGCCACCATATGGATTGCCCTAGGGGCTATCGCCACCACCTTTTAAGAGGCACATAATTTGTTTTTGCAATTATGGCCACTTCTCCCCTCACTTTCACTTGGGAGGGGGGGTTTTCATCACTGTGTGGTAAAAATGGCACATCTCCTTCTTGGAGGGGCTCTCCTATTATCACTAATACTTATATGTATCCCACTGATGGATGGAATATTTATATGACTATAGACCTCTTGGATGGCTTGGTATCACTAAATCCTCCTTCCATAGAGCCTTCTGCTTGGGCAACTATGCCACCCAAGGATGATCCTCTGCCTCCTCCTTTGGGTGTTGTGGCTTGTGCTTAACTTCTATGATGTAATTTTATTTTGTGTGCCATAATTTTTTTGGCCTTTTTTGTTTCTTGTTTTCCACCCATGTTTTGAGCTATGGTTTATTTTTCATCATGGAGTATGATTCATGCATTCCAACCTACTACTTTGATATGTAACCTTCATATATTTTTATTATTTTTTGTATAATATATGATATCCTAAAGCATTCCAATAGTAATAAATTCTCATAACTAGCTTGGGAATGACATAATAATTTTTAAGGAGTTTGGTGTTGGATTATGGTGCTGAGAAATGGTATTATGATTTTACAATAAACAAGGCATCTCAAGGTTTGGGGTTTTTGTGTTTGGTATTTTCAAGTTTTAGGTTTCAATTTTTATTTTATAGGTTTCAAAGTTTTTGAATTATGGGTTTTAGATTTTTGATATTTTTTGGTGTAAGTTATAATTTTTTAGGTTTCTAAGTTTTAGGTTTTATGGTTTTTGGGTTTTATATTTCATGATTTTCACTTTTTTTGAGGTTTTTAGGTTTTGGTTTTCATGTGTTAGTGTTTTGGGTTTTTGGGTTTTGAGGTTTATGGTTCTGAGTCTTAGGGGCACTTTACATCGATCCCATTTCTTATTCTTAGACTCTTGAGGCCAGTAATTTTTTTGGGTTTTAGGATATTTGGCTTTCATGTTTCGATGTTTTATTTTTTAGGTTCAGAACTTTTAGGCTGCAAGTTTAAGAGTTTTCAAGATTTTTATGTTTTCAAGGTTTTCAAGTTCGGGGATTTTGATTTTTGGGTTTCAAGATTTTTGAGGTTTGAATTTTAGATTCAAGGTTTTTCTATTATGGAATTTTTAGGTTCTAATTTTGGGTTTTTCATTTTTTCAAGATTTAGGGTTCAATCTCTTTAAATTAAAAGTACCCTTGATCCTTAGGGTGATATTACTAATGTAAGTTTCAATACAACCCACATGAAGAAACATTTACTCAAAAGGGAAGTATGTGTAATATTACAATGAATGAACATGTTGATGATTGAGAAATTACAATTGAGACTATTTAAACTGACTCTTTATTGCACTTTTTCTTGACGTTCCTTGGCCCTATACATACTAGGTCATGCACAACAAATAAAAATGACACTCATAGTTATAGTCACAATGTTGGCATATCACTTAATCATGAGACTTAAACACTCACTCGAGATAAAATAAGAGAACACTAAGAACCTAATTTATATATAGAGTAACCTGAAGATGGAAAGCATGCTCAAAGAAAGACATTTAAATCATAATAATTAAATAACATAACCAATTTAGATACCATTTCTTCTATATTAAGCAAAATTTATTTACAAACATTGTATATCTTTCATGTATGAGAATTCCATTACATCACTGCTCTTATTCATTCGAGCTACATAACATAAGAAACCATTACATAAGATCTTATGGTTATGTATATCTATACAAACTTGAATCTTGTTCACCAATTATTCTTCACTCCACAAAATGTGTGACATTCAAAGATTATTAGAATGGCAAGTTAAGGGTCCTATTTATAGGGTTCTTAGGAACCCTCAACCCTTCCAACTAGCATCGACTCAACTGCCAACTGCCCATATTGATAACTATCTTCACATATTCTTAGAATATGCTCCCTAGTCACCAATTGTCTAATCATATTCCCATAATATGGTTCTTTTTAGGATCAATCCCAACCCATCCACATGGCCATGTCTCTGGTACTTACCACATGTAGAATTTATGTTTCTTTTTTTATCCATGTTTATTATACTTTCTGTCATGAAAATGTTTATTCAAAAGACTAATTTATCTATATTTCATATTGTGTTTTATTTTTGTGGACATCATACATATCCTATGAACCATGTTTATAATATTTTCTATTATGAAGTAGTGCATCTCTTGCACACTCGTTCATGCTTATCCATATTTACACTTGCCTTTAGTCTCTAAAATTAATGGTCAACATTTCACCATACTTGCCCATTATCTATCCTCAAACAATAACTTTTAATTGCAATAGGGTTGTTTTTGTAAAAATATTTCCTTGAATACATCCTATGAAATTGTTGTGGATTAATGCCCCCCCTGACTAGTTGCAAATTTAACCTCATAGTTTCTATCTCCTCTAGATCTTATCCATTTTATATGTAGGCTTTCTCTAATTTTCATACTTCATTTTTAAATTATGCAACATCATGCATGTTGTATTATTCACCTAGTGCTTCTCCATATAAATATTTAATTTTTTCTTCTAATGAATATCGTTGTCTCTTTACTACAAAATTCTAGGCATTATTTTCACTCATTTTTTAAATTTGTCATGGGTAAGTGCACAAATTTGGGGCATAAAAAGGGGCCTACATGTGGACATGTTTTTCCTAAAAATTGAGAAATTTTAAATTTTGTAGGTAATTTGAGATGGCTACACTCAAAATTTGAGGATGATGTAAGAACATGAATTGTATAATTTTGAGTCTAGTTTATAAAACACTAAGTTTTTTAAAAAATGGTTAAGTATAACTTAGTTAAAGATGTAAATTTGAGTAGAAAATCCTATTTTTTATGATAACAAAGTAGATAGTTGGTCATGCAGCCCCTCATTTTTTGAGCATTATTTAATATTGATTAAAACCATTTGGTGAGACTTTATATAATATAATCTAGTTTATAACATATATTTTATATATTTTTCAATGAATATTTTTTTTATTAATTTTATAGGTAGATAGATCCTAAAAATTGATTAAAAAATGGATAGCCATCCATGTGACCCCCCTAACTACCTAGAAAATGAAAACTAGTTTTGTTTTTGAATGCATGTACAATCAGGCCTAGTTTGTAACAAGATACACAAACATATATATATATATATATATATATATATATATATATATATATATATCATTTGGATAAATGAAAAAAAGATACACAAACATATATAGGCATGCATATTTATGGTATATAGTGGCCTAAAAAATCTATAGTTAAAAATCAACATAGATTGAAACCTTAAAATAGTCCTAAAATTATAAGAATCATACATTTGGAAAGTGGAGAGTGTGCTCGTCATTGTCGTAATAATTTTATGAATTTTCTTGTTGAAATTTGTATTGTATTTGGAAATGAAAGTTGAATTTTATTGTTTTCTATCAAAACTCTCATATTCAGATATGTGTTGACAGGTTAAAACCTTTGGCTCAGGAATCCATGCTATTTCCAAGCCAAAATGATTACTTTTTGAATTCAAACAAAGTATAACACATACACACTATAATGCATATGCATTATAACACACATGTGTTATGTTGACATAAAATTGAAAAAACAAATTTAGTTTACTCATACACATTTATACTTATCTATGTATCATGATATACATTTATTTATACTTATTTAGTTCACATTTATACATCTTTATACTTATTTAGTTCACATTTACAATTTTTATATTTTTATTTTAAATTAGAGTGTGTCATGATATACACCACCAAAAAAAGGATAGCATGGATAAAGTTATATAATTTTGGTGAGTTTGCACTTGAAATCATAATTTTGACTATATAGAACATGGTTTAGGGTTCAACCAGGTCCATTTTCATTGAAAAAATGAATGAATGAGTCAATTGTTTTAATGGTGAAGGAAACTACAATCAATTTAAGCCCATTGAACATAAATGCATGTATACGATCTAAATTAAGGATAAATTAGCTTATATTGAGTGAATTAGTACAATTAGTGATACAATTTGAGAGAAATTCAGCCTTTTGAACATAATTTTGACTATAAAGGATTTAATTTGGCATGTCAACCCTAATGTCATAACTAAATAAGCCAAATAGTCTAATGGTTAAATCTAAAGGCAATTGGAGCTAATTTGAGTCCCTTCAACCTAAGTACATGACTATAAAATGTGATATGGGGCTTGATTAACTCCAAATTCATTAAATAATGAATTAAAAAATGATTTGATTCAATGACATATGTAAGTTTGACATGTATAGGATGTGATTTTGGACCCAATAAACTTGAATGGCATCATATAATGAATGAAATAGTTGATTAGTTCAAATTTGGAGGCAATTATGGTGAATATGAGGCCCTTGAACCTAATTGTGATTGTACAACATGAATTGAGGCTAAATTGGCTTTGATTTCATCATCTATTAAACTAATTAGTCAAATGGTACAGTCAATGACACAAAATTTAAACATTTTAGTGACATGAATCTATTTTCAATTGTATATGATGTGAATTGGAATGAAATTGACCCTAATGTCATCATATAATGAACCAAATAGTTGATTCATTCAATTAAAGAGGAATTTGAGGCCAATTTGAACCCCTTCAGCCTAATTACAAGAGTAATATATGATTTAGGGATAATTATCTCTAATTCTATCATGAATTGATCCAATTACTCAATTGGTGCAATTAGAGATGTGATTTAGACAAATTGAGCTTGGAAAACTTAATTTATGGATCAATCAACCCTAATTTTATCACATATGCAAACATAAATATAATTTTGGCCAATCTAAACCTATTAAAGCTAACTGCAAGTCTAGGATGTAATTTAAAGGGCTAAACTAGCTTATGTTTCCTAACATGTTAAACCCTAAACCTAAATTTAATTTAAAATCTAATTTTATCACAAACACAAAACCTAAACCCTAAACCTAAATTTAATCTGAAATCTAATTTTATTATAAACACAAACCCTAAACCCTAAACCCTAAACCTAAATTTAATCTAAACTCTAATTTTATCACAAACACAAACCCTAAACCCTAAATTTATCATAAATGCATTTACATGAAGTTAATTGGGACCAATGTGAACATGTTAAACCTAACTACGATTGTAGGATGTGTCTTGGGTTTCAATTAGCTCATATTTCTTGACATATCAGGCCAATTATTCTATTATTACAAACCTAAACCCTAAACCCTAATTTTATCACAAATGTAAATGTGAAGGTAATTAGGGCCAATGTGGACCCATTTAACCTAAGAGTCTAAAATGTAATTTGGGGATAAATTATCTTATGTTTCCTAACATGTTGACCCTAAACCCTAAACCCTAATTTAATCTAAACCCTAATTTTATCATAAATACAAACCCTACAACTTAAACCCTAATTTTATCATAAATGCATTTACATGAAGGTAATTGAGACCAATGTGAACTTGTTGAACCTAAATGCTAGTATATGATGTGATTTTGGGCTAAATTAACTCATTTATTAACATACTAATCTAATTAGTCAATTGTTACAACCTTATAACCTAAACACTAAACCCTAATTTTATCACAAATGTAAACATGAAGGTAATTAGGGATAATCTAAACCCATTTAACCTAACTATGAGTCTAAGATGTGATTTGGGGCTAAATTAGCCCATATTTCTTGACATATGTTAGGGTGTGGAGCTAAAAGCTTCACCTTGTTATAAACATGGAGGATGTTGAGTATGCAGTCGCCAGCATCGACAGGATCACCGACGTCAGTCAATGGACAGTGCAGAAGGAAACTAACCTCGACAACAGTCAACCGACGTTGGTCACCTCTAGGAAGATAGGGACTGATGTCGATCACCTGTGGTAGTTCTAGAACTGCTGTTGATGAACAATCAGTTAAGTGAATGGGTTGTTTGCATGTTAAAGATTGAGTTGAGTCTTGAGCCGCAAGTCTAATCATTATATGCATGATATCTATATAATAGACTCATGGGCTATATTGTTAAGTGTAGAACTCAAGTGTAGAACTTAGAGAGTTCTTCCCATGGTAGAATCAAGTAGGATTCTTCATGTATGTAAGATCAGGTTTAATCAGTAGGGTGTTGCAAGATCATGGTGGAGATCTACATGTGATAAGTAAGATCATGGTTGGTCTGCAGGGGTGTGTGTATGCGAGGGTCAAAAGGAGATCGGTGGGGGAGAAAGATCCAAGGTGATAGCAATACATCAAGGAGCAAGATCATGGTGAGATCTACTTGGAGTACCGGTTTGTACTCGGTTGTACTGGCAGTACAATGAGGTGAACAATAGCTTGTGTTAGCTATATGTTGTGACCTATTGAGAGAAGATTACTCTGGAGGGAAGATTACTGGGAGCCCTTAAGGAGGAAGCCTCACAGAGGTGGAAGAAGAGTGTGATCTCTTTATTGTAATTTCCTTTGTAATGAGTTGAATACAATTGTGTGTTGCCTCTCATATTCTGTGTTATTTCTCATTGATAGTTATTTGTTCCTCTAGTTATTTTTGCATGTTTAAGTTGCTTATACAAAGGTAATCATGTGTGCTCTTAAATCTGACAAGTTGTGTCAGAGCTTTGGGAAACCTAGGTCCTGTCAACATATTGAGCCAATTAGTCAATTATTGGAATTAGTGATACAAGTTGGATGAAATTGAACCCTGTGAACCTAATTTTTCCTATATAAGTTATAATTTTGGGGGTAAATAAATCCCAATATGATATCAAAATAAATAAAATAGTCCACCAATACAATCATGAAGGAAATTGGCACCAATTTGAGCCCATTCAACCTAACTACAAGAGTAGGATGTGATTTAAGGCTCAATTAAGTTTGATTCTATCATGAATTGATCTAATTAAGGGTGTGGCTTGGGCAAAATTAAGCCCTATGAACCCAATTTATAGGTCAATTGATGGTATAGGATGCAAAATATGGTTTAATCGACCCTAATTTTATTACAAATATAAAAATGAAGGTAATTGGGGATAATTTAAACCTCTTGAACCTAATTATCAGTTTATGGTGTGATTCAAGGGGCTAAATTAACTCATGTTTCTCGACATATTTACCCAATTAGTCTATTAATATAATGATTGATGCAAATTGGAAAAAATTACACCCTTAAATGCCATTTTGACTATATAGAAGTAATATGAGGGTCAATTGACCCCATTATCAAAACAAAACAAATTAGAAAGTCCACCAATTCAATCAAAAAGGAAATTGGGGCCAATTCGATCACCTTCAACCTAACTAAAAAAGAGCAAGACATGATTTAGGGATAAATTAGTAATGGATTGATTAAATTAGTCTATTGGTGTAATTAAAAATGTGAGTTGGGCATAAATTAGTCATGAATTAATCCAATTAGTCAATTGGTGTAATTAAACATATGATTTGGGCTAAATTAAACCCCATAAACCTTAATTATGGCTCAATTGATTGTATAGGATGCAATATATGGGTAAATTGACCCTAGAATTATATAATATATATAAATATGAAGGTAATTTTATAAGATTGCTTGACATGATAATATTTCATAGTTTGGATTGCATCACATAATCATATAACATAGGTTCGCATCATGGAATATAATCATATATCATAACAATATGATATATGATCACATAGACATAATATATATAAAGTGTATATGGTATAATGTGTATGTGTTATAACATGTACATGTTATTATCTCAATAGTGAACAATTATTTATCCAGTATTGATTTTTAGGGTATTTTGAGAATTATGACCCCACATGCATTCTCTACATAATTATACATTTTCCACGATGAAGACAAGAGGAATTAAATTATTTTTAGGTCCCCCACCATCAAAAGGAATAAAATTATTCTTTGTGTTCCCACCATAAAAAAAATCAAATTATTCTTTGTCTAGTCATAGGTGACAAATCTTGTTCAAAGAAGAGGAAGAAGTTAAAACACAAAACATTAGATCAATTAGAAGAGTTGAGATGAAAACAAAGTCTAAAAATAAAAGTATTTCACTTGAGAAAATTTATAGAAACTATCCCTAATGAGCCAAATTTTATAGATAACAATGAAATTGATAAAAATGAATTGAATAACACTGATGAATATCTACCTTTAAGCCTAAATTATGTTGTAAGTCCACATTCAAAGTACACAATTTTTGATTTTTTTAATGATGAATCAATTCAAGATGATTTACCCCTATTAATGAATACAATTTCATGGAAACACATAATGATGAAAGTAACAATGAATAAAATGCCATCCCATAACTAAATAATGAAACTAACAATGAAAAAAATAGTAGTGAACATAATGATTTTGAAACACCCTCTCGATAAATTCCACCATTGACAACACCTCCATAGATTGTGCATAGAAAATGCAAGTACTTAATTGAAGTTGATGAAAACATTTTAAAAGCAATGCATAAAAAAATATCTGATTGCCATTCAATAATAATAACTAAAATATTTTTGGATAATTTCTTTGAAAAATTATATTTTGATAGTAAAAATGTCAATTATTTATTTTGTTGATGAAATTGATTAAGATGAGACCTACAATGTACACCCTATGACTAAGAACATCTAACATAAATGATGAAAATAGTTAAAGTATTGAAAATATCTATTACACATATCATACTAGAGGCCTAGAATCACATAACAAAGATTTTAATGCTGCCTGACATATAATTACAAATTGTGCAGTAAGTGGTGAAATAGGGAAATATTATTGATTTCAAAAACTAGCTAAACACTAGACATAAAAAAACATTAATGAAAGAAATTGGAAGATGCCAAAGACTTAATGATGTCAATACCATTGAGCTCTAGGCATTCTCTATTAGACTTCCATGAAAGGACAAGGCTTTAGGTGATGCTATCGAAAATTTACTTGCATAGTTCTAGAAAGACAATACAAGAGTTTCCCCCAATACAAGAGATGTATTGAAAACAAGATTAGGTTCTCGTAACTGTGAACCACATCCAAAACATTTGTTAGATATGACTGAAACACAATTGTAATATATTTTTTTGTAAAACTATCTACAAATTTATATTAGTCAAATATATTTTGAGATGGCCGAACTATTTTATGTGAAAATAAATCACACATGCACCACTTGTTATTGTAGGTTACATATTGAATTTTTAATGCACTATGATGTTTTTTTCCATATACAATGTAATTTGAATACTAAAAACATATTTTTAGAGTGTGTCATTAAATTTCTACCAAAATCATCCATGAAATTTATTCTTGCCATTTTTTATGAAAGACTAGATGGGTAGTTATTTTATAACAAAACATGTTTGGATGGAAATTGTAGAATTTGTGGTAGATTGACAAAATTAAAAAAAATATATCCATGAGGAGAGTAGAAATAAAATTGGACAAGAATGAGTTGGTTTGAGAAAATAAAAATCTATGACTTATCAAGTAAAATATGGAAAATAATCTAAAAGGTGTGAGTTTATTACAAAATAGATACTTGTTTTAGAATTATTGGTCAAATTCAGGGAGGAAATTGGTTGAGTATGAAAGACACATATGTAGGGATAAATGGTTGGATGAATATTTCAAGCTAAGAAAAGACACATTCCCACTTGGTTCTATTATTTCAATAGTCAACGTTTCTAATAATTACACATTCAAACCATAAATGGAAGTTCAGTCACAATATTACAACTCAATATAGGTTTCTATATTCATCTATATAGTATTCATGCATGCACATGATAGTAAAAAGTAAGATAGAAAATATTAAGGGAGTACCATTTCTATGTCAGTGATGAATGATCACATTATACAAAGTATGTGCAAGGTTGTTTTGAGATGTTCTATAGATAGTTGACTGAGAGGAATATTACTTTCAATCAACATTACATTTGGTTAGACAATTGCACATCGCAATTCAAAAATGCACATATGTTTTACTAGTTTAATAAGATGCACATTACCATTGGTGTAAAACATTTTTGGAATTTCACAAAGGTTGGCCATGGAAAAGGGGAGCATGATGGTGTTGGAGCATGTTTAAAAAGAGATGTTGTAAGAGAGGATTTTAAATTTGAGGATGGTGTTGTATTGAATAATTCATAAACCATTGTTGAATGGTGTAATGAAAACATATGCCATGGTGCTCAAGAAAATTCTATTGTTTTTAGATATTTTTGGTTGATGTAAGAAGAACACTTGGAAAAGTATGAGGATTATATAAATGTAACATGATCAAGTGAGCTCCACTCATTTCATAGCTCAAAAGTAGGTTCTTGGATTATTCATACTAGACACTTAACATGTTAATATTTTACATACATAAACTCTATTTGGAATAAGTGTGAGTCATAAGAGTGGGTGGATGATTGGAGCTATAGACCTCTAGTTCCAATCAACACATATCAAGTTCCACTAGCATTATAGCTTACATATATGCCATCATCATATGAATTTAACCATGTATCTAATCTAGTGTAACTAGGTATAAAATTATTCATTATATATTGTTATTCTCATTATCTATCTTAATAGTGTCATTAAAAATTGTTTTTTGTGATAAAGGGCATGATTTTATAGTTATTATAAAAGAGGACAACTAAGAGGGAAAAAAATAATACTTAAGTTGTGTAGAGGAAAATAAAAAATTTCTTTCCCTAGTTATAGATGGAAAAAACATTCATAATCCCACTGGGTCTGTGGTAGTCAATGGAACTTGGCTTCAATGATATCTTATCAAATGTTCAGATGTATGGTTGTTTGAAAATTTTCAAATACATAGGAAGATATTGCACTATCCAAATTTGGTTCTTACAACAAATATTCAATTGGTTAAATATCATGGGAGACCATTAAACATGAATTTATGGAAATTTTATGAGTCATATCATGAATTTATTCTTGCTACTATCAGGATTAGAGTAGATCCTAGTGGTTTGTTGGATTAAAATTTGAAGGTATGTTGACTTGTCAAATGTATATGTAATCAAATTTATCAAAGGTTTTTGATTTTATAGGTAGTACATATAAATATTATTTTTAATTATTTACTAATTTTTTTTTATAGGTTAGTGGTGCCAAATAAGCTTCCACCTTCAAGCAGTTGGCACTATTAGTAAATAATTTCATATCTTGAAGCTAAGAGAATCTTAATAAAAGTAATTCTTTATTAAAGATTTAGGTCATTATTAAGGTTAGACTGGGAAGTGGGTTTATCAAAAAAATGTGATGGGAGGCCAATAATTTAGGCTCTCGATGTTATCCACCACTCTAGAAATTATGATAGTGCTAGTTTACTTCCATGAAACACTAGAAGAGGAGTTATATAATTATTGTTTCAACTTTGATAATATTTATTATCAGCATTTCCACACTCTTAAATAGTTGTGAAAACATGCATCTAGATGTATTTGTATGCCAAAGTCATGGGATCACATGTAATTTTCCTATTTATACATGATTAAAGTGATGGATTTGCATCTGGAGGTTCTAAAGGCATAAATGCCAGTTGGATCTCAAAAACTTATCTCTTCACTGCCAAAAACATTAGTTTAGGACCCATTACTATAATGTGTGCCACAAATTGGTATTGAAGGATATATCAATGTAATCTAGGATAAAATTTTATGGATTTAAGACACATGTGAGGGTTCTTCCATTTCATCCAAATGACTTATGGTTTCTATTTTATGCACATCTAAAGTTAGGTTAAAAAACTACATTTTTCTTGTATTGGGAAGGGAATTATTGAGCCTAGAATAGGTGGTGGGTCTCTTGATTTGGCATGATATAAGGCCAAAAACCTAGTCCTATACATTATACACCACCTCAAATGTGTTTATAATGCCAATTTCTAACCATGAAGTAACAAAAGTTGAGTTCTCTAACTATCGCTTCAACTTTGACAACATTTATTGTTATTGTTTTTGTAATCCTAAATAGTAGTGAAAACATGATTCCAAGTGGATTTGGATGTCAAGGTCATGGGAACACTTGTAATTTTTTATCTAGATGTGATCAAGTGATGTATTTACACCTGAATCTCTTAGAGGCATAAATGCGAATTAGAGCTCAAGAACTTGTCTCTTCATTATAAAAAGTTACATTTTATGACCTATTACTACAACTTGTGCCATAGATTAGTATTTAAATTTACATCAACATGGTATAGGGTTAAATTATAGGGATTTTGAGTTCACATGATGGTTTTATAGTTCATCCAAATGACTTACAATTTTTGTTTTATGTAGGTTTGAAGTTAGGATAAAAACTACATTTTTATTGTATTGGGAAGGGCATCCTTGAGGATGGAATGGAAGGTGGGTCTCTCAATCATACATGATCAATGGCTAATAACCTAGTACTATAATTTATACACCACTTATATGTTTTTATAGTGCCATTTTCTAGCCATAAAACACTAGAATTAGAGTTCTCCAACTGTCACTTTAACTTTGGCAACATTTATTGTGAGTGTTTCTATGCTCTTGAACAATAGTTAAAACATGCTTCTGGGTGGATTTATAATTTTAGGTCATGGTATCATAGGTAATTTAACTATATATAAATTCTCTAAGTAATTTATTTTCATCTGGAGGTCACGTAGGCATAAATTATAGTTAGAGCTCAAGAACTTGTCTCTTCACTACAAAAGCTACATTTTAGGACACATTACTACAACTTGTGCCACTAATTGGTATTGAAGGTTCCATTGATTTTATCTAAAATTAAATTATAGGTATTAAAAATTCACATGATGTTTATTCCAATTCATCTAAGTAACATATAATTTTTATTTTTACACATGTCTGAAGTTAGGCTAAAAAATGCATTTTTCTTGTATTGGGAAGGCCATTCTTGAGTATATAATGGGTGGTGGGTATCTCAAATGAGAGTGATCAGAGGTAAATAAAATGGTAATAGATATTATACACCACCAAAAACATGTTTTTAGTGTCATTCTATAACCACAAATCACTGGAAGTGGAGTTATCCAACTATCACTTCAACTTTGACAACATTTATTGTTAGTATTTTTGTGCTCATGAACATTATGGAAAACATGATTCCAGGTATATTTGGATGTCAAGGTAATGTGATCACATGAATTTTTATTATCTATATGTGATATAAGTGATTTATTTTAACCTATAGGTCACAAAGGCATAAATGTTAGTTGGAGCTCAAGAACTTGTCTCTTCATTGTAAAAAGTTGCATTTTAAGACCCTTTATTTTAACTTGTGCCATAGATTGGTATTGAAGGTTTTATTGGAATAATTTAGGTTGAAATTATAGGGATTATACATTCATGTTAAGTTTCATCTAGTTCATCTAATGATTTATAGTTTCTTTTTTATGCACGTTTGAAGTTAGGATAAAAAACTACATTTTTTTTATATTGGGAAGGACATTCTTAAGTCTATAATGGGTGGAGGGTATCTCGAATAGACATGATTAGAGGCCAATAAATTATTATTAGACATTATAAACCACCCAAGACATGTTGGCAATGCTAATTTTCATCCATAAAACACCATAATCAGAGTTCTCTAACTATCATTTCAACTTTGATAATATTTGTCATTAGTGTTTCCATGCTCCTGAATAGTAGTGTAAACATGATTACAAGTAGATTTATATATTATTCAGGAGCATGTAAACACTAATAATTTGCCTATATAAACTTTATATAAGTTATGTATTTACACCTAAAGGTCCCAAAGGCATAAATTATAATTAGAGCTCAAGAACTTGTCTCTTCATTATGAAAAGTTACATTTTAGGACCCGTTATTGCAACTTATGCCAAATATTGGTAGTGAAGGTTAAATTTATGTGATTTATGGTGAAATTATATGTATTTTAAATAATTTTAAGGTGATTATAGTTCATAAAATTTAATTATAGTTTATTTTTTAAGCATGTCTAAAGTTAGGCAAATAAACTACATTTTTCTTGTATTGGGAAGGGCCAAAATTGGTGGTGGGTCTCTTGAATAAGTGATCCAAGGAAAATAACCTAGTCATAGATATTATATTCCACCTCAAACATGCTATAAATTCTAGTTTCCATCCATGAAGCATCATAAGTGGATTTATCCAACTACCACTTCAAATTTGACAACATGGGTGATTGCAAGTTGACTCCAAGAAGAGGACACTATTTAAATAAAGGTAAAGGAATAAAATAAGAATGAAAAACATCTCCAAAGAGATAAAATCATAAATTATTAGGTATAACATAACCACTTCATCAAACTTGGATAAGTAAAATGGATAAGGACATCTGAAGAAGGTATGGAAGAGATGAGTATTCCATTGTTTATTTCAATTATACTTATAATAGAAATGAGGTATGTCTATAAATTCAATGAATAAAAAATGTGAATATCAAATATAAAATGGTATTAAACTAGTGTATCAAGGGTATCCACATTAGAATAGTGATAAATGGTGTATGCCAAATGGTCCATCCCAATCATGAGAGGCACAATGAATATAACTATATCGTAAACATTTTACTATTTTCTCCCATATAGTTTTAATTACAACACATATTGAAAGATTGAATGTTAGTTTTAATAAATTAAACAAAGGAAATATTAAATACAATCATATCTAAATATTTCCATATAACCATCAAATTTAGTTTTGAAATTTAATGCAAGCCAAATTATATGCAGAAAGATGATCACCATAAAATACAAACATATATGTGAATCCATAAAAGCCATAAAGGCATATAAAATAATAATATAATAAAATGTTGGGTTAATTCCATATATACATACAATTACAATAACATATACATTTCCATATAGGCATATACAAAAATTACATCATCTAAAAACATCATATAACGTTGGGTGAATGTCTATACGCATAAAATGCCAAAATAGTATACATTACCATATAGACATACAAATAAGTAAATCATCTAAGACATCCTACTAATCAAATAGTCTCCCTCTCTTTTCCTTACTTGAATAAGACTCTCCTTGAGATTCCATACTCATAGATGGAGATCCCTCATATTCCTTGGATTCCTCCAAGGTCTGACTATGGATCATTCTACACTCATAGCTTGTCTATAGCTTCACATTTTCAAATAAAAATATTTTTACATGCGACTAAGTTTAGAAATTAATTTTAAACTAGAATATAAAATTAATTTAAACATTAACCTATTGCAATCTCATGGTCATGCTTAATTTGCATCTGAAAATCAATAGGGTTAGTGATAGGTTGAGGTGCATGAACATGCATGTAAAGTGGGGATAAAATAAGAGAATTTACCTTGATAATCATATAAATGGGACTATCATATGCCATGAGACGACCCTAAATACACAATACATTCACATAAGTTATATTTTCTCAACTATCTCGTAAAATTATTAAAATAAATCTATATTTACAATTGAAAATTACACGTTAACATGTACCTCAGTGAGTTCCTACACAGTTGACATTACAACGATAATGCCTATGTATTTTTCAAATTGTAGAAATGGAAGTGTCTTCACTGTGGTCATCAGTTGAAGAAACAACCTCACTTAGTTTTCTAGAAAATATTGAGGATATGTGGAAAATTTCTCCTTTATTAAACCCATAATTAGTTAAAATAATTTTCAAAACCCTTTTATCTGTATAAAAATTGGAAACCATTAAGAAATTTAGCTAAAAACTAATTCATGATGATGTAATACCTAATCCTTATATTAAATTTCACTTCATAATCAAATGGAAATTATGTAATTTGAGTATTTGATATAACAACTTTCCCTAGCCACTTCAATTTAGGTTTTATACTTAAATTTTATCACTCTTAACCTATGAAACTCTACTCAATTTCTTGATTTATTCCTTATTTTATATATATTCATTATTCACTTGTGTGTTTCTAAACTTCTATATCTCAAGTTAAGATCCTATTGGAATGGAAGTATACAAAAAAGAGAATAAAAATATGAAAAATAGAAGCATAAAATCAAGGGGAAAAATGGTCAAAGGGACCTAGGAATAAAATAGACCAGGAGTGTACTATTTAATAGCAATGTACTTGAATTTTGAGATTGATGATAGATAAATTTAACTTAAACTATTGCATAACATGCATTATTCACATAAGGGAATTAACTTAAGGATTTGGAAGATAAGTAGTGGTACTATAGGTAGAAATGAAAATATTGAGTACTTAAGAAACACTATGAAGAAGAGATGATAATAACTAAACTTGTGAATCATTAAAATAAGTTGAAAAGGTGAAAGAACACAAAAATATGAAATTATAAGAAATAAGAGGGAGAATATATTTTTAAAAACAATTGGGAGAAAGCCATCATTAGACATTGAAGGAGACTCTCTAGAAGGTTGATCATTATTAAAAGCATTCATATATCCATTAGTCACTCTATAAGGTATATATTCAATCAGGTGTTCTTAGGTTAGGGATTTTATCTGTATATATTTCAACACATCTCACACATATAATTTTCATTCACATCACTATCATTCAAATTTTAATTTGAACATGTATGATTGTTAGTCAAGAGCATATATCTATATAAATAAAAACATGTACATAGTATAATATTAACTCAAAATTACCTTTGTATATGTGAAAATTGGCCTAATAACATCAACAAATGTAGTAGTAGATGGAACAAAAATTGGTTGTGCATATGTAAACATCGATTGGCCCAACAATGTAGTAGTAGATTGTGAAGACAATGGCACTGTCTCCTCCTGTAACATAAAAATTTACACGTATATTATTTAATTTATATGTAAATTAATTGTTTGATTTCAAATAAAAATATAAATAAAATTTAATCTGTCAAATATAAAATATACCTGCTTATGAGTAGTGAATGATGCGTACACACCAAATGTATGTGCCAAAAAATCATCACTCAAAAGTATATCATATAAACCCTAAAAAGTACCACCATCATCATTTAAAGGTCCAATAAATATAAAAAACAACATATATAATGGTGAGGTTGGTTATGCACACTAGGTGGATTATCTCTAACATTAATCTCAAAAATCTTACTCATATGTTGAATGAGTGTGTCAATAAGCACACTAAGTGCATACAAAGTGTCAATCTTAAGACCTCCTTCACTATAGAGGGGATCTAAAGATGAGGTGGTTTTTAGGTAGGGACACTTGTAGGTCAATTAGGCACATGATGTTCACTTGGTATATCCTACACAAAGCCTTTCCCTCAACCTTAAAACATTGATTAATCAAAATAGTTGAGAATCTCATTAAGGACAAACTCATAGTAGAGTTTTCTCAAAAAATATAATGGGACCTCATGGTTATTAAATGGTGGGTAATAAAACACCATTTAAAATCAGTCCCATAAATAATTTCTAATCAAATTATGCCGGAATCAATGGATACAAATGCATTTTGTGGATAGCGGAAAGGGTACATTGGTTGTTGAGTTGATGAATAAAGCACAAATTAGGTCTTTTGATATTTTTTTGTCTTCCATCTCATGTGTTGACATTTTTTCATTATAGTAAGCCCTAAATCTATCCCTATATGATGCCCATAAATTAATTTGACTCATTATCAAGTTAACTTGACCTAATACTAACTCTAGGGTAATGGCCAAATAGGTGCACTAGGTGTTGGTCAAAGTGGAGTTTATTATTCTCCTAATTATTTATTCAATTTCTATTTTATTTTCCATTATATGTGTAGCCAAATCCTCATAAATACAAGGGGGGTCTTGTGGAACTGTAAGAGGAATATGAGGGCTAGGAGGGTTAGGAGGAGGATTAGTAGGCTATTCTATTGTAGTTGAATGGGTTGTTCAAAAAAAGTGTTTTAATAATAAAATAATGAATGAAAAAATTTGATAAAGTCTAGTGCTAATAGGTTTGGTTTTTTATTGCTTACTTTCCCTCCATGGTGGTATTGTCATTTCATCAAGGTAATAGGTGATCTTAGTGTGTTTTCTCCTCCTCCAAGCATAATACAAATGTGGTTTAGTATAGAGAAGGCCAAAGAAAATAGTAAAATATGTGAGAATGACATTGCCTATGGGTTTGGTATTTTTTTTTAAATTTTAAGTTAAGATAAGGCATACATGTTATTTACACTATACATAATGCATACACATTAAAGCTTGTATGCATTATATACACTATACATAACACATACATTTTATAATGCGTACAATGTATACACATTACGGTATGGTGATCCCAAACCTAAGATTTAGTAATGTGTACATGTTATAGACATTACACGTATGCATAATGTGTATAACATGTACACATTAGGGTAAATATCCATAGAATTGTCCCCCAACTTGTACTCTTACCCACATGTTTATTTCCTCTACCATAAGAGTATTCAACTCTTTAATTTAACAATCTCAATTATTTAACTATGTATCAATGTACCCTGATGTTTTCCATAAATCTTTGAAAAAATACATTTTTGTGGCTAATTTTTTCCAAGAAATTACAAGTATTCCTTTTAAATCCTAAGCTTTTCATTCCAAAACTTTCTTTGTCACTTCTAACTTCTTATTTTTCAATGCCTCCCCTAAGTGTTGTGTAGTTGAAAGTACTGGAGTCTCATGTTATAACTTATGAATGGTTGCATCAATATTATTTATTAGATCCATTAGATATGTATTTGTAATTTATAAAATATGTGTTCTTTGATTAATTCATCAAATTTTCCCTCCATGTGCATAATCTCCTTTTTTCCTTTAATTTATCTGAATCCTAGATTAGTTTATTCTCTAATATTATAAAATTTTACTCCATTTCCAAACTATGTTATGCCACATCTAAAATTGGTTTCACCAATATTAAATGTAACTATTTTACATCAATCTTACATGGATCACAATTGACACTCTTTGGTAAATCTCTAGGTTCCCCATTTATTGTAATTCCCATTACTGACATTTGAAATGTTAGATTTTATCTATGTGTCAAACAAGCCTTGAAATTTATTCTTCATTTCCTCATCTTTCCCTTATTCAACCAATTTTTATTCCTCTATTGGAGGTACTACCACTAGAATCATATTATTTTTCTCCATTTATATGTTACCCTAATCCTTTGCATATTTTATGAACAATAGGTTTCTTCACAATAATCCCCCTACTAGCCAGTTCAATAGTATCACTCTTATAACTTAAGATACTTTCCACACTTCTTTAATGGTGTTGTATACTTGTCATGATACCTTAACACTCTCTAAAAATTCAACTGATTGGATACCTAATTTATTTTTTCCACACAAAAATTCTATAGATATTTAATTTACTAATGAATCTTAAAGGATATATCCTTATATTTATAGTCTTATGTGTATCAACTCTATGACCTACCTATGAGAAAATTGCCTTGTTGTCACCCAATAGTATAATTTTCAAAAATATGATGATTTTGTACCTTTTTCATAGACATCTCATATTTGTAATTTCACATTATTTTGTGTAAACCTTTTTTGTACACATTCCATTTCATCCCACTACTTTGTGCACACCATCATGTATTGTACTTCCTATGCAAATGATATGACATGCACACTTTCTTGTGCCTTAGTGAACAAATCTTCAGAAAATATCCTGCATTTTTTTTTTCTCATCTCCCCACAACTAATATGTGAAAAATCCTTTTACACATAATATTATTTATCAATTGTCTTAGTTATTTCTCCTCTTAATTTTAGTTTTTATGTAGCCATGTCCCCACTTATCTACAGGACTCCACTACACATGATTACCAATCATAGATATATTTAGACTTTTGGAATAAGAATTCTAAAATATACCTCACTTGACTTACCCACTTGGATTTATATGATAATATACACTTATTACCCACATACTTTATAAAAAAGTAAGTTTAATAAATCTATAGAAAACATGAAATATTTTTATAAAATATTTTCATGGGGTTAATGTATTTTTGCCATGCATCTTCAATTCAGTCATATCTCTTTCTTCCACTCCTATATAGGATCAATCTAAAGTGTTTAGTTTTTTATCATCCTCCTATGATTTTAAAAATGACCCAAAAATGTACATACTTTCTATATTGTGCACAACAATTCTAAAATCACCTAGTCATTTGCATATCCTTGTAACATCCTTCTTCCTTGATATTTTTTATTCTTTCCCCCTTACACTATTATTATAAAATTGAGATTCCATAATATATAAGAATCTCAATCTATCTTAATAACCTAATTATATTTAAATAGTATGTTTTCAAACTCTTCAATCAAGTTCATGATGAGCATATTCAAACTCTATTGGTTGAAGTCACTAGCTCTTGACTTGGATTTTTACTTCACACATTTTTCAATCTTTATGAACTAATGATATTATTTTATGAACTTGTGTGTGGGAACACATCCTTATAATCTAATATAACCTCAATAATACATGGTAGTTATACATTGTTCCAATAACTTCCCCAAGTAGCCATCCTTGGCTCTACCTTAGTCCTCAAGTTTATCTCTTGAATTTGCACCATTTTTCGTTATTCATCTTATCTAAAAACATATTTTGTCCCAATTTAATTTAATCCTTATATTAATAAGTGAATTCCATGGTTACTTTCCTCATCTAGGTATATCCTATAGGACCCATAATTTACATAGAGTACCTTGATTTCCTGATCTACAACTTCACTATCTCTTTATTTATACTTATACCATGTTCATCCCATGATTTTCATGGTGATATACACCATATGGACCCATAGAAAAATTAAAATAAACCATTACCCCTAGATCCTCTTTCTTACAATATTTTCTCTCTTATTCTTGTGCTCTACATCCCTAAACCATATTGGTATCATATGAGGTTCCCTTACGTGCATGATTCTTATAAATGTGGCCTCTTTACACTTAAGTCAACTTAATATATATGGTATATGCACTATCCATACTTGTTCAATAGTTTTTCATAATGTGTTTACTAATGATTCAACCCTATTTTAGTACACCTCTTTTAAAATTTGATGCATACACATATACACATGTTATACCATCATATTTGGATAGTTTCCTAATTTTTCCTTTGCTCAATCTCAACACCTTATTAGGTTCATGTGTAACATATTTTTATATTCTTGGGTCCACACCTAAATAAACCAATCATTATATATCACACACCCCATAAGTTTACATGTACGCATGTCCTCCTAGTCACTTCATATTCTTATTGCATGAATGATATGTTGTATCAAAAAAAGGTACCACTCTTATAACTTAGTTACCCATCATAATTTATGTCTAAATATTCCTTACCTTTCATGATAATGTTGTAGATATGATTTTTATCTTTTTTAGTATCTACACTCTCCACATAGGATGGCCCATGACTTCCATCTAAAGGGATTACCACCCTTTCTATCCAATTTTCAAAACTCATGTACTATTTTTAAAATTTCATATGAAACTTATTTTCAAAACACCATGACCTTCCTATGATATGGTTATGATATGGTTATGTCAAATGAACCACCTCAAATTCAGCCTTGAAACATAGTTCCACTATGTTTAACTCATCATTTATTAAAAATCCCAATGCTATTAGACTTGAGATATCTACCATAAAAAATAAATTAGTTGAAGGCATCAACCTATGAATATCCATAATATTCCATACAACTTGTGTCAAGATGTTTAATTTTTCATATGTGTCAATAAATGTATTATGTATCTCCCATTCATTCACAAAAGCATCCAATGTTATATCCTAGTCATACTACAAATTTATAGTAACAAGAAATTATATAATTTTCCTAAGGACTTGTGTGCTTAAGTCCCCCATAGTTATCCTAAACCTATTATTTTGAAATGGTGTTGGACCCTAATTTTGGATAAGATTTGGCATATGTAATATGATACAAAGAGTAATTTAATGATAAAACATGAGGATGAGATGGCATAGATGTCCAAAAATTCTTAGGAGAAATCAACAAGAATTGACTAGGTCATCAGAAGCATAAGTGGAGGCATAATGGTCAAAAGAGAAAATTGAGTGCAAGGATTGGAGAAGAGGGTTAATCATGCCACAAAGCATATACGTAGGATTAAATTTTTAAATTAGCTTAAATGGGTTAAAAGGTAGAATATTTAAGACAAACACACTTAGAGTGAATATAACATATCATGGCATGGATATAGAAGCCAATCTTATTAAAGAATTTTGATGTAATGTTAGTTAGGGTTACAATGAATAGTAAGGTTGAGCTCATCTTCATGAGTGCTTATTGATGCATGTAAAAATAAGAGTGGTGTTTGAAACTTAAGAAAGGTAACTTTTATTCATTACTAGATAGGATAAAAAGAGGAGAGTAAATCTATGTTGAACTATATTGACAATATTTTCAACTATAAATTATTTACATATGAATAAAATTCACTACCATGATGTTATCTTAATATTTTTTAAAGAATGTTTTTAATAATAATCATAGTTTATAATTTTTTAAAAATTATTTATCTCCATAAATACCATGTACTACCACATGTATAATGAATATCTTCATCATTAACCAACTTGAATGTGCCCTAAAACCTCTCTATCTATGCCTTGCGTGAGCTTCATGGATCCCTTGAATGATATGTTGGAACAAATAGACATGGTGTTAGGATATGCACTTGTGGCCCAAAATTTTTGATCGTGCATGGGAAAATAGCTAGTCATTTTGGTTTCATTACATGTATATGGTCAAGTTTGTGTTGTGATGATGAGTGGAGATGATGTACCAAATATATTTAGATAATATTGAGCATTGGTTTGAGTAACTGACTTTATGAGATATTCTTTTATGAATTACTAGTACAATTCATGCATGTCTTGCTATCTATGCTATGGACAAGAGCACACAATATGGCTATAAATACCATTGGATATAACAATATATAGAGTATTTATGGAGTGTGGATACCATTTTAACTTGAGAAATGGATGCATGGTGGTGGGGAACTATGAATAATTACATGTTAGAGTTTATAAATTTTACATATTCTTTCCTTGAAGAGGTAGATCACCCATTCCCAAGTGAACTGAGAGAGGTTCCTATATTGCACAAATCCTACATGAGATTAAGAAGCTCATTATAGACTTGATAATATAAAAAATGTTGATGGGTAGCTAAGGTGTTGTGTGTATGATCTATGTGGAGAGTATAAGTGAAGGGGCATGATTCACATGAAGGTATGAAGGAAAAAACTCCTAGCATGGAACAACTAGATGAGTGGGAGTTTAAAAGGTGCAAGTATGAAAAAATTTGACAAAGGGAAATTATTATAAAGGACCCTAGGTAAAGGGGAGATCTTGGTTTGGGTTATGCTTTGAGGACTTGTGATGAACAAAGAAGGTATGTAGATGACTCTCATGTAGAGGAAGGGTGATATATTTAGGATGAAGTAAGCATTTATGAGCTGGAACAAAGTCTAGATGGAGATATTGAAGTTATTTAGGAATTTTATACATCTAAAAATTACACAATGAAACATTTTTTACATAAATCTGATGATGATGTAATGACCTCTTATTTTGTGCTCCATAGGGAAATATCTAGATCTAACCCCCCCTATATGCTTCTACATTCCTTTTTTGACCCCTTATGACCCCATTGATCATGACATTCCTAGTCATTTATTCATTAGTTTAATAATTGACCATGAGTATCAAAACCACTACCTAAGGTGACAAAACCACCCCATCTAGTTACAAAACTACCCCTCAGTTTACAAAACCACCATGGTGGTTGTGTAAAATAAGAGGTGGTTTCTCCATAAAAGTGAGGTTATACATTAAATTAGGGGTGGTTTAGTTATATTATAGGGTGTTTTTGATAAAATAATTAGTGGTTCTATAACTACCCCTGCATGAAGTGGTGATTCTGTTAGTGGAAATACCTCAAAAAATTAGCTCTTGTAAATCCTATTTTCATGTTTTTTTCACAATTATATTTGATTTTATTATTTATAACACTTGTATTCACTTAAAATCATACCCAACTCTCTCATTCTTCTAATTTTAGCCTTCTTCAATTCATCTCAAGTTGAACTCACTGTCACATTTAGTTGAACTCTCTGATGCAAACTCCTTTCTCTTCCTACAAGAAGGCTAATTTTAGCTTGATTTCATATCCAAAAATTGCCAATAATTATTTTTATTGAGATTTTAATAAAATTGGTAATATATTTAGTCCTTAGCAATTTTGAGTTGACTACAAAGTTGTAAATTAAGAAGTGTCATTGGTGAGAGCAACACAAACTTTACAATTCAAGACATTATCCAACCTTAGTTAAGTTGATCTTTTTTTTTATGGACTATGTCTTCTCCCCTATTCTATCACATTCTAGATTTTTTATATCCCTCAACTAGAGATTTCCCTAAATTTACATAAGATCATACAAATCTAGGATGTTGAGGATTCTTCTATCAACATACTACTTGCACTTCAACTCATTTATTACAAAATCAGGTTTAAGTTCTTTTGATTTATAGTATTTGTTATTTGTTATATTGTATTTAATATATATTTTTATTATGTTTAAATTATTTTTCAATTTAAAATATAAAAGAAGCAAATTTGATAGTGAAATAGATCTACCTCTTTTATTTGTCTTTGCTATCAAAAACATAATTAGTTTTGATTTATGCTTGCATTTAATAGATTAGATTCCTTTCAAATCAACACCTCTTGTCAATCATTTCAAAAATATATCTTAGTAAATATTCAATTCATTTCCAGCCAAGACAAATTTTCTTCATTCAAGATCTAGACAAACTTCTTGCACTTAAAACAATCATGTGGGTAAACATAGAAACACAAGAAACTATAGCTGAATGTTTGAAGGTTGTATATTGCTAATTTTATCTTTTTTAAAGGTTTAAAAGCATTGTCATTTATATCTTTAAAAATTTAAAATAAAAACTTATTTCTTTTGTTTCAATCTTAGAAATTCATTACAAAAAATGATTGTTTGTAGCAAGTTAGAAAGGTTGAGAAGCTAAACCTAGTTTGCTTACAAGGAAGGTTAATAGAAAGTGTTTCATTACTTCTATTTACGATTATATATATTATCATATTACTTATGAATAATAAATTTAATTAATGAAACATAAAATATTAAAAAATAAACAAAAACACTGCATCTAGTTTGCATGCAAATAGATCTATGAGAAATCAACATCTTGCATAATAGTATAAGTTTCTTCCCTCTCTAATTTTTTATGCATAAAAAAGGATAAGAAAAAAAGAGTTTTTATTTTATTTGTTTTTATTTATTTTACTATTTACTTTCTTCACTTTGTTTTCAACAAGTATTCATTTATTAAAAACCATAAAAGCCCAAAAATAATCAACAAAAAAAGCCTTATCATTCATGCAAGCAAACATAAAAATAAAAGCCTTGCCATTTGTGTAATTAATAACATCACATAAAAATCCTTGCCCATTTGTGTAAGTAAACATATCCTGCATAAGCCTTGTAATTAGTTCAAGTAATACCTATCAAATCCTTGATTTAACATTCCAACAAGCATACTTTACAGGCCATTAACTGAATAAGATAATAGATTGTCCCTAGATTCCATCTAGTCTCTTTTAGATGATCCTTGTCAAAACACCACATATTATCTACCACAACCTATTACCTAGATTTAGATCACCTACTCTCAAAATTATCACACAGTATGACATTGGTATTGAGTTGAGATGTGAAGTCTTTTGATCCACTCTAATTGTCCACCTCATTGTAGAGTCCTTAGCTAATTTAGAAGAAAAATATTGAATCTATGATCCACATATCATTATTTTCCCACAAAATAAGAGACGTAAATACAATGATATCCTATCTTAGTCACCCATCCATCTCATTATTTTATCCTTGGGTCCAACCTCATCTTATATCATTCACACTAAGTGAATGATAGTTGCCAAGCAAAGTCAACCAGACATAGAAGATATTTTACCATGAGTAATTCAACCCAATCTCCCTCATTTCCCTGAACCCAACATTGGCCAAGAACTCTACCTTCTTTATATATCAAATATGAAGGGACTTAGAGCTATATATACACATAACTTTATGCTCTTATTGAGCATAGAGATACTATTGAGGTCTTCTAATTTTGCCATGAAAATCCATTACTACCACATATCTTGAATCCCATTCCACTCAACAACTATCCAAACCCCTTGTCTAACCATTACATCAGCTACCTCAATCATATATAAAGGAATCAAGTGCATAGATTAGTGTGTACTAATTTACATGTATACAAATTAGTGAACTTGATGTGAAGGAATTCATCCTTTATGTGTCCTCTTTTTATTTTTCTTTTCCTTGTATTTTTATTTCACCATCTTCTTTCCTTACACTTATTCTATGGGTATCCATATACCTAGAAAATATGCCTGGACATGACATCAACATATCTATTGTCCTAAAGGTCTATAAGAGAAGACAACTTATCTCTAACAAACCTCAATTGATGATTTGGAACAACTATACCTTCATCATTAAATTAGAACACAAATCTTATGACTACTCCCTTGTTAACATTCAGGCGAAGATCAGGGTTATCATTCAAGAGATACATGACATATCAGAAACCATAAGTAAGAACCCTAAATCCAATATCATGACTCTTACAAGTGGAGGCCTAGTCACTCCTCACATGACCAATATACCATTTATCATCTTAGAAATCTTAGACATGAAAAGTGTCTCTAAATATGATCATTATTTAGGAAGGATATATCATTTTGAGGACAAGGTCAATCACATACAAGTAATTATGCATCCTCCCAGTATGAATTAGGATGCCTCTAACCCAATGATGATCATTAAAAACACTACTCTTAGGGATATTATTACAAACCAACCCCCTAATATAACTTCATCTCAAGCATATAATCTCACTACAATAGAGGCCCAATGGCCAATACCAACATGAGGTAGAATAAACTCATTAACACCCTGGTGGGTCATATCATGTGACGTAGAAAACAATCAAAAATATCTAAGCTAAGGGATATGAAAAAGCTTACTTATGCCAACTCATCCATTATCTTTCCCCATTCTAGTGATAATTCAACCCATATCACAACAACAAACTTACATGCTCCCACAAATGTAGGACAAAATACCATAATAGAACCACATCTCTCATCAACTTTTTAGAGACATTCTCACCCATAGAGTTCCCAACCATGATTTCTCAAAATATTATTCATCTTACCAACTGACCACTAAAATTCTAGTAGGAAGTGTATACACATAAACTACACCACTACCAAATAATGTAATAGTAAATAATATATTGTTACTTATGCCTCCAGGTTACATGCTTGCCACATATGGTCACATTCCACATATGGGATATGTCCCAACCTATACCTCACTAGGCCACACATAGATGGCCCATATATCATCATCATAAACCTCATAAAATTTACCACAAAAAGGCATGATGCCTCCTACATCTCATAGTGTCCCCTCATATTTCCATATATATTTGAAGTCCACTCAACTAGATAATTACTCCCTGGCCTATTCTATATATCCCTATTAATTTTCATCCACACCTCTCTATAGCTATCAAGCCAATCCATATATGACCCCACCTCCTACCAACATCACCATAGAGGTGATATATTTTAACAACATGGGAGCCTACATCAAATACCTAAAATAACCTCTTGATGCTAGAATATGATGATTTTTTGTCCCATGTCCCCTACCATATCTTCCAAAATTCAAAGGGTAAGGGGATCCCAATACATACATAAAATCCTATGCCACTATGATTAGGGAGATCTTTCCTTGGGATGGGGTTGTAGCAAGGTTTTTCCCCAAGATATTGGTACTTTCAATTCCTTGAAGGGTCTATATACTCCTACTATCTCATGATTGAGTTTGTCAAATATTTTGACATGAAAAAAATTTAAATATTGAAATAATAGATTTATTACATATCAAAAAATAATAATGAATTAGTTGTCCATTTTATCACAAGATGGTGATAGGTCCTTATTCATCTACCAAAACACCAAACATGGACCAAAAGGAGTTATGCAATATTTTCCTCCATTTCTTTAATAAAGAAATAGGAGAGGACATATATAATTTATCGTATTGGTCATATGAGGAAGCCCTCGAAAGTTTACTCCACATTGATCAAGTAGCGATCGATAGTGGATGATGAACCTATATAACTAATGGACATATTTTCACTCAAAGTAATGGGGGATCTCAAAATATGAACCAAAGCCTAAACAACATGAATAACCAAGGTCCTAAGATTCTAAAGGGAAACAAGAATGTTATTACTAATGGTGCCACCAACCAAGACCAAAAAAACCCTACAAATAATGGTCAATACCCACCTTTGAATACCACCAACACTAACACTAACAATGTAGGAGGCAAGAATTAGATTTCTCCTCCCACCATCCATATGGTAGATTTAAATAAACCATTGCCTAATAATGTATAGTATCAAAACCACAACCAAAATAATTATAAGTCAAATGAACAATACCCCTAGTTCCAAAACCAAAACTATTACATGCATAACAACTAATAAGGATTCAAGTAATAAGGACAAATATTAGACCTAGGGATTATAAACCCAATGTATACTACCTATTCCATAGATTTATAGGCCATGACAATCAAGGTTTTTAGAATTAAAACAAATTTATAAAAAGACTCCCAGAGGATCAAAGGCAAACATTTATAGATATGTTCTTAGGTGGTGTACACACAAACACCCAAGCCCTTTCAAGTGATCTATCAATCCCTAAAATAGAACTTAAAAATTTACCATAATCCTTTACCTTACCACTAAATGCACTTTGATTAGGGTCAATAATAAAATAACTAGTTAAGTTACCCCATTTAACATAACCAATCTATGGAAATAGGCAATCATGACATTGAATCCTCTACTTATAGGGTTTTAAACATCGATGTTGACCCTCAAATAGGAGTTAAAGGAAAAACTCAAATGATAGGAGTCATGGAATTAGAGGTTGAAATGGAAGAAAACATTTTGGCTCATGTTAGAGTGGCTAAACCTATCATTAGACCCAACATCCACATGGTTAAAATATCTAAAAAATATGATGCCCTACTTGATGATCCCCTCCCTCTTATGCATGATAAATGGGCCCTACATTATGATGGAGCGAAGTGCCACCTAGGTGCTAGAGTAGGGATCACTTTAATTTCCCCCAAAGGGTGAGTCATGTATTTTAGATTCAAACTAGATTTTAAATGCACAAAAAATGAAGTTGAATGCAAATCCCTACTATTAATTATGTTCATCGTAAAACACCTAGATATCCATAATTTAAAGATCTAGGGGGATTCACAACTAGTTACAAACCAAGTTTCTAAATTCTACCAAACCAAGGCTGAAAACCTCCAATTATACAAAACTTAAGTTCACAAGGTCACTAAAGACTTTGATTTTGTCTCTATTGAAGTATTCCTTAGAGAAAGTAACTAGCTTGCTGAATCTATGGCCACTTTGATGTCATGTTTCATCCCCCAAATGACAATTCTAGAATCAAATTTTATAGTCTTAGTTAGGATAGAGCCTCTCATAAGTAAGACCCTTAATGACCAAATAGTCACCCACATTATCCCAGATGAAGATCCTCTTCTCCTTGATGTAGATGATAATGATGAGGCCATTATTAAGTTCATAAAATCTTATAATGAGCTCCCTTATTTTAATCATAAAAGAGATTTTTCCTTTACCTACTAGCCCAACTCAACCCTCAAGATCAAGTTTAATGAATCCTACTACCATATAAAAGATTACCTCTCCTCTGATGATGAGCATGATGTCTTCAATAATGAGGATGAATACCTTGATCTTCCCTAAAATAGTAACATATTCAAAGAGGGAAATGCATCCATTATTAAGGAAACTACTAACATTAATATCAAGATATATTAGATCCCTAGTCTCTTCAAGCAGGTATCCTCCATTTTTGAATAGGAAGTAGAGGACCACAAGCAACTACTCACAAATATTTCTAATGTCTTTAATTTATATTAAATTGACATGATAGGCATCAATATTGATGTCATCATCCACAACCTAGTTACAAAATATGATGTAAAAATTGTTAGACCCATCAAGCCCAAGGTTGTGTTAATGGTAAAGAAGGAGGTTATTAAGATCTTAAAGGTGAATTTAATTAAGCCTATGGACTAATACAAATGGATCTATAACATCTTACATATCCTAAAAAAGAATAGTAGGATTCAAATATGTCATGATTTTTGAGATATCAATAAGGCATGCCTAAAAGATGACTTCCCCCTCCCTTCGATTGACATCATTATTGAAGCTACAATAGGATATGAGTTACTATCATTCATGGATTATTTTTTAAGATATAACTAGATCCACATATCTAATTAATATAAAAGTAAAACTTAGTTCACCACACATTGGGGAACCTTATAATATGTTGTGATGCGCTTTGGCCTAAAGAACATTGGGGTAACATGTCAAAGGCCCATGACTCACATTTTCCATGACTTAATTTAAAGGATAGTGGAAGTCTATGTAGATGAATTTATTGGAAAATCAAGGTGGCACAAAGACTACTTATGGGTATTACATATTATCCTACCATGATTGATTGAATATAGAGTTACCCACAACCTAGAGACATGTGTGTTCAGAGTCACTAGTGGGAAACTCTTAGGATATATCATCTCTAAATGGGGGGGACATAAACTTACCAAAATATGGGATATATTAGAAATTAACCTTCCCACAGATGAATCTTACATGAAGATAATTTTATGAAAACTCTAATCTATCTAATGGTTTGTCCCTAACCTTACCTACATTCTGAATCTCATCAACAAGCTGCTCAAAAAAGATAATTGGCCTAACTTAGATGAATGACTGTCAAACAGAATTTGATGTAATAAAATGATTCCTCTTATCCCCTTCAATAATCATGGAACCCAATTTTTAAACCAAGTGGATATGTCACTATATGCTTAATCAATAAACAAGAGTTTTTGTAAGATCTCAAGCCTTACAAACTTTCCTAACCCAACTAGTCCTCTCTTGAAAGGCTAGATTTTTCATCATGCTATTGAGTGAGTTTGAATTGAATTGTATCAACTAAAAATGCTTTAAGGGGAAAATCATCATAAAATGGGTGTTTGAATCCCTATTAGAGGTTAAGAAAATTATGGATATTGATTTTATCGATGAAGTAATGTCATATAGAAAAATCCACCATCAATTCTTCTCCTTGGTACTCAGACATCATCAATTACCTTATTGACCAAATTTACCTGGAAGATGCTAACTTATAATAGGGGAGACATATTCATGTTATCACATCTAGGTATGCCATATTAGACATGGTCCTTTATCATAAGGCTTTTGATGGTGTCTTAATATAGTGTGTCAACCAAGAGGAGTCAAAAAACATTTTCTTTCATTATCATAGCAGTGTGTGTGGTGGAAACTTCAGTAGCCATGTGACCACTTGAAAAGTTCATAAAATGGGATATTTATATCCCACCCTAGAACATGATGTCATTGAGTATGTATGAAAATGTGAAAAATTCCAACATTTTTCACATGAGATACATGTCTTACAACCCATCATCACTTTGTGGCCCTTTTCCATTTGGGGCCTAGACTTGGTAGGTAAAATATCTCCCACTTCTTTAGATGGACACTATTTCATCATCACAACAACCAAATACCTCACTAAATGTGTAGAGTCAAGGTCCCTAACAAATGTGATTGAATATGTTATCATAAAGTTCATCTTCAACCAGATCCTTTATTCGTTTGAGATCCTATAAGTCTTCATTATTGACAATGGATCCCCCTTCAAGAACCTTGAGGTTCATGAAATATGTGAAAAAATTAACTATCTAAACTACTTGATTATGTATATTATTTAAAATAAAATGGTCAAGTTGAGGTTACCAAAAAGACTTTTAATTTAATCCTAGTCAAGTCCATCAAGGATCTAAATAGGATTAACATCTACAACTCTATCCAACACTTTGGGCTTACAAAATGACTATTAAAACACCCATAAGAACAACCCCTTATTCCTTAATTTTTGGGTTTGAATTTATTCAATTGTTAGAAGTATAAATACCTAGCCTTGGGATTTCTCTTTGTGGCCTCATTAATAAACAAGAATATAGAGAAGGATATTTAGCCATGTTAAAACTTTTAGATGAGCATTGAATCATAGTCACTAATAATCACATCACCTACACTAATTGCATGCATAGGAAATTAAAAAAAAACATACATGAGTGTCTAATTCATGCTGGAGACCTTTTCCTTAGACTTGATATTAGGATTGACAAAAATGAAGGAGAAGGTTAAAAATTTAGACCTAATTAGCTAGGCCCCTACCTAGTGACAAAATATTTCAATAATGAAGCCTATCGGTTATGCACTTTATAGGGTGAAGAGATTGGTGTGTCCGTAAACTATTTACATATAAAATGTTTCTATATCTATTTATTGTCTACCACCCCATTTTAAATTGCATTGCATTTATGTATGTTACATGTCTAGTAGCATAAAAAACATTGTTTCATGATTATTTAGTTGGTCAATTTTGTTAGGTGTAGACCCTAATTGTCTTTTAGGATTAGAGGTTAAATTTTTGATGTTATTTCAATCAGGTTTAGATCCCATTATTTGAATCCCTGATGGTTCAGGGGGTTTCAAGGGGGGAACCCACCTTATGGGGTATAGGGGGGATGACAACCCCCCATGGGGGGCTAGGGGCCACATGCCCTCGAGAATTTTTTTATATTAAAATTACCTTGTTAAATTGTAATTTCATAGTCAATCTGGGCCTTTGATTAAAGGTTTCTAGATTTGATGGTAGATGTTATGTTTAGGTGTTTTTACCATAAAATTTATTGATATATAGTTGAGATGTATGAGTGTGAGGGATAAGAAAATATTATACACAGAGGGGAGGCATAAAAGGTAGAGAGGTGTAACAGGGTTTGTTATAGGATTTTGTTTCTCCCTTGTATTGCTTGAAATAATATAGTAGGCAAGTTTGGTGGATGTAGCCCATCTTGGGTGAACCACATTAAATTTTATGTCTCCTATTATGTGCATGTTTATGTTTATTTCCTAAATGTTTGATTAATTCATTTCATAATTTCTCTTATATGCAATTTGGGGATAGATCTGGATTTTAATTTATCCTAACAAGTTTTCACAATATAAAGATTTTTGAAATACAACACATGGCATTCACTCTATTCACATACTCCTTCATGAGTTAAAAATTATTATGTTATACCAATATTTATCCCAATTATTATGATCATATTACACATCTTTCCCTATATCTTCTTACATAGTTTAGAAAAATACTAGCCTATAATGGAGTCTAGAAACTTATGATAGATTACCCCTTTAAAGTGCCTTATAAAAATAAAACATTAACATGTTTAGATATTAATGACTCTACTTGCCTAATTTGGCCCTTGGTGATGAGCCCTTGCATCCTACTAGTTTCATAGGACTAGGTTTTGGGGGTAATAAAAAAATAAAGAGAAAATAAAAATTATATATAGATATTCCTATGAAAGTTGAAAGCTTATGCAAATACAAACGTCAAAATCATGCATTTATCACCATTTTTTAACCTTTAATGTTGATCCCTCACATCTTACTAGTTTCATGGGGTTGGCATTGGTGGGATATATCCTTACTCACCTACATCTACCCATTGGTGATGAGCCCGTGTGTCTTTCCAACCACATGAGACTAGGTTTAGGGGGTCCCATAGAGAAATATAAGATAAATGAAAAAACAATATTAAAATATAAAAGAGTTTTTAGAAATAAAGTTATTTATAAAGTATTGTCTATTTGTTTGTGTTCAAATAAGGTAACCTTTTCCCACTCACTAGCTATATCAAAACAAGTTTCATCTAGATGAAGCCATAAAGTCAGTATTCTATAGATTTTGAAATAAGTACCTATCCCCCTTTTCTCATAAGGATGATGCCATCTTCATCTAACCTATGAAATTTCAAGTCATGATTCACCTCACGTATATTTTATTTCCCTCTTTACACCCCTCACTATGAATTGGAAGTAACGTATTTTGTGAATAAAGTAATCAAGCAATCACATATAAAAGCAAATGTTAGCATAGTCATATTCACATATGAACATCCATCATAATTAAAAACACCTGTATACATTGTTTATCCACATAAACATAAGCATTTCCCCCATTGTATATCAAAAATGAAAATAAAATACATATATCCATACATCATCACTTGTTTAGTCCTCTAGAGTGCATAAACTGAGAAGCTAATACAAAACGTAAAGAAATCAAATCACATAAAAATCAATAATAGATGCACCCAAAAAAAACACCCATATGTGTGTGTGTGTGTGTGTGTGTGTGTGTGTGTGTGTGTGTGTGTGTGTGTGTGTGTGTGTGTGTTCCAAATGGACTGTCAAGTTTATACAATAAAACTGTCTAATATAAAAACCTTCATAGAAGGACACAGTACTGCAATGCATCATAAAAATAATTATATATAAATTGATGTGATCAAAATAATATGCAAAAAAAATATTATAAATATGTCTTCCTCCTCTAAGATGGTGCCAAAGTAGTATAATGACTAGGGCTATCACTCTGACAATGTCTCTTGCTCATCTCCCCTCTTGTCACTCCCCCAACCTTTGTTGGTCGATGGATAGGAGGATGACTCCTACCTAATATTCCTTTTGATGCCATCCTCCAAGTACTATTACTATAGGTTTTATTGCCTCCTCTGCCCACCATGGTATCCACTATTGGTGTAGACTTTTGTCTTATGGGTTTTGTCTACATAGTTCATTATGCTTGCTTAGGGTCTTAAAGGCCATTTGGATCATTTGGGAAGATTAGTCCCACATTCACTAGAATGTGAGGTTTCAATCTTTATCTCACCTATATATGTACCTCTCTCCCTTTGTATTCATCATCCAAAGTTCAATGAAATATCAATTTTGATCTTATCTTGTTTATGTAGTATTCTCATAATTGTGATTTCATTTTATTTTAGCTATTGTGTTGTGCACATGCTTGACTTGTGCCTATCAAAAACCTATGCATTCACTTGATCCAAAAATCTTAGAGTCCACTCTGATATGGCATCAGTGCTACTATGATATTTGATTATCTAGTTTTTTATTGTTGTTAATTTATTTTAAATATTGAGATTTTTTATTTGCAAATAAAATATATTTTTTCACAATCCATTTCTGGGAGTTTTTCATTTTTTGTAGAGTTATAGTTTTTGAAAAACTAGTTCATTGGCATCCATTACCATATTTGTTATGGTTTATTTATGACTACATCTTTGGTGTGCCTTATGTGATCTAGGAATTTGACTCAAGAGAGGATGGTTAGTATGGTGGTAGTTCCAAAATGAAAACAAAATGAAAGAAATACACTATCATAACACCTCTAGGCCTAGACATTAGGGAGAGATTAGTTAACAAACATGAATAAAATACATAAATAAAATGCAAAAGAAACCTTATTTTACCTTCCTTGGATGCTATAAAATGTTTGTTATAGTGGCTTGCTAGGCTTTTGCTCATGAAGTCTTCATCAAAGGAGGTTTAGCTATCTCCTCTTCTCCTTGACACCTTGTGGCTTTGGCTTGGCTTGGAATCAATTTGGAATGGTAACACTAATACCAATGGATTCTTGAAGATATTTTTGTATTATAACTTTGCACCAAAATAGCTTGGAAATGATGTGGTAAGGCCTCTTATTTATATATTTTTCAGAATGTTTAGAATCAACCAGAACCATCCATCCTAAGATTGAGATGTGTGGTTGAGGATTAATTAAATCTATAGAATTAAGCTTATAATTATCCTAATCATGACATTGGAAGAAGGGGAAATTAAGAGGCATGAGGGCATCATGGAAGGAATTGATGAGGAATGGAGGGTATGAATCTTGATATTTGTGGCATTTATGGCCTAGAGATGTCTTCCCAAGAAATGAGGTCACCTGATGATACAAATATTAAATATTGATTTCCAAAAATAAGTTTTCATCAAGTTTCCATGGAATTCTTAATTATGCCTTGATTTTGGTTAATAAGATCTTAAGCATGTTTAAGCACTTTGTGCACAAATTACTCAAATTGATCAAAATTCCTTATTATTGGTCCAAAATTTGATTGGATTAGAATTGGAGGGTGATGTTAGATGTATTTGATCCATTATCCCATTTAGGATGTTATTGAAAATAAATAACAAAGGCATACATCTTGTGTAAGAGATTTGATAGGAAAGAGCAATCCAAAGCACCTAGGTGCAAAATTAGCATTTTGACTCAAAATGATTTGATCAAAGTTAGCTAGTCCATAAATTACATTACCCCATTTAGGGATACCCTGGCCAAAATGGCACTTGAATATGTCTATTTCACATCTTTTAGCATGTTTTAGTGTTTTTAGGCCAAATTGTACATTTTTGGTGGAAATTGGTCAAAACCCTAGTTAGAGGTCATCAATGGCCAATTTTAGGTGTCTACAATTTGCCCCTATTTGGGAAGGGCATTGCAAGCTATAAACATAGTAACATCTTCTCAAAGAATGAAAAGGTCCTATATGACTATAACTACAATGATGATAAACTAACTATATGATGCCCCCTTGAGGGAATGGTTGGCACAAATAAGTCAACAAATGATCGCTCAAAAAGAAAGAAGCAAAATGAAGGGACCAAAGAAATAAAATATGATGGGGTGAAAACACAATGATAGTAAAAAAGTACTCAAAATCATTGAGAATCCACATGGGATGGTGCACAATGGTTTGCCCAAAGGCAGTTATAAATATTGTACCTTGATAGTGGCAATGTGGTATGATAACACAATGATTTGCCCAAAGGCAATTATAATTATTGAGAAGATGGAGCTACCCTAGTTAGGATAGACAAATAAGATAATAACATGCCTTTGTATAGGTAGAAAAATTAAAGTGGTGACAACATAATGATTTGACCAAAGATGGTTATAATCATTGAGAAATGCAGGTGGGATATTGTGCAATGATTTGCCCATAGGTGGTTATAATCATTGGACATTGATTATGGGAAACACGATAAACTTGGCTAGGGATGATGACAACTTAACATAGAGGGTAATGATGAATTGGAACAACCTACTAGTAGGGAGATGCTCATCCAAACTAATAAAAGTTGAAATTATTTCATGTTTAATTACTCTATTTTGGATATTATTAGGATTGAATCAGGATGGTGGTGCTGAAGAGATGTCTCCATTGTTGAATGGACTTCTTGAAGTTGAGGTTTGTTTTATCACTTATCAGTAGGCATCATGGTATAACATCATGAGGACTTGGCTGAAATATGCATGAGGACTAACTCCCATAGTCCAATACTCAATAGAAAATAATACACCAATGATAGAAACCATGATGATAATGTAAACATATGAATATGGATGGATTTAAGTATAATTTTGGGAAAGGAACCACCCAATGAGCACACATAAACCGAATCAAGGCAACAGTGTTGAAAGCAAACAAAAAAAAAGTAGAAACAAATAAATAAACAACACAATAGAAACCCTATGAATATTTCCCCTAAAAAATAAGTGACAACTTAACAAACAAACAAAATGGGGGAATAGAATAAAAGGAAGGGGGTGGATGAGCTATCTCCATATGCACTAGATAAGTGGATGCTACCTACATAGTTCCATGGATGTAATATCCAATAAAAAACTTCAGGCTAAATGTAGTTCTCTCTGGGAATAGGAAGAATGTGATAATTGATTAAAAAAATAGAATGGATGTGATAGAAGAAGAGGAATGGTCTTTCAAAATGGAAAGTGTGTGAGAGAAAAGGCCAAAAAGGATGGGGAAACTAAATGACAAGTGTTTTGCTTGTAACTTAGTAAAGCTTCCTAGAATCCTTAAAGAAAAGAAGCGGTCAATGTTTTTATTCTTTTCTAAAAAAATTCAAATGTTTTTGGAATTTTTTTAGAGTGTCTCAACTCAATTAAGAATGATGAGACACTAACTGGTTCAAGCTCATAAAATGGTGAGAGAATTTAAACTAAGGTTGTTATAAAAATGGTGAGAGTATGGTGGAAAGGGTGAATGAGCTAACCTCAACAAGTATTGAGCACTGTCTACATAGTCCTAGAGTAGGACCTCAAGTCACTATAGTTCTACCCTATAGTGGATAAATTTGACTAGTATAGCAGTCAATTCAAATCAAATAGGCATAATTGGTAAAAAGGCATAATATGACATAGGAAGTGGCTAGTTGGTATGTTAAGGCTTAATGTTGCCCCTAGTTTTCCCATAGTTGTTTATAATGAGGACATAACATCATAGATCAATGGTACTAATTTTCCCAAAGACAGTTATAATTAGTAGCAAGATCGATGGTAAGAAAGGAATAACAAATAAAGGATGTAATTGCCAAAAATTCTATCATACTATCCCAGAATATGATCTTTGTCTGAAGTACTTGAACCAACTAATGAAATTGATCAGATACCTTGATGCTAAAATTATGTAATGAATGGCAAAAACCAAGGTCAAATGGCCTAGGCTTTAGAACACACTGGGCTAGTAGGTTGGAATTAGAAAGTGGATACAGTGAAGAGGATGGATAAGGATGGTATTTATACAAAGAAGAAGAATAATAAGATGGCATAACTAAAATGGTCCTTATAGAAAATACACCTTAGCATTTAAGCATAGTACTGCTTGAGATGAATAATATTCATTAGCTTAAGAAGTTCATCTCCATCTAGTGTGGCAAGCCTATATGCTCTTGATCCATAATCTATAGTAATGATGAAAGGCCCTATCTAGTTTGGTTTGAATTTTCTTTTATGCTTCTTCTCAGCCATGGTATTCTTTTGGTTTTATTTAAGAACAAGATCACCAAGTTCAAATGTTCTATACTTAACACACCAATTATAGTAGCCTTTGAGTCAGTTTTGATATGCTTGAAGATTGTTGAGTGGAGTCATACATTTTTCATCAAGTAGGTCTAAATCTTATAGGCGAGCTACTTAATAGTCATGATCATCTAGAACATGCTTGAAGGAGATGCATAGTGAACGTAATTTGACCTCAATAGGAAAGATGGATTCAGTATCATAAATGAGTATAGAGTGGCTCCTATGGGGGTATGATGATTGGTATGGTATGCCCAAAGGGTAGGGAATATAAGTGCCAATCATGACTAGTATCATTGATAATATTCTTAAGAATATTGACAGTGGTTTTGTTGGATGCCTCAGCTTGGCCATTACCTTGAGGGTAATATGCTGTAGAAAAATGTTGTGTGATGTTATATTTAGTACATAGCTGGTCTACATCATTGTTCTTGAATGACCCTCTATTATCAGATATAATGTTAGAGGGGATACCATAGTGGCAAATGAGATGGATGAAAATAAATTTGAAAATTTGCTTTCTAGTCATATAAGTGAGGGGTATAGCTTCAACACACTTAGTGAAATACTCAATGGTGCTAAGGATGTGTTTATGGCCATCAGATGAAGTGAGGTTGATCTTCCCAATGAGGTCAAGTCCCCAGGTAGAAAATGGCCATGGTGTCAACATCAATTTCACAATTTTTGTTGGGGCATGAATTAGATTAGCATGCCATTAACATTTGTCACACCCTTTTACATATGAAAAAACATCTAAATCCATTATGGGTGAATAATAACCAGTACACAAGAACTTTTTAAACAAGACTACCCCACTAGAATAAGTGCCACATACTCCTTTGTAAACTTTTTAAAACCTAGTGTAGACTATACCAAAGTTAAACAACAAAGCAAAGTTCCATAAAAATTGTGATGGTAAAGGGTGGATCCATGTAAAGTATAATGAGTGGAATGATGAATGAAGACTTTGGTTTATTTTTGAGATAGGTTAGATGGTAGAAATTTTTTATGAAGGTAGTTATAAAGGTCTGAGTACCAGATAGAATTAGGACCAATAAGATCACAAATCATTGCAACAGTTAAAGGTTGATGAGTCGGTGTTAACAAATTCCTGATGAGGAACTGATACTCTCTAGCTTTATCTATTTATCAAATCAAATATCTAATAGTAGCCATAACATCTATAGTTATGTTACTATCCCTTGGTATATGCTCAAACTAAATGTTGATAATTTGTTGCTTAAGAGTGTCGACCATAAACTTGGAGATGAGATATATTCCAATGCACTACTTGTCAAAGTACTACAACAAGTGCTTCATACTTGGTCATGTTGTTTATACAAGGAAACTTGATTCTAAATAATTTAGGGATTATATCCCCCTATGGTGTAATAAATAATAGGCCTACCCATGATCCATGTGTAGTAAATGAACCATCAAAAATAACTTCTAGGGCTTCTCCTCAAGTGGTGTGTCAATGAAGGTCATTATGGATTCATCAAGAAATTGAAACATGAGTGGCTATGTGTCTATGAGAGGTTCTTCAACAAGTTGATCTATAATAAATTATCCCTTGATTGCCTTCTAAGTGACATAATCTATGTCAAGCTCACTGAGAAGTATGATCCATTTAGCCATTCTACCTTATGAAGCTATTTTAAATAGTAGATACTTGAATGGATCTAATTTTTAAATGACTATGGTCTTATTATTCAACATGTAATGGTGTAATTTTTTGATCTGTGAATACCATGGCTAGATAAGCTTTTTAAATATGTGCATAGTTATGTTCATATGTAACCAAGGTACGGCTTAGGTAGTACACAACATGATCTTTTTTATTGTCATCATGTTGATCTAAGAGTGCCCCTAGAGCATGGGCAATATCTGATAAGTATAACAAGAATGGCTTTCTTGACATAGGAGGTAATAAAATAGGTGGATTAACAAGATAGTCTTTGATTTGTTGAAAAACTATTTGGTAGTGATCATCCTAGTGAATTGCAACTCCCTTTTTCAAAAGGTGTGTGAATGGATGGCACTTGTATGCTGACTGAGAGATGAAGCATCGGATTGAATGGATCTTATCCTACGAACTATGAAGTTACTTTAAATTGGTTGGTGGTGGCATCTTAGTTATAGCATGGACTTTAGCTAGATTGACTTCAATACCTTTATGAGACATGATAAAGACAAGTAATTTACTTGAAGTTACACCAAACACATATTTATTTAGATTGAGTCTAACTTTATACTCCCATAATCTTTCAAAAATCTTATGCAACACTACTGAATGGTCAGACCTAGTTTTATATTTTTCTAATATGTCATCAACATAGTCTTCAATGATATCATGCATCATATCATGGATGATGATAGTCATGGCCCTTTCATATGTAGCTCCAACATTCTTAAGGCCGAATGACATTACATTATAACAAACTATTCCCCATGGAGTGGTGAACACTATTTTATGTTGTTCTTCTGGTGCTATTCTGATCTGATTGTATCTTGAAAAGGCATCTATGAGTGAAAGCATTTCATAACCTACCATGGAGTTGACAATCATGTCAATATTAGGTAATGAAAAATTATCTTTAGGATAAGTTTTATTGATGTCTTGGAAATCAATATAGATTCTAATCCCTTCAAGATTTTTACTAACAGGTATCACATTAGAGATCCATTTTGAGTAGTTAATACATTAGATACATCCTACTTCTAAGAGTTTTTCCAACTCTTTCTTTACCAATACAAAAATGTGAGGATGCATCTTACATAAATTTTGTTTTATCAGTTTGGCATTAAGATTAACCATAAGGTGGTGCAGCACCAAGACAAGGTCTAAACCTGGCATGTTAGAATAGGCCCATGTAAGGATATCTATAAATTTTCTCAATAGAGCTATAAAGATGTCATGTTCCTCGTTAATGAAGGATGTGCCTAATTTTATCTATTTTAGGTCTGATGGAGTCTTGATATTTAACTCTATTGTATCTTTAACTAGAAGGGTCAAACCATCTTCTAGGATAGTAGGCAATAACTTGAATTATTGAATTATGTCAGGGTCCTCTGTTAAGACTTGCTCTTTAACTTCTCCTAGGCATGATGAATCTAAGTTTCTTAATGGGAGATCTGGCCATGTGACAAAAATAGTCAAAACTTATTTGAAGAATTTGATCAAATACTTGTTTTTTCTCAAAGTTAAACTTATATCCATAGAGAAGTTCATCATTGGTGGTCTCTTAGTCTAAATTCAAAGAAAAATGAACACCCATATCTAACGACACCTAAAATAGGTTTTCACCACTAGACTGGCCTTTATCTTTACTTTTTCCCTAGTCAAAAAGTACTTCAAAGAGGTTTTCACTTTAGGACCTCGATGTTTTACTTATTTGTTTTTGGCTAAGGGTGTCCACTCACTCTTTAGAATAGGCTATAGGATCTAATGTGATTGATAATCTTAATTTGTGAGCTCCCAATGGAATGTTGTCTCTAATGCTTAAAAAGTCATAGAATGCCTCATCATTCTAGAACTCATCAATTGACATACTGGATTATTGTTGGTCTCAATCTATCAGTTGGGAATAATATAATGGAAAAGGGTTGTGATGAATGGCTAGTTCAAGGCTACAAATGGCATTGTTATCAAACAAGTTGGTTTTAGCTAGGTCATCAAAGGTTAGGTTATGATCAGACTCTACTTCACTATCGACATCATTATCACTAGTTATTGGTGATGGAGTTTGAATAAGATATGTGGGGTCACCCCCAGGTGATTTAAATCAAAGTCCATAAGGTCTTTCATACTTAGTCATGGAAATTGGCTCAATGGTTCCTTATTGATTTGGTCTAAGGCCTCTTCTTTTATAATTATGATGCTTCATAATCTTATTGGGAATAGGATACTTTGCATTTTTATAACAATTATCTTTGTTGTCATTGTATAACCATGATTTGTCCCCTTTAAGAGGATTAGGTTTTAGGCCAGATGTTGGTACAAATGTGATAGGGCCCTTATCTTTGTTCTTTTGTTTCCAATGCATATGTAGGGTGAGTTCAGGTCACCTAAAAGTTTTCAGATTTTGAGGAAGATTGGCAATATGAAATGTATCATGGGTCATATACTCTCTCAGCCCATTATTTAAAATGGTGAAATGATTAAAATATTCAAGAGGTAGCATGTGGGAAAGGGAATCTAAGGTATCAAGATCTATGCAATAATCTGGTGAAGGATCAATAAGTATAGCCTTTCCTTTATCCTATTTAGAACTTGGATTCATGCTATCATGATAATTATAGCTTTGAAATTTAGATTGAAGATGCTTGTAGTGTTCATATGGGTGTAAATCTCCTAGAATATTCACTTCCATCCCTAAGTGGGAAAACTTGATACATTGGTGCAACATTAATGAAACTACACAAATCTCATGTAACCAAGGCCTTCTTAGAAGTATATTGTATGATAACTCAAGATCAAGCACATGGAAAAGTGTATCATGGGTCAAAGGCCCAATGATAATTTAGAAACTAATGATGCCTTGTGATTCTCTTTCTTGATTATCATAGGCTTTGATGGTTATTATTTCTGGTTGAAGATCTACCATTGCATATCCAAGAAGCTTGATGAGCTTTAGAGACACTATGTTGAGCCCAGATCCATTGTCTATAAAGACACATTTCACTTTATGCCATCTTATATAAAATTCTATGTATGATGGATTATGATGGAGTAGGCAAAGGGAAGATAGATCACTTTGGTTGAATGTAGCTTGTTGGGCTAAAGCTAGGTGTCCAACCAAACCTTGAAATTTATCAAGAGATATGTCATTAGCAACAGTGGATTGGGTCAAAAACTCATTTAAGATGTTCTTATGGATTATTGATGTTCACAACAAATCTAAAATATAAATTTGTGCTGGTGTCTTCTACAATTTTTCCACAATATCAAAGTTCTTGTCTTGGTTAGTAGTGAATGGTTTATTCCAAAGCTGAATGGTTGGTTGAATGACAAGCAAAGTGGTGAATGGTTATGCACTTAGGATAAAAATATTCAATCTTTGAGTTGTGATTACACAATTAGGATTAAATATTGGACCATTATTGCTAACCAATGTTGGGAATGGTGTGGGATTAGTTAGGACAAGTCTCAGTTATTAGTGCACTCATATGTGGTCACATGGCAAGGATGAGTTTTTGATATAAGGTCCAAAAGGACAAGTCTTAGTTTGTTGGTTTGCCTATATGCACTCCCAAGTCAAAGAAGGATCATCCATGTAATTTGACTGAATCTTATTGTTTAGTAATGGTCTAGGTTGATTAGTGCTTAGTTTAGGATTAATATAAATGGTATTAATGCTACCCCTTATAATATGACCTACAACCTTATTTTAGTCATGTCCAACTGCATGGTAGGTTTATTGGTTGTAAGCATTATAATCTTGGTTTTTTCCATTGTTCTATCGTTATGGGTTTTGCTACTAATTTTGTTGATTTTATTGGTTTAACCTTTGATTTTGATACTATTAATTTTTCTACTACACTAGTTGTTGCTAATCATTTTACTATTGATGATTGTTATGTTAGGGAAAGGGGTTTTGATAAATCCCTAGAGTTTGATTGGAAGTGGAAGTACCATTATCCAATATTATCTCCCCATTCTCCAACATATTCTTGATTAAATACTTAATTTAGACACATCTTCATAGATTATACTCATTGACCCGATGATAGTCACAAAATTAATTTTCATGATACGAATCAAGATAAGGAATGCCTTGTAGATAATGATTTGATATAGGCCAACTAATTAGATTAGTATTGGTAATCTTGTGAAATACAAACTCAATAGGTTTTCCTAGGTCACTAAAGACATGATGTGTAGGCATGGTTCTCCTAGCAGGAGGGGTTTGCAATGGTAAAGGCTACTGTATTTGTTGTGTAGGTCTTGGTTGTTATGCTTGCAGTATTGGTTGGAGAGGTTTCTAGGTAGGAGTAAGCTAAAAAGGTGGTACAAATGATGTTTACACCATTTAGACATGACAAGATTTGGTTACTCTATTTCCCATAACATTCTTATTACAGTTGAATTACTTTAGTCTTTCTTGGTTATTACCCTGTGCTAGTTGCAATGTTGGTGCTTGAATGGGATGTTGATCATTTTAATAATTGGTACCTTGATTTTGAATTGTTGAATTAAGCTTGATAACTCTTTTATTAATGATTACTCACTCAATTAATAAGCCTTTGTTGATGATTTCTCTGAAAGTATGTGCACATTGTAATTCCAAATAATAAGCTATCTCACTATGCAAATTTTTAGTAAACACAATGGCTAATTGTTAATCTAGTAAAATATGGATGAAATGGATTGAAAGGGCTCTCCATCATTGTAAATAACTTGAAAAACTCTCACTAGCTTTTTGATTTGCTTATGTTAAGTCCACTAATGAAATTTCATGCTCAAGATTATAGGAAAAGTGCTGTAAAAACATATTAGAAAGATCATCAAAATTTATTATTAAATTTTTAGAAAATTTTAAAAATCACTCCAAGGCTTGTCTAGCTAAGATCCTTAGGAACAAAAACAAAAGGTACATGTCACTATATGCCACTAGTTGACATGCAACAAAGAATTTGGTCAAATGAGCCTTAGGGTCACCTTTCCCTTTGTATTTATCAAATTTTGGTGGTTTGTATCTTGGAAGAAATGGTATCTACAAATAATCCATGTTGAATGGATAGGAACACATCTCATCCAATTTTAAATTTTTAGTTTGTTTACCCACTTGAATGGTATCAATTGCATCCTTCATCTGTTGCAATTCTTGGGATAAGAAACTGGAAGGAACATTGGTCTGAGGGAGAATATTGGTTTGGGTAGATGGTTGGGAGGTCATAAGTGGGACACTTTGACCAGGGTATGATGGAGATACCTATTGGGGTACATTGGTTTGGTTGGGAAATGGACCAAAAATATGCATACATGGATTAGGATGTACTTAAAATTGCATAATTGGTTGCATGATATTCTAGTTTGGGTTGGTGATAAAGGTTTGATTTAGAGGATTTTGTGGTTGAAAAAGGATATGTTGTCGACTGATCAAACCTTGCTATTGAGTGAGAACTTGTAAACCAAGACTTTGTCTTTCAATTTATGGCACATTTTGAATCAATGATTGTATAGTAAGTACTTGAGAAACATGGGGACCTCCTTATTACATGAATCCCTATGAGGAAGTGAAAATAGGTTATAGATTCAACATCTATCATTGACCAATATTTGTACATTATTGACTAGTCATTGCTTGGTTTTGAATTGGCATATTAGTTTATGACTGAAGAGGTATGTTCATTATTACCTAGTGAGGTAGAACATTTTTTTCTGTTGATTTAGGTGGTAATGTATTTGTCCATTGTTATGTTTATATACTAGATTTTGTCTGCTATTATTGAATCCTACTCGTTACTTGTTAAGGAGTAAGGTTTGTTACATTCTATCATTGAGGCATGACATTAGTTGTTGTTTGATTACCTAATCCCATAGGTTTTACACTTGAGGAAGTAGTCGATTGAGGTTGGGGTGTAGAAACTCTTATTCCTTGGTATGATGATATACCCATGGGATTAACTATAGGCACCTATTGTTGGTTAGTTATTTGTGCATTAGTACTACTTTGATGGGGATTGGATGTTGTTTACACATTGTCCACTATATTTGGCTCACTATTCTATGTAGAGGTCAAAGACACTTCTTCAATAATGGGCATATGAATCAAGTTATCTATTGAAGTAGTTTGTATGAATAGGTTGGAACTCAAATTCTCTTGTCTAGTTAACTCTATTGACACTCCTGTTAAAGGAACTAGGTTAATAAGAGGCTTACTCACCATGTTCATCTGATTGAAATTATGTGTTAGATTCAAGTAGGTTTGATATGATGTCTATATTTGGTTAAAGTGATCTTCCATGATGTTTTTACCTTGATTAGATATATTAGGGTCTTGATACGTTGTTTGGACTAGAGCCATAAGATTTCTAGAATAAGCCTATTGATCACAAATGATATTATGGGTCACTCTTACTAGACTTGGTAAATTTTCATGGGGAACGTCTATTGGAAACTTGGCCCCTACCTTTATGGATCCAACCAAAATTTTGTCTTTTTTCTCTAAAAAATGTTGCTCAAACAAAAACGGATCATAAGTAGAAGCCGTATTAGTAAAATATGACTGTTGAAGAATTGGCTCATCCACTATGGGTTATAGCTAGTATTATGTGGTTTGTTCTTGGTCTTGTTATGAATAAGGTGGTGTGTTAACTAGATAGTTAGCTAATAGATCTTGGCTTTGTGCCCCTAATTGAGTATTATAAGAGGGATAAAAATCCATCTCATTAACAATATTATCCACATAGGGGTCTTGCACCATTTCTTCCTACACAACTACATTACTAATCCCTGGATTGTACATTAGTCCATTATGAGTGTAGGAATACATGTTGGGATCCATAGTCAATGCTTTGTAATATAATGTCAAAGAGTTCTCCAAACTCTAAAAAGGACAGAATCTAAAATAGATGATGTTCCAACTTGGTCTAGATTAGTCAAAATGATCAAAAGGTTTATGCAGAGATTTGTGAGGAAACAAGCTAACCTGAAGTATCTAACATTTCATTGTTCACACAAAGATAAGCAAGTAAATGGACCAAAAATCAAAATGCCAAACTCTAAGGTTAAAGTGTTTCAAATCAATCTAATCTAGAATTTAAAAGTTTCTAGGTCTTTTGGCCAAATGTGGCGTCAAAATCTAGGCTCAAACAAGGCATGCACTAGGACTCTTGGCCAAACAATGTCAAAAGCTAGACTTTGAAAATAGATAAAAGTTTTAATCTAACAGATTTAAAACACTTCTAACAAACACTAGGCATTTTATTTTTGGACATGAACTTGATCAACTAGGTATTAGCTATGAAACAAAAAAAACTTTAGAAATAGTTTATTTTCTCACAAGAAATGGTATAAAACTTGGTTCTTTTGACTAACAAGCTAGAAAAAAGTGAACATTATAATTATTTTAGATAAAAGATCATAAAAGTAGACTTTGAATGGTCTAAAAATGTAGGAACAAATTTGAAATCTATGCAATAAGGTATATGCAACAATATTTGAAATATTTTAGGTAGTGTAATGATGCTATACTACCCAAAAGGTGTGATAAAAAAGTTTGTTTCAAAAATGTTCTAAGGCAAAGATAAATTTTCACAATTTTGATAGCATAACACTACTTTTCTTGACTCTAAATGTTGTGGTGCATAGACTTAAAATGCAAGTGTTTAGCACAAAATGGCTTAAGTTTATCAAATGGTGATAATGATCTTGAGTCTAAAATGGCCTTCAACCTAAATTGGAAATTGAACCTAAGTTCCCTCGAGTTTAGTGCAAATGGTGAACCCACATAACACACCAATCCTATAAACCTATAAAGGTGAAATTTTGAATTTAGATTATAAGTGAAGGACTTAAAAACTTTGATAAAGGTCTAGACTCAATTGGGTAGCATAACTGTGCCAAAGTAGATGATATGACTCTCAAGATTTTGATGAACATTGAACAAGGCAAATTGATAATCTCACATGGGCAACATAATGCCTCTTTTTTTAAAGGAAAATTAAGACCATGTGTTTAGTTTGAATTGTTTTTTTACACCAAGTTTTGAGTTAAAACAAGACTTTAATCTATGACAAGACCAACTAATTAATCACTTTTAGATCCTAAACTGATAAGGTTGCTAGAATCTATTAATATACATAATTTTAGAGGATTTTAAGTGTTCATCCGAAATTAAATGTGCATTATATAGTAGGGTTTTTACACCCCCCTTCTCTCAAATGACATTACTGTAACATGGACCTTGAGGTACACCTTACACCAACAATACTTCCATCACAAGTGGGGATTTATCTAAGATCTAATTTTTTTTCAAAAATTATATGGGAATCAATTGCATAATGACTTTCATGCCAATTAATGCAAAATAAAATCATGAATTTTGGGTCCGTATCACTTGGCTTGTTGCAAAAAGGTCTAGCCCTTTTTGCAACCACTATATCCTATTGTTCACTCAGTGTAGTGTGATCTCAAAATCACCACTACATCCCATATACAACTCCAATTAAGAGCTAAATGAATTCAATATTGGAAGATGAAACCCCAGGTCAAATCTTCCCTAAATAACTCGTGGGAGGTGATGAAATCTCCCTTGCAATCCAAGTTTGCATAAAAATAAATAAAGCATGAAAGTAGAAAGACTTTAGGATTATTTTCAAGGTCACCTAAATTTTGATGAGTTTTTGAGGAGTGTTTTATATGACTTTATTTCTAAGCCTTGGAATAGACTACTTGAAATAGGAATGGTGATTTTGATTCTAAGGGTTCCCTAAAGGGGATAAATGGAAGAACATACACACAACATCCCTCTTTTTTCCAAACAAAAATTTAATCTAAACAACTAAGTAAACACAAAAATATTTGAAAAGGTGAGTTAATTTTTAATCCCAAATGTAAAATGAGGTGGTTTTCATTTGAGCCCTTGGTCTTAGTTGCACAATTTGAAAACATTCACTACAAACATCTAAACTTTTTTTAAAACATCAAAACAAGGTTCTTAATTGATTTTTAAGCATGTAAAAGGTGATCTAAACATGTTTTTAGCAAATTTCAAGCTTGGTCATACAACAAAAAATTTAGCATGTCCTTTAGCATTTAATCTCTTTTAAGTTTGAAATAATTAACTTTAAAAATAGAGCTCTCAGGTCTATGTTTTAAGAAAAACATAGTGACTGACATCGGTTATATAACTGATGATGGTCACATTTTCTAACTGATGATGGTTATCTAATTGGCATCAATTATACCAATCTAATTAATGATAGGTATCCAACCAATGTCAATTTTATTAACTGATGTTGGTTAAGCTATCCAACTAATGTTGATATTACTAGCCAATGCCAGTTACTGTGTAAACCCATAACAAACCAAGAATGGCAAAATAAAGTTAAAAAATCAATTTACAAGAGTTTTAATGGTCTAAATGGATATTTTAAAGCTATAAAATGATCTTATTTATGTGTGGGATGTATCTAGTCCCACTGGGCATGTCATATGTGATCTATAAATTTGACTCAAGAGAAGATGGTTAATATGGTGTCAGTTCTAAAATAAAAATAAAATGAAAGAAACACACTAACTAGTATAACACCTCTAGGCCTAGACACTAGGAAGATCTTAGTTAACAAACATGAATAAAACACACAACTAAAATGCAAAAAAACTATTCTTTTACCTTCCTTGAATGCTCCAAAATGATTGTTGTAGTGGCTTACTCAGCTTGTGCTCATGAAGTCTTCATCAAAGGAGGCTTGGCTATCTCCTCTTCTCTTTGGCACATTGTGGCTTTGGCTTAGCTTAGAATCAATTTGGAATGGTAACACTAATTTTAATATATTATTGAAGATATTTGTGCATTATAACTTTGCACCAAAATAGCTTGGAAATGATGTTGTAAGGCCTCCTATTTATAGATTTTTTAGAATATCTAGAATCAACAGGAACCATCCATCTTGAGATTGAGATGTGTCGTCAAGGATTAATTCAATTTTTGGAATCATTTTTATAATTATCCTCATCATGACATTGGAATAAGGGGTAATTAAGATGCATGGAGGGCATCATGGAAGTCATTGATGAGGCATGGAGGGCATGAATCTTGATATTTATGGCATTTATGGCCTAGGGATGTCTTCCCAAGAAATGAGGTCACTTGATGATGTAGATAATCAATATTCATTTCCAAAAATAAATTTTCAACAAGTTTCCATGAAATTATTAATTATGATTTGGGTTAATTAGCTCTTAAGCATGTTTAAGCACTTTGTGCACAAATTACTCAAATTGATCAGAATGCCTTGTTATTGGTCCCAAATTTGACTGGATTAGAATTGGAAGGCAATGTCAGATGCATTAGATCTATTATACCATTTAGGATGTTACTGACAATAAATAAAAAATTCATACATCTTATACAAGAGATTTGATAGGAAAGAGCAATCTAAAGCACCCAAGTGCAAAATTGGCATTTTGACTCAAAATGATATGATCAAAGTTATAGCTAGTCCATAAATTACATTGCCCCATTTAGGGATATCCTGGCCAAAATCAGCAATTGAATAAGTTTGTTTCACATCTTTTATCATGTTTTAATGTTTTTAGGCCAAACTATGCATTTTTGGTGGAAATTGGTCAAAATCTTGGTTAGAGGTCATTGATGGCTAGTTTTAGGTGTCTACACCTTAGTGCATTTTTCTATAAAAAATTTATGTGCCTCTATATAGCCTCAGGTATGGTGTCCTTTGTTCGGTATCAACATGTGATTAGCCTTAGCTAGTTCTACATGTTCAATGCTATTTTTGCATTTCTTTCAGATGGATCATAAATACAATATTTTTGTAGACATGTAAATTTGGCCACCAATGGCTTTATAACAAACTATTAGAACAATTCTTATCAATCATTGAACATTTAACTTAGGAATTTCTATTAGTCTCAAATTTGGCTTTATAACCTTGCATTAAATAAATTTGTCCTATTAAATCAATTAAATAAGGTATACACACACATTGAATTAATCAAATTCAAACAAATGATCAAATTCCTAAAAATAATTCATCACCTTGCACACCCTAATCAAAATCAATTAGCAATTTAAAATAATTTCAAATCCTAATTGAGTTCACCCATGAGCTAATAAATCAATTAAATCAATTTTAAAAAAAGAAATTCAAGAGCATCTTAAAACATCCTAAAACACACTCATTACCTTTGTAAGTTGTTACTTTTGGAAAATATCTAAAATAATATTTTAGGAATATATCAAACTCAACCAAAGTTAATAAACTCAATCATGGTCAGATTTAACTCATTCCAAGTGATTTTGAAGCCTATAAAAGTACGTCTAGATCTCTTAATTTAAAGATATTAATAAAATTAGAGTTATAATATAAGAATAGATTCATGTAGCTATAAACCTAGTGTTATAATGTCAAAATTGAGCTAAAGCCATCAAGCTATTGAATCAATCAAGCCATCAAGCCATCAATCAAGCCAAACATTCAACAATGGTGCATAGAGGATATGATGTTAGAAATATTTCATTGATGAAGACGTCATATGCATAAAATGAGTAAGCCAACCCAATTATCATTTGGATCTATCAAGGATTTATTAATAAATTTGTGTTTTTATGTTTATATTTCTTATTCCCTTCCATGTTTTATTGAGTTCTCATTTGGTTATTCATTATGCTCCCCCCCATGATCAGGCCTAAAGGATGTTAGATTGTTAGTGAGTTAATTTTTCAATTTTTTTGAGACTAAATATATACTAAACTCTTATTTTGATTTAAATCCTTAGATCACAAATGACACGTCTGGTTAGACACGATTGCGTACCCCATATCTTTGAATAAAAATAACTGTTAAAATAGATCTTATTTTTGATATATTTACTATTTTTATTTAAATTTTTTATAGGATGTTTCTATTAGTTTCATATTAATTCTCTAAAATTTTCATTAAAATATTATCTGTAGTTTATAAGTTATGACTCTTTTAGTGACTGTCACTTTTTATTTTCTAATATTTTAGTAAAAATGGTTAGTACAAAGCTAATAACTTTTTTGTCATTAAATTTTTTGACATGGAATTTTTTTAAAGAGGTGAGCCATTAACCTATAAACAAACTCAAAAAATTTAGTGATAAATAGATGTATATTTTAAAATTTATGGTTAAAATACTAACTATAGGTTTTTATGTTTTATGTGTTCGGTTTTATTTGTTTTAACCTTCTATCTTGTTGTTTTCATGTTTCATAGGTTTTATTTTTTGAGATTTTTATTGATATTTTTTATAAAATTTATATAACCTAACATGTTTACTTTCTTTAGGTTTTGCCTTTGGGCCGACAGATTTTACCCTTCAAGGTTGCTTGTCTTATTTGATAAATAAGCTTTAAGGCTAAACAAAGTGATGACCTTTTTATTGTAGGATCCATTTGAAAAATATTCAAAACAAGATTAATTATTTATTTCACACTTTTTTTTTATAATGTTTTAAAATTAATTAGGCATTTCAATTTGGGTTTAATTTTTTTTTTTGCATGTTTATGTTAAATGTTTTGATTGTTCCTTCAAACTTCACAACTTAAAGCCAAGGGACTAAAAGAACACCACCACACATTTCATTTAGTGATATAAAATTGAATACACTTCAAAGTTTTTAAAAGTTTTTTCATTATTTGTTTAGTCTAAATTTTTTTGAGTAAATAGGGAGTTGTGTGTGTATGCTCTCCCATCCATCCCCTTTAGGGAACTTTTGGGATCAAAAGTGCCAAATTTTTTTGTGGGTAGTTTGCAATTATTTCCATTTGTGCATCTTAAAACCAAGGGGTTAGTAATTAATCTAATAAAATACTTTAAATTTCGTGCAACAAAATTAACCTCACTTCAATTGTTTACAAATTTGCTTGTTGATTATGTGTTTTAGTGAAAAGAGACATGCATGTATGCTTTGTCATCCATCCCCTTTAGAGAATTTTCGGGATCAAAAGTGTCATCTCATTACACTTTGAGGCTAGTTCAAGTCATAGAAATAATATCATTTAAATACCTTCCCAAAACTTGCAATAGTATTGGGTGATCTTGAGGTGACCATAAAGCCTTTCTATTATGTCATTTATTTCATGCATCTTGACTTGTGAGGGGGAATTCAATACCTCCCATGAGTTTTTTAGGGAAGCTTTGACCTAGGGTTTCATTTCTAAGCATCATATTCAACCCCTCTCCATGGGGGAGGGTATATAAATTGGGACCCCCTCACTAGAATGATGGTTTGGATGGTTAAACCATCTCTATTAGTAGAGGCTAAGCCTAGGATGTTTGAGTATGTTAGACATCATAATACATTAAACAAGTGATGAATGTAGTGGTTGTAAAAAGGTAAATACCTTTTTACAATAATCCATATGCCATGGACCTAAATGATGTGCTACTTCTCTTGTTTGCTGATGTGAAAGTTGGTGGACATGGGATCCATATAGAACGATAAAAAACTAATTAGTTTTAGTCAACCCCACTTTGCCACACCCTTGATAGGATTTAGGACAATTATACTTAGTTGTATTTTAATCATTTATATTTTTATTTCTTGGTGTTTGGAGACTAAAACTTATGTGTTTATTTATAACTACATCAAAAATAAGTTTGTTTATACACCACTCCCTTGTCAAAGAGGTGTGATGCTAGCCATTTTACACCACACTTATGCCTTGAAAGTTTTGATAAACATGTTTATCAGTGTGTTTCTTGTTTTAGATGGGTAATATTATGTTTCCCACATCATTATCAAGTTTGAGCCTTTGAGTATTTGAAACATAACGTTGATCACATCATTAGAGCATGATTACACTGTTAGGCTGCTCATTTTATTTCAAACTTGTTTGACATTGTATCAAAATCCATTATTTCAAACCAACCAAACCATATTGTTTATGCCATTTGGAATTTATTCATGCATCATCATGATATCCAATCTTGTCTAAATTGTTTAGTCTAATCATAGTTTCCAACCATTGATTTTTCAATCAACCTTTCTAAATTTGAATTCAAACATTGATTGATTTTTGTTTAGGCCTCACTTCTTAGGGATTGATATACAAATATTTCTATTTTGGGTTGTGTAACTTAGGTTAATCAATTACCCAAATTTGAAAACTATAACTTGTTTATTCATTTAGCCTATATTCATCATTGTTTTTGCATTTATTTGGAAAAACACAATCTTTTCCCCAGGTGACTTTTGCCTTATGACTTAAACCAACTGATCATGTTTGTGCTTGATTTCATGTGCTGGGTCTATATCAAAGCTGTTCAAACCTTGTTAGATTAAATAAAATCATATCAAATTTTGTTTCAAGTATAGATTTTGATGCTACATTTGACCAAAAGTCCTAGTAGATCATGTTTGTTTGAGCCTAGCTTTTGACTTCATGTTTGTATAAAAGACCTAGCAACTCAACTTTTTCCTTTCCTATTTTAGATCTTGTTTTGAACACTTTGGCCTAGAATTTGATATACTAGTTTTTATTCATTACTTGACCTTTTATGTGTATGAAATTTGACGTTAAACATTTGGTGTTAAATTATTTTATGCCAAGTTTTAACACAAACTATTTTGGAGATGCAACTCCATTTTCAGACCATGTTGGAGATACAACACCACTTTTGACCAAGTTAGACCAAGTTTGAACCTTTTGTCCTTTAGACATTGTTTTTTAGAGTTTGTAAAACTCTAAGCCTTTTTGTTTTCAAAGATTTCATCATTTATGTGGATATGTCTAGCCACACTTATGGTGGAGTGACATAAAATTCAAATTATGATAGAATGGCCACACAAAATGGCTTTATTAAAGACCCTTTTGATGATAACATGGTTTTTGAGATGGAATTTTATCCACATTGCATAAATCAAATCAAGGACTAAAGTCAAGACCTCAACTAGGATGATATGGTTGGTGAGGTAGAATTGGGTACAAACCTCTATAATGGTAATGTTGTTTGGGAGATGGATCCATACCCTCTTTACAATAATCAATATCAAGGCCAAGAGAACCAACCAAGAAGCAATGTTTTTATTAAATCAATCATTTATGATGAGTCAATATATGATGAATCACCTCTTAATACTATACATATTATCAAAGAGTCTCACTCTAATGAGATAATCTTTGTTGAGTCACTTCTTAATGATTATAACCACCTTTGGGAAAATAATTACCTCAACTATATGCCTATTTTTCAAGAGACTCCCTTTGACAAGCCAATTTTTAAGGAGTTGTCTCTTGAACTTTTTCCCAGTGTTGTGGAGTCTCACTTTGACAAACCTATCTCTATGGAGCCCATTATGCCATCACAAGTTGTTACTTGTCTAATACCAAGCATTCAATAAGACATCATTGTAATATATTACCCATTAGATGAAGAATCAAAGTTAGAGTCAGGTTTTATTCTTGAACTAGCATCAAATTTAGAATTAACATCAGTTTCAACATCAAATTTAGAGTCCATTGATTCAGAATCAAATTTAGATACAAAATATGTTCATGGCTATTACAACATTGGCTATGCATACCTAGCAGATCAGTATGAATACATTTGTGATCCTTCTACAATTTTTTAGGATGACTACTTTAGCATCACCACAAGTTCTCCTAGTATCTTTTACAAGGATTGAGAAACCTCTTCCCATTCCATTACTATTCCACATACCATTACCACCAACCATCGTAGCCATATCATTGAAATTTTACCTCCCAAAAGTATTGATTAGGATCAACATAATCACACCTTGTTGAACTACATCCATGGTGACATATCAGATGAAGAAAAGTAAGGAGGCCAAGACCATAATAATATAATAGAAGAACACTCTCTTAGTGAAACCTTTTCAAAGGTGCTAAGGGATAATCAAATTTAGAACCCAACATCTTCTAGTGAAATCTTTTTAGAGGCACTAGGAGACAATCAAAGTCAAAATTCATTGATCCTTAGTGAAACCCTCTCTGAGGTGCTATAGGACAATCAAGACAACTTCATTGGTGAAAACCTCTTTGATGCGCCCATAGTTGAGCACAAAAGTTCTTCACTACTTGATGAAGACATCATCAAAGATCAAATTAAAAAAACTTCCAATCTATAGCCTAATCAGATGGTAGCTACTCTTAGGCCTAAACAATAGAATAATTTGGTGGTATTGTTGAGAGAAGAGGTCTTCCACCCTACCACATCCAAATTTATGTTGAATCTAAAATCAACAACATTATGTGTGCCTAAACATCCCAATCTTCATTTTTTCCCATCCATTATTCATTCCATTATCATCCACCATTACATCACTAAATAAAATATATCAACCAACATTTATCCATATTTACCATCCATAATTACACTTTCCTTTGTAGAGGATATAAAGATAATTTATTTCAAAGTTTAAAGGAATCAAAATCAATGACCAATGAAGATCACAACAACATCATTTACATCCAAATCTACAACAAGTTCTTGATAAAGTAATTATTCAGACAAGGTGTGGGCTAACAATTAACATGATTGATTATTTTAGTTGTATCATTTATTGATCAAGATGTGATTCTCCACTTCAACAGGTACAATAAAATCATTTATCATACCCAAGCCATAACTAAACATGTACCATATCATAATCAAGTTATCAATCCTTTTTCCATTATCAGATATCCTAAACATTCACCTTATCACTTGGGGGAAACCCTCTTACCATTTTATCCAATCTATAAAACAAATAATTATCTTAATCAATCATTATTCTATCATATCCTATCCAACCATTCCATTTCTCCTTGACCAAACATGTTTTGAATCCTATCAACCTAGCTCATTTAACCTTGGTTCGTCCATTGGTTTCACATTTTGAGCATATAGAATCATATCAATTTAAATAGTTATTTCAAGAATTTTAAATAGAGGTAGTATTTTAGAGTAGTATGAAAAATATTTTGGTAGTTGCATGAATTTGTTTATTATTCCCTTTTTATCAAGTTTGTTTATGTGAGCTTGATTATATCACCGACTGGGGTAAATCCATATTCATTGGTCTTGATACTAATTATATCACCTATTGGGGAAATTTTTTATCATTGATATATAAGTTATATCTTAGTTATAACCACCTATGGGAAAACTAGGAGCAACATTTATTTATTGTGCCTTGACATATCACCTAGCCATTCTTGTGCTGTATTATGCCATCATACCAACTATGCCTATTTTGTTTGAATTGGCTGTTACACTAATTATATTCCTCCATTGTGAGGTGATATAATATGAACTAAAACCATTTTGGGATTATGTGGTTCACATTTAACTCATTTTGAAGTCAGTTGAGTCTTTCTTTAGTCACATTCTCACTATTTTGCTAGCAACCTCAAACACACTCTCATCATTTTACAAGCAAATTCAACCACACTCTCACCATTTTATGAGCATAATTTCAAGTTATAATGATATTACCATTTTGGTATCTTATAATTCTTGATTGAGTTGAGATGCTTAAAAAATTCTAAAAACATTTGAAAATTGTTTAGAAAAAAATTAAAAAACATTGACCACTTCTTTGCCTTATGGATTTTGAGAACCCTCACGAAGTCATACATAAATCACTTATTCCTTAGTTTTTCCATAATTTTTGGCCTTTTATCCTACACTATCACCATTTTGTGGGTTCATCCCTATTCTTTTATCACATCCATCATATTTTCTATCAATCATCATTTTCTTCCCATTTCCTGGGAGAACTACAACTGGTTTGAAGTTTCACTAGATAATCATATCTATGAAACTATGTAGGCAACATCCACTTGCCTAACACATATGGAGACAACTCAGCCACCCCCTTCCCTTTATTCTATTCCCCCATCTTATTTTTTTGTTTAGTTGTCACCTAATTTTTAGGGGTAATGTTCATCATGTTATTTACACTAACATAGGGCCTAACACTTGTTTGTTTGTTTGTTTGTTTTGTTTATTTTTTGTGTGCCTATTTGTTTTATTTTAGCATTGTGGCCTTAATTTAGACTATGAATATTTAATTGGTGATTCTTTGCAAATTATTTTTGAATCTATCCATATTCAAACATATACATTATCATCATGGTTTTTATCATCGGTAAAATTATATTCCATTGAGTATTGGATATCAGGAGTCAGTCTTTATGCATATTTTGGCCAAGACTCCATGGTATTCTATCATGAGGCATACCATCAAATTATATAGCCAAAATAATCTTTTAGAGGTCTACAACATCAATCCAGCATCACCATCTCCTTGATACTGACATCAGTAATAATCCCAATCCAATCCCAATCATATCATAACTAGAGTAATTAAGTAACGAAATAATTTAAACCTTTGTTAGTTTGGATGAGCATCTCCCTACTAGTAGGTTATCCTAATTCATATTTATTCTCTATATGAAATTATCAGTCATCAACCATCAATCATATTTTTCATAATCAGGGTATACTACATCAGCACTGTATACCATCCCACATGCATTCTCAATGATTATATCACCTACTAGGTAAAATCATTATGTTATCACCATTTTTTGTTTCTTGTTTGTCTATCCTAACTATGGTAGCTCCATCTTCTCAATGATTATATCTCCTACTAGGGAAAATCATTGTGTTATCATACCACATTACCACTATCAAGATACAAAACTTATAACCACATTTAGGTAAACCATTATACACCATCCCACTTGCATTTATCAATGATTTTACCCAAATTTGGGAAAATCATTGTTATGTAACCCCATCATCTTCATTTATTTGGTCCCCTCATTTCACTTCTTTCTTTCGAGGGACTATTTGCCAACCCACTTGCCAATTAGTCCCTCGAGGGGGAAGTTATAGTTCAATCATTACCATTGTAGTCGTAAGCATTAAAAACCATTTTAATATTTGAAAAGATGTTACTATGCTTACATCTTATAACATCTTCTAAAATAGGGGCAAAATGTAGACATGTAAATTTAGCCACCAATGGCTTTGCATCAGACTATTAGACCAATTCTTATCAATCATTAAACATTTAACCCAAGAATTTCTATTAGTCTTGAATTTAGCTTTATAACCTTGCATTAAATTGATTTGTCCTATTAAATCAATTAAACAAGAAAAACACACACATTAAATTAATCAAAATCAAACACATGACCAAATACCTAAAAATAATTAATTAACTTACACACCCTAATCAAAATCAACTATAAAGTTAAATTAATTTCAAATCCTAATTGAGTTCACCCATGAGCTAATAAATCAATTATTAAATAGTAAATTCAAAAGGATCTTAGAGCATCCTAAAACACACTCATTACTTTTGCGAATTGGCACTTTTGAAAAATATCTAAAAGAGATTATAGGAATATGCCAAACTCAACCAAAGTTAATGAACTCAACCATGATTAGATTTAGCCCATTCCAAGTGATTTTGAAGCCTATGAAATCAATCCTAGAGTTCTTAATTTAGAGATCTCAATCAAAGTAGAGTTATAATGAAATAATATATTTATGAAGCTAAAAACCTAGTGTTATAATGCTAAAATTGAGCCAAAGACATCAAGCCATTTAATCAATCAATCCATTAAGCCATCAATCATGCCAAGCATTCAATAATGGTGCATAGAGGAGATGATGTTAGCCATATTGCATTGATGAATACTTCATATGCATAAACCAAACAAGCCAATATAATTACCATTTGGAGCTATCAAGGATTTGGTAAGGAATTTGTGTTTTTATGTTTATATTTCTCATTTCCTTCCATGTTTTATTGAGTTCTCATTTGGTTTATTCATTATGCTCCCATCATGATCAGGCCTAAAGGATGTTAGATTGTTAGTGAGTTCATTTTTCATTGTTTTTTAGACTAACTCTATACTAACCTCCTCCTTTAAGTTAAATTCCTAGATCATAACTTTCACCTATTGAGACTAATGTCATTATTGACTAGTCAGAACTACCAGCTTCAAAGGCTTGAAGTTTCTTCCAAAACAAGCTAAGTCTATTCAAGTTTGCCCTAATATTCTTAGCATGTTAAATTATTTTCTTAATATCTTGATTTAAAACAAGGGAAAATAGGCTATGTTTCTTTTAATGCACATGTAATACATAAGAATATTGGTCAAGTTTAACATTGTTAGTGGATATTTTTATTATTTTTTATAAAACAATGTTTTGTGATAAATATTTAAAAAGAAAGTGTTATTAATTTTTTCACTTGCTCACATTATACTTGCTTCCTTGGATGCATTATCAATTAAGTTTGATATCCTATTTTATTTTAAAAATATCATATTTTGACTCATTGCACTGATTGCTCAAGATGCACTATTAGTTGAGTTTGATGTCTTTTGAGCATGTATTTGTAACATTTATGAGGGCATTCACCATTTCATACTTTGGGGGGGTTATAATATGTTTTTTGGGTCCCTTTTTGAATTATGATTACACTTTTATTTCTATAATAACATCAACTTGCACTACTAGTACATCTCATTTCTATACCAATGGATTCAAGTTCAATCAACCCACTAACTCCTTTTAACTATCATGAATGAAAAATCAATATGATAATAATTCTAAGGAGTAAGGGTTTGTATAGGATAACCTTGGGTAATTAAACTAAACCTAGCAAGGATACAAAGATAGTTAAGTGGTATAGACATAGTGATGAAGCCTATGGTCTATTGTGTCTTTATATAACACCTGATCTTTTATTTCACTTAGAGCTTTCCAAATCACCTCATGATGTATGGACCATTCTACATAAATTATTTGGGGAACAAGAAGTGATGATAAGTCATGAGCTTGATAATGAACTCATTATCCTAAGTCCATGTAACTTTGAAACCCTTTAGGATTCATTCTCTAAGTTCAAGTCCTTGAGATTACAGTTGAAATAATGTGGGATAAAGAAAGAAGATGACCAACTTATTCTCTCTATACTCTCTAAACTAGGTCCTGAATATTCAATCCTTGTCTCTACTTTTCATGCCACTAAAATTTCTTTAGGTACTGCATGGAAAATGCCCTATTTATATTTTTTATTGCTAACTTAACTAGGGAGCAAGACAAGTTGATCCAGATGGGCATATTAAAGTCCATAAAACCTCAAGATCTAATTGTTGGGAATGTGAAAGTAAAGACTTTCAACAAAGAGAAGAATAATAATAAGGATCAAGAGAAGAAGAAATAATCAACCTTACTAAAACTAACATTGAAGCCTCCTCTTCCAATGGAAAACCTAAGAAAGATAATGTTAAGTGTGCTTGATGTAAGAAAAATGGGCATGATGAAAGTAAATACATGAAGAAGCAAATATATCACCTAACGCATCTCATAGATAAGAAAAACATAGGTTTTCTTGAGTCCATCCAGTAGAATTCATCTGCCCAATATTATACTAAGGCAAAGGGCAAAGGGAAAGAGAAAGAAAAGGGTAAGGATATTATAGCAGTTACTACTTAAACATCTTCATGGGTCATTAAATTGGGTGATTCTCACAACATGGGCTCTTCACTAGTTGAGTTTTCTTCATTAGAGCCTTATAGCATGCCTTATATTAGTTTAGGTGATGAAACTTATGTATCTATTTTAGGGAGAGGGTCTATTGAAATGGAAGGAGGAACATTCAATAATTTTTCAAGTGTCCCTTCCCTTTCAACTAATATCCTATCAATGTATCAAATCACTCATATCAACAAAGGTATGAGGGTTGAGTTTTTATCAAATTTAGTTATCATTAGGGAGTTTCATAGTGATACTATAGTGGTAGTGGGTAGGGAAAATCACCAAGCCATGTTATACACCTTCTCATAATGTGTACCTAATTATTCTCTAAAAACATTGCTGGCTCATTTAGATGGAGTTAGAAAATTATGGCATGCGTGGTTTGGCCACCTTAACTACCACTACCTTGAACAACTTATAAAAAATGACATTGTCATAGGCTTACCTCGAGTCCAATTTTATAAGGGAATTTGTGAGGGGTGCTCTCTTAGAAAGCATCCCAAAGTAAAATTTGACAAAGGCAAAGCTTGGAGGGATTCACAAGCATTGTAGTCAGTACACAATGATGTATCTGGGCCTTTTCCCAGTCTATATTTTTCAAAGGATAAGTACATTTTCACTTTCACTGATGAATTCTCAAGATATATGTGGGTCTACTTTCTTAAGCAAATGTATAAAGTGTTTGAATATTTTCAAGACTTCAAGGCACTTTTTGAGAAATAATATGAGAAATCCATCAAGGTTCTTCAAACTAATAATGGAGGTGAATATGTCTGCAACATATTTTATAAATTTTGCACCATAGAGTGGATTGATTTACAATAGATAGTTACTTACAATCCTTCATATCATGGATTTATAGAATGCAAGAATAGGTCTTTGAAAGAGATGGCTAGTTATATGATTCACTCTATGTCCTTGGCACCTTAGTATTGGGCCGAATTGATTAATTGTGCTTTTTATATTCATAATAGGTTTACTCACAAAGATTTAAAAACTATAACACCCTTTGAATCTTTGCATAAAAGAAAACTTAATGTTGAACACCTTAGGGTTTTTAGATCTCTAGCTATGGCACATCTACAAAAGAAGATATGCAAAGCTATCAAATCTCAGCCCAAGCCTTGAATATTTGTAGGTTATTCTAATGGTGTCAATAAGTACCACCTTATAAATCCAACCACACATGAGTTGTTGATAGAGAAAAGTGTTCAATTTTAAGAGAGTCCTATAGACTCAACACTTGACACTTATTCTCTTACATTGGATTCACTTAGACTTAATGATTCTTCTTCTAACTTAGATCATCTAGAGTAGGTTACTGAGTTAAGTTCTTCTTTTTGTTCTAGTTATGATAGTGAGGGTAGTGATGGGGAGTCTTCTATAGCCACCTCTAGTCGTGTTTTATAGGATGAGGAGTCAATACCTGACTCACCCACATCTAGGCCCCTTTGGGATAAGAAGACACTTTAGAGTGTAAGAACTTAGGTAGGGGATCCAAAAGATGACAAACATACTCAAGAAAATTGTTAGAGTGGTCTACATGATTTATTTTCTTTAGTTTCAGATCCACAAACATTTCAAGAGGATGAAAGCATAACTGAGTGTGATAGTTCTATGTAGGAAGAATATTCTTCCTTGATCAAAAATCACATTTGGGATTTAACTTCACTTCCTAAGGGAAGGAAGATGGTTTGATGTAGGTGGATATATTAGACCAAGTTTGTAGTAAATGGGTCAATTTATAAGTGTAAGGTGTGATTGGTCACTAAGGGTTTCTCATAGGTAGTCAACATTGACTACTCAAAGAATTTTTCACCTATTGTAAAGATGACTTTGATTTGATTCAAACTATCCATATCCAAAACACATGTTTGGGATGTGCACTAGATGGATGTAAAGAGTACCTTTCTTCACAGAGACCTTGATGAGGAGATCTACATGGATCAACTTCTTGGGTTTTTTAGGATTCATCCTTAGTTTTTAGACTTAGGAAATCCATCTATGGCCTCAAATAGCCCCCTTAGGCTTGGTATGCCAAAATATATTCCTTCCTCCTTAATTCAAGTTTCACTAGGTGTCATTTAGACCCCAATGTATATTTTTTATAGTAGGTTGATTTTTTACTAATACTGGTCCTTTATGTTGATGTTATTTTGATCATTGAGATTTTTTCATCAGATATTATAGTGGTGAAGATAGCTCTACAAGATAGATTTGACATGATTGACTTGGCTCTTCTACATTACTTCCTTGGAATTGAAATTTCATAGTTTGATTCAGGGATTTCACTTGCATATCTCAAGTATTCTCTTGATATTTTGGATTGGTTTTACATGGTTGATTATAAGCCATCTTTGACTCCCTTTCTATCAGGAATCAAACTTAAAATTTATTGTTCTACACCTTTGGTTGATGCCACTCAATATTTATATCTTGTTGGCAACCTTATTTATTTGACTCATATTGGAGGTTTGTCAATGATGTCTCCAAGGTGACTGAGGATGTTGATGAGGTGTCATGTGTGCTAAAATGGTGATGACAAAGTGCACTTCAATGTTCTTGCATAGTTTTTTAGTCCTTGACTTGGATAGATAGATGGTGGATGTTATTAATGGTATGTTCATGTTTCAAAGACCCTATGGGGTCTTTTGAGTGATTGGAGTGCTTATGAAAGTTAAAGGAATTAATCTGAGTGGTCATATGAGTGTCTAGGTTTAAGTAGTCATCTTGATAGATAAAGACGAGTGAAAATATTAATGAAATTAAAATTCACACGTGTGAATGTTTCAAGAGCATCTTGATATATGGATATATTCCTATATATGATGATATCATATGGTTCAAGTTTCAAGTGTGGACATGGAGTCTAGAAAAAGTTATTAAGATGTAAAATTGGCTTCTCAGACAAAGTTCAATAAGTTCTCATACTTAGCCAAATTTATGATATCAAATATCTACAGTGAGCATTTAATCAAGCAATGAAGATCTATGGTAAGTGATTAATCTAACCAGATAAGGATCTAATGGTGAGTATTATACTTATTAGAGAGAGATCAATGGTGAGCATGAAGTCTATTAGCCAAAGATCCTAAGAATGAATGGGATGAAGACATGTTTCACATTCACAAAGTTTGACTATCAAATCAAGATCAACATGGTGCATTCAACCATGTAGAGGAATATAAATAGTTCACATTATTCAATAAGTCAAAAAAATGCTTGACAAACATGCTAGGACTCGAAGTGGTGGAAGTTTATTAGAGATTGACTTTAGGGTATATAGAGGGCATGCAAGGCTGCCAAGTGGTTTGATCTTGGAAAAGAGGATCTAAGATCAATAGTGAGTAATGTAAGCATCTATGTATAATTAGAACCTCCATATCTACCAGAACCCTTTTTTTCAAAATAATAATAATAGACCAAAATAACAACAATAATATCAAAAACCACCATGATAACAATAGAAATATCAATAACAATAACAATAACATCAATTGAATGGCAATAACCAATGCCAAAATGATCCCAACAACCAACTTACTTACCATGAAGTTTTATATGACTAAAACAAAGTTGTATGTCATATTACAGGAGGTTGTGCTTCTACCATCACCATTAATCCTAGACCAAGTGCTAATATACCATGACCATTTATAAACAATACCAATCATCCTACCTATGCCAAAAATTCTTCCTTGTCTTTGCACTATAACCAAGTGTAACAACTACAGATTACTATTTTAGGTCCTTATATCGATAACTCATCCTTTCCCTATGACCACAACTAGGTGCACTGATAGTCAATACTTATCCTATCTAGCCCATTTCCATCATCATCATCATGTTAAAATGGTCTTATACCAATATGGATTATGTAATCACAATGTGATGGTCTAAGATTACCATCCAAGCCCACGACCTCTACCTAACAAACCAATCTAACCCACTATGTTGGCTAGGAACAAGCCATTTACCATTATTAAGGAAAAGTTGTATGAAATTGTGGAACAAATATAGAAGACACCCACACAAATCTATATTCTATATTTGTTGTGTACATATACTATCCATAATAATATCGTAATGAAACTTTTATCCCAATCCTAAGTTTCAAATTACATAACCCTAGAAAATTTCCAAGCTTTAATTAGAAACCTATCCCTAGGCCAATAATTATCCTTCAACCAAAGTGATATGTTGTCCCTTTCCCCTCTCCATAATAATACATTATACATTCAAGTTGTCATAAAGTGATACAAAGTCAAGCATGTCCTCATAGATAATGGATCAGGCCTAAATATTATGTCTCTAAAGATTATCAATCATTTGGGATATACAATAGCTAATCTATAGCCATAAACTGTTACTATCAAAGTCTATGACAATGAAGAATGGTAATCACAAGGTACCATAAGATTGCTATTTATCATTGGGTCTTTGACTCATGATACACTCTACCATGTGTTGTACAAAGATCTATATTACAATTTTATGTTGGGTAGACCTTAGATACATGAAATTTGTGAAATCCCTTTGAGATTATACTAGTGTCTCAAGTTCTCGTACTTAGGCATGGAGGTCACTATCAATAGAGATTTTCATCCCTATAAACATTTCAAACATTTGGAGGCTAAGTACATAATTTAAAACTACTACTTTGACCTAGATCTGGTTCTTAAAAATGATAAATAAAAAGAAATACTTGTTGAATTTCTAGAGGCCAATTGTATAAACCCTGATATCATGGTCTTGTCTTCACATACACCTCTAAAAATTTATAATCATTTTACAATCATAACTAATGGTTGAGGAGAGTATTTGACCTATGACACATTCCATATTACCAAACTTCTATATAACCCCAATTCCTATGGAAGACCTAAAGCTAGGCCACCTTGCATGGAATGATAATGAAATAGAAATGGCAAGATTCATAATCCATCACCTATTATTTTCACACTAGCCATTGGACAAGAAGCAAACCCACTTGTTAGTGGTGAATCCTAATTTTACAAAAACAATTTGGTTGGTTGATACAAAGTTGATAAATATCCCTTCCCCAATAGGATCATGGATAACTAATCCTATGAAGGAGGAGGCTTAGGGATAAATCAACATGATTCTTTGGAGCCAATTTCTTTGACTACGTATAAAATAACTTATGGTCTCAGCTTTAAACACCCCACATATCCTACTTGTGTTCCAATACCAATGTCTATTGATGAAGACCTTACCAATACCAACCTGTTTGACCTGCATGCCATATGTTTCATTACCCTAATAATCTAACAACTTACACTTCCCCTTTATCATCCTCAACTTATAGACTGGGACCAATAAGAATCCATAGTACATGTGGATGAGTTTGAGAATGATGAGGCCTTTTGTGATTTTCTAAACCTAAGAGACAATATTCCATTAGGATAACACAAATAAGGGTTATCTATCAAACTAAATCCTATAGCCTAGTTGGAGAATGGGTGAACACCCTTAGCCAAACAATATAATAATAAAACATTGAGGTCCCAAAGTGAAAACCTATTTGAGGCACTTTTTGACCAAGGTAAAAGTAAAGAGAAAGAACAATATTTTGGTGAAAACCTATATCAAGCACCATTAGATGGGGGTGTTCACCTTTTCTTGAAAGAATCTCAGGAGCCCACCAATGATGAACTTGCTTTTGGGTTTGAGTTAAGTTTAATAGAGCAACATTTCTTTGATCAAATTTCCTAGAAATTTCCTATATTATTTGTGACATAGCCATCATTTCCATTAGGATATTTATATTCATCTTATTTAGGAAAGTTTAAAGAACCAATCTAACCAGAGGACTTTGTAGTTGTAGGCTAATTTACATCATTGGTAACCATTATGGAATATGCCTTGACTCTCCTTGTAAAATATATTACAAAATTCAACATTGAGACTCTAAATAACCTAAAGTGGATAAAATTAGGAACATACCTCACTGATGAGGAACATGAAATATTTACATCCCTTTTGAGGGAGTTTTTTTACATTTTTGCATGGGCATATTCAAACATGATAGGTTTGGACCCCACCTTGGTTTTACACCATCTTGTTGTGTATCCTGATGCCAAAACTATGAACCTACAAGATGTATCCTCATATTTATATATTAGTAAATAAAGAGTTAGAAAAAATCTTAGAATTGAGATGCATCTGATAGATTTACTATTGATAATGGAACTCAAATGTTATGCCTTTTAGTAATAAGTTAAAAGGGATCAAAATATGCATTGATTTTAGAGATATACATAAGGCCTAACCTAAGTATAACTTTCCTTTGCTTAATATCGGCATGATAGTTGAATTCATAGTGGGGTATGAAATGCTTTCACTTATGGATTGATTTTTAGGATACAACCAAATCTAAATTACACTAGAACACTAATACAAGATAGTGTTCACCACTCCATGGGGATTGTTTTGTTATCATATTATGTTGTTCAACCTCAAGAATATTGGGGATATATACCAAAGAGTCATGACCATCATATTTAATTATATGATGCATGACATTATTGAAGATTATGTCAATGATATATTGGATAATCAAATACCCATACTGATCATCTAGCCATACTACGAAGAATATTTGAGAGGCTTTGTGAATACAAGGTTAGAATTAATCCTAAAAAGTGTGTCTTTGGTGTCACTTCAAGAAAATTGTTAGGATTTATCATCTCTTATTGGGGTATTGAAGTTAGTCCTTCCAAAGTATAATACATTACCGAGATGCCACCACAATCTAATTTGAAGTAGCTCCATAGTTTATATGGAAAAATTTAGTCTATCAGACACTTCATTTTGTAGTTTCCCGATAAATGCCATCCTTTCACTCACTTACTAAAAAATGCATTACATTTCATTGGAATGACAACTGTCAAAAATCCTTTTAGCATCTAAAGGAATATCTTTCCAACCCACCTATTTTGTTTCCACCAATTCTAAGAAAGACATTCCTATTATACCTATCTACCATAAATAATACACTGGGGGCACTTCTAGCTCAACATGATCATAATGGGAAAGAGTATGTTGTGTAATATTTAATTCATACACTTGTTGCATATAAATAAAACTATACACCAATAGAAAAATCTTATTTAATTATGGTTTTTATAGCCCAAAAACTATGGCATTACATGTTTAACAAGACCATAGTTATTGCCAAAGTAGATCTTCTCAATTATATACTATCCAAGACAACTTTACAAGGTTGCATGGCTAAATTAATCATGGTTCTAAGCGAGTTTGAGATCAATTATATCAACCAAAAATTTATAAAAGGAAAAGTACTTGAAGATTAGCTTGTTGAAGCTCCCCTTGTAGATACCAAACCACTCACTTTTTAATTCTAGATGAGTCCATCATAACTATCATAGAAACACCTCTTAAGGACAAACACTAGAAGATATATTTTGATAAATCATTTACATCAAATGGATCAAGGGAAGGCATATTTTTTATTACACCATAATGAGATATCATTCCAAAATCATTCCATATCAATTTTCCTTGTACTAATAACATGGTTGAATATGAAGCACTCATTACAGGGATTCATCAAGTAGTAAAATGGAATATTCAACATCTCATAGTTTATGGTGATTCATAGTTAATCATCAATCATACTATAGACCACTTTCAAACCAATGATGATAAGTTGGTGTCATATAAGGCCATGATGGACACTCTCAAATAGAAAGTTGCCAACATACAGTTTGAACACATACCTCAAGAAAATAAAAAGATAGTGGATGCCATAGCCACCATTAGATCTTTGATCTACCACAAAAATAAGACAAAATAATATCAATTCCTTGTTGAAAATATTATAGTACCTTCTCATGAACCTTCAATCATCACAATGATCTATGATATTGTTGGTCCCAGCTCTATTTGGTACTTAGACCTATATAACTACCTTATTGACCATATCATGCCACTAGACCTATCACATAAACAACAAAAAAGACTTTACACATCAAGCCTCTCACTATACCTTACTTGTCCCAAACTTTTACCACCAAAGCTTTGATGAAACTATTCTTCATTTTTTAAATTTGGAAGAAGCTACATTAGTGTTGAGGAAAGCCCATGAAGGGGTATGTGGATCCCACACTAGCAGGGCCATACTGGCTAAAATGTTCTTACATACTAGTTATTATTGTCCAACTATGGAAGAAGATGTAGTTGTTTATGTCAAAAGGTGTGACAAATCTCAAAGGCATGCCAATTTGATTCATGCCCTCAATAAAACACTAAAATTAATGCTTACAACATGGTCATTTGTAACATGAGAACTCAGTTTCATTAGGAAGATTAACCCTACCTCATTTGATGGCCATAAACACATCCCTACTGTTATTGAATATTTCACTAATTAGGTTGAAGCTACACCCCTCATGCGACTAGAAAACATATTTCAAAATTCTTCTTCAACCATCTCATATGTTATTATGGTATCCCATCTGACATTATATCTGATAATGGTGGATCATTTAAGAATAAGGATGTCAAATCACTTTGTGTCGAGTATAACATCACTCAACATTTTTATATTGTATATTATCCATAAGGTAATGGCCAAGTAAAGGCATCTAATAAAACCATTGTCAATATGATTTGGAGGATATTTTTAGATATTCTCTAGTTTTATTTAAATGTGGTCCATTATGTAGAGATCATCAAGATCTTTTTGGTAATTATTGGAATGTAAAAAAGGGACATCATATGCTTTAGTTATCATTGGTCAAAGTTTGGTCAACAAGAAGTCAAATCTAGTCAAACTAGAAAAATTAATGGTCTTGGAATGTTTTTGAACTAGTTTTATGACATATAACTCACTACATGATTTTTGGCACATTTTGAATGGACCAATTCTGAGTCTGTATGCGAAAGTGATGGCTAGTCAAAGTTGTGGTCAAACCTGGTAAAAGTGATGACATGGAAACATGAACCAATTAAATATTTGAATGTGGAAAAATTAGCATGAAACATGTGAATGAATTTGCATAGGACACATGGCATAGACTAATCAAAATGTGGAGCATTTAAGTAAATAAATAAATAAATTATTATTTCCCTCCATCCCATATATGAGCCTTATTCAAAGGCATAGATAATGGTGAATCCCATATATATGGGATAAGTGGGGAGATAATGTTAAATCCCATAAATATTGTAAATGAATTACTAGTTAAGCCTCAAAAAGTGGACCCTCCATAAATATATAAAGCGGGTAGAGATTCATTTGAGGAAGCAAAATTTGATTGGAATTCTATGAATTCACAATCAAGCCACTCAAGCCTAATTCATGCAAAGGCATTCAAGCTTAATTCAATTTTGCAAGACTTAAGTGAGATTGTGAAGAAATTCTAAGTGTATTAAAAGACATTTAGATTTTTATTACTATTTTTATTACTTTTTAAAGGCTTATAAATCCTAATTATGGTGTTTATTACTCAAAAATTGGTAAAAAAACAAAGGGGTTTTTTTGGAGCACTGGAGGAGCATTGTATGGGATTACAGATGCTCTAATTCTCTATTATTCATAGTGTGTTATTGAGCTAAGTATTATAATAATAGCTCTATTGGAGAAGTTAGTGCTACTTGGAGGCCATAGAGGAGGATCATTTTATAGAGCCAATGACTAATGCCTATTCTGACTTAGCTTTGTGTATAGGCTCTTAGAGGTCATGTAGTAGATGATAAGTCAACGAGAAGGTGTGAAGTAGGGAGGTCATGTTGAAACATTATGCAAGCCTTCCAAGATTAGTCTAGGTCTCTATAGGCCAATTAACACTTTATTTCATGATGGATTCATTATAGTTTTATAATTTTTAAATTTGTACTTGTAAATGGATTTTTATAATGAATCAGTGCATTGTTTAGAGAACCTAGAGATGTAGGCATTTGGTGAACTCCATTATCCACTTGTGCTTAGTGTTCATTATTACTTGCATTGTATTCTTTTTAGTTGTTATATTTTTAGATTTGAATTTTGTCATTATAACTAATCTCTCTATAAAGATCTAATAAGTAAAATTTTTAGAGTAGGAAATCTACCTATTTATGGATCAAGTTGGTATCAAAGCAGTTTGAATGCAGGATTTACTTCTAATTACATAGCCTATTGATATTAGTTTCAATTACTTGTAGATATTTTAGACTTGTTTAATCTTCTAGTGCAATGTGCATTTAATAGAGATACAAGTTATTTATAGGATTAAGAAACCATGATAAAATCTTTGAAGCATGAAAGTCTTAAAGAGCTCAAAGCGTTTAATTGGTAGATCTAGGATGAGAATACTTTCCTTTGATCTAAGTTTCACTCCTTAGAATAAGAGGTCAAATGCTTGAAATTTTATTTGTACACCAAGGATGAGATCTTGGAATAATTTGAGAGTTATGAAAAAAATAAAGAGTTACCTTCTACCACATATGCAAAGACCATGATGGATGATTGCACTGTAAATTCACCATGTGGCACTTCATCCCAATCAGTTTTTGATGCAGTTTTGGGTGATTTTGAGAAACACACCAGAGGTATTGGCTTGAAACTATTGTTTAAAATGGGTTTTGATAGAAGAAGTCTTGGCAAGAATATCCAAGGTATTACTAACCCAATATAGGTCAAGGATCATCCTTATTTTTCAAGTTTGGGATACGCTAGTGAGCAAATGGAAATTAGAGAGAGTTTCAAATCCACTAAAGAAAGACAAGCTTTCAATAGCCAAGTGCTTATGCCACTAGTATAGTAGCATTCCTCCATGTAGAGGAAAAATTCATCATGACAGGATGATGAAAGGTGTAAACAAACTACCAGAAGAGGTAATGAAAATTTACCTCCTCATTCTTACACTCAACATAGCACTAGATAGAATTATGTAAATTCCAAAATATATAATCCTCTCTTTCAATATAAAAATATGGCTATGATATACAAAAAATATGGCATGCTTTTCCTTGCACTTTTTTGTCAGGTAAGTAACCATTATGTTGCTAGTTATTGGAAGAGAAGGTCATTAGAAGTTGATGTCTTTCATTAGAAATAAGGCAGGTGCTAAATACTAATTTCATCATTTAGAGGCAAGAAATGGCAAATGTGATTCCTCATAAAAAAAAGGATGCCAAGAGGAACTTTTTATGTTCATTTTCATGTGAATGGGCATCAAATTGAGCAGTGTTGGAGACTTCATCCATCTCAAAACAATAAGATGAAGATGGAATGCAGACCTGTTACAAAGGTAAATGAAGTTCTTAATCCACCACCAGTTGATGAGTAACCCACATATTTACTAAAGGAATAAAACCACCTAAATGGGATAATTTGATAATATGGGTTGGTAAGAAGTTCCTTAATTTTATGTTTACATAGCTAGAATTGTAGATTAGCATGTAATTTTTTCAAATCATATTTAAGATTTTTTTATGATTGATGAAAGGAAAATTAGCCAATGTTTTAGCTTTGAATATTTTTGGAGTAACCAGATGAAGAGAATCTTGTGACATGTTTATCATGCTTAGTTTTTCTCATGTTTTAATTAACTCCATTAGGAAGTTTATAGTAGTATATGTAGGTTGTTTGGGACATGTTCAGTGTACCTACTTGATGCTTTCAACAAAAGTAACTATTGTTATGAAATTGCATCTGATGATAGAATGTGTAGGATGTAGTTCAAGACCCATGCATGGGCAACATTTTGTTTACAGTGGTACCAAGTGATATTTTATAGTTATAGGTAGATCACTATTTTGGGAATGCAACCAATGACACAGACAAATTTTTCTCTCCCCACATTATACACGATAGCTTATTCACTGATAGATCATCAAATTAGTCAGACACTTTTATTTTTGACATTGATATGTCTATTTCAAACTGATCATTATGTGTGATGTGATTATAATGAATTGATGATTTTCTATAGGGAAATAATGGTGTATCTTGCCTATATTAGAATAGTATTTTTAGAGGCCATAGAGTCCAATATAGAGATCTCAATGAGGCATTATAAATAACCAAATCCAATACCAGTAAAATGAATTTTTTATATTTTGGTGGAATAAAAGCCTTCTCAATAGGGAGGCATGATCTGAAGGATATTTTCAAATGTTCCTTGGTTTTATTTAAATGTTTTCTATTATGTAGAGATCATCAAGATCTTTTCGGAAGCTATTAGAATGTCAAAAAGGGACATCATATGCTCTAATTATCATTGGTCAAAGTTTGGTCAACAGGTGGTCAAATTTGGTCAAATTAAAAAAATTGATGGTATTGGAACATTTATAAACTAGTTCCATGGCATATAACTCATCACAAGATTTTCAATGCATTTTGAATGAACTAATTCTGAGTTTCTATATAAAAGTTATGGCCAGTCAACATTTTGGTCAAACCTGATAAAAGTGATGATGTGGAAAAATTGACTAATTAAATGTTGGCACATGGATAAATTAGCATGTTACATGTGGAAAATTTTGTAGAGGACACATGGCATAGACTAGTCAAAATGTGGAGCATTTAAACAAATAAATAAATTATTATTTCCCTCCATCCCACATATGAGCCTTATTTAAAGGCATAAGTAATGGTGAATCCCATATATATGGGATAAGTGGGGGGATAATGTTAAATCTCACAAATATTGTAAATGGATTACTATCCAAACCTCAAAAAGTGGACCCTCCAAAAGTATATAAATGGGGTGGAGGTTCATTTGAGGAAGCACAACTTGATTGGAATTCTAGGTATTCACACTCAATCCACTCAAACCTAATTCATGCAAAGGCATTTGAGCTTAATTTGAATTTACATGACTTAAGAAAGATTGTGAAGTCATTCCAAGTGTATTAAAATATATTTGGATTTTTATTACTATTATTATTGCTTTGTAAAGGCTTATAAAGCCTAATTATGGTGTTTATTACTCGAAGCTTGGGAAAAGAGTAGAGGGTTTTTTTAAGAGCACTAGAGGAAAATTGTATGGGATTACAAAATCTCTAATTCTATATTACTCGTAGGGTGTTATTGAGTTGAGTATTGTAATAATAGCTCTATTAGAGGAATTAGAACTACTTGGAGGCTATGGAGGATGATCATTTTATGGAGCTGATAGAATATGCCTATTCTAACTTAGATCTGTATAGAGGCTCTTAGAGGTTGTGTAGTGGAGGAGAAGTCAACAAGAAGGTGTGAAAAAAAAAGGCCATGTAAAAACATTGCATAAGCCTTATAAGACTAGTTTAGGTCTCTACAAGACTGATTGGCACTTGAATTCATGATGGATTCATTAAAGTTTTGTAAGTTTTAAATTTGTAATTGCAAATAGATTTTTATAATGAAGTGGTTCATTATTTAGAGAACCCAAAGATGTAGGCATATACTGAAGTCCATTATTAATTTTATGCAGTGTTCATTATTACTTGCATTGCATTCTTTTCAATTTATTATATCTTTGGAGTTGAATTTTGGCATTAAAACTAATCTATCTATAAGGATCCAATAAGTAAATTTTTTAGAGTAGGAAATATACCTATTTACAAGTCAAAATATATTTAAAAATATTTTCAATGATGTTGGATGTGATTGACACCTCTAAATCTTCTGTTCCCTCTAGGCATATCATACTAATTACTGTACTCCAACTAGAGCCACTCCATATTCCCTAGTCTATGGCACTGAGGCCATTCTTCCCATCGAGGTCAAGTTAAATTTTTTGCATATCTCATTAAAACACATCCTAGATGATGAAGATTATATAGTAGCTCATGTAAAGGAGCCAGAGTTACTTGATGAAAAATGCATGGTCATTGTCAATATCCTTTAAGCATACCAAAAGAAAATCTATGGCCAATATAACTACCAGGTCAAACATAGAGAGTTCAAGCTTGGGTATCTTACTCACAAAAAAAATAAAAGACCACCAAAACTAAGAAGAATAAGAAAGAAAATTTCAAACCCAATTAGATAGGACCATATGTCATTATTACCAATTATTGCTCTAGAGTGTATAGGCTTGCTACACTAGACAAAGATGAGCTTGATGATCCCATGAACATAATACACCTCAAGTGTTATTTCACTTAAGGGACCCAATTTATTATCTATGAGGCTCATTTACATTGTACTATATCATCATCTTCTTTATACCCTGTCGTATACCATTCTACCATACCTTAACTGAAGACTAATGTTTTTTTTACCCTCCCTACCCACCCATTTTGACCTTGGATCCAATCCATTTATTATCTATGAGGCTCATTTACATTGTAATATATCATCATATTCTTTATACCCTGTTGTATATCATTCTACCATACCTTAACTGAAGACCAATGTTGTTTTTACCCTCCCTACCCACCCATTTTGACCTTGGATCTAATCCATTGGTTCTTCAATCACCTTTAGTGAGGATATTTAAACCAAGTTTTAGTATTTGATTTAGTATTCTAGATAGAGGTAGTATCTTAGACAAACACTATTCATTATTATCAAGTTCTATTTCATTTTTAGTGTTACTACTTATAACCACCTTTAGGAAAATTAGTATCATTGAGCTACATTGTTGTTTCCTAATTATAACTACCTATGGGAAAATTAGGAGCAACATATTTACCATATATTCATACATCACCTTGCCATTCTTACACTATATTGTGTCAGTTGTCTAAATTCATAAACTTTTTTCTACCTAGTCAGATTCCTCCACTATAAAAGTGGACCTATAATTACTTGAGGTCCTCATGGGACTATGTAGGTAATGCTCAATTTATTTTTAGGTCAACTTAATCACCCCCTTTTCCATGCTCTCACCATTTTGAGATAAATTTAAGTTTAAATTCTCTCTTTTTTTTGAACAACCTAAGTCACACTCTAACCATTTTATGATTTTGACCATTTAGTCTCTCGTCTTTCTCAATCGAGGAGTTTGAAAATTTAGTCTTTCATCATTCTCAATCAAGTTGAGATGCATATTAAATTTCAAAAACCATTTGTAAAAGATCTAACAAAACCTAAAAAACACAAAATCATGAAAATTGTCTTAGAATTTCCATGAGAGATATAAAGCCATCATAATTTTTAGGTCGGGACATCTTCTTTGTTTAGTTTATTTCTAGACTACCTTAGATTTTTTCCTCCCATTTTTGGGAGAACTACGTCAACTTGAGGTTTTCACGATCTATATAGGTAGCACTTGGATACATGGGATATCTCAATTTATCTCAGTTGCACCTTCCTTTCTTTTTGACCACTTCTTTGCCTTAAGTATTATATGACTCCTATCTATTTCATGAGTAATAAATTGTCCTTTATTTTATACATACGTCTTGGCCTTTGGCATGATGCTCCCATCATTTTGTGTGTTTTTATTATGTGCATTATGTATTCTAATTTGATACACTAATGGCCACTAAGCTTCATCTAATGCTCTCATTATTTTACAAACCATTCCCATATAATCTTTTCTAGCTCATCATTTTATTTTATCCCATCTCCTAAGAGAACTACATATGGTCTAAAGTTCATGTTGGATTTTGCATCCATGTAACTATGTAGATAGAATACACTTACCTAATGTATCTGGAGTCAACTCGACTACCCCTTAACTTTTTCTATTCCCCTTATTTTGTCTATTTATTTTGTTGTCTCCAATAGCCTAGGGGTAATGTCTATCATCTTATTTGTTTTTTCACTTCCCTATAGCCTAGGAGAAACCTTCTGCCATTCTTCTTGTGTTTTTATACATTTGTCATTATTACCTAGTTTAGGGGTCACCCTATCACTGAGAGTAACACCTTTATTGCACATTCACAAATAATTTTTTTTTGCACTAACATTTTGAATAACCATTATTTGTATTTGTTTCATTTTATTCTCATTGTTGTGTCTTAATTTTATGTTTCTTGGTGTTTTGGTCTATTTTTATTTATTGGTGTTTATTTGTTTGTTTGTTTGTTTGTTTTTTATTTGATTTCATTGTTGTGTTTTGACTTAGTTTATATGTGTTCATTATGTGATTCCTTGCGCATTTTAATTAATTCTATCCATATTCATTCGTGAACATTTTCATCATGGTTTTTATCATTGGTACATTTTTTTCACTTGTTTATTGGATTGCATGTCAGTCCTTATGCATATTATGGCTAAGTTGTCATGGTGTTCTATATCATGGTGCTTACCATCATTTGATAAAACAAAAATAAACTCAAAGGATATTAAAATCAATGATGTCATGGTACTTCTCCTTGGTCACTTGACAGATTCTTGATTTATCTAATCATTACCTAAATATAGAATAATTAAATCATGAATGAATTCTAATCTTTACTATTTAGGATGTGCATCTTCGTATTATAAGGTAGCCCAAATTAATGTCTATCCTCTATAATATCCTAATCATACTTTTTGAGTACATATTTTTTACATAATCCCCCTTTTTTGATTCATCATATTATCCCAAACTATCGTACCAATGATTATAACCACCTTTGGAAAAATAATTATGTTTTAATATATCGGGATGTTAATAATTATAACCACCTTTGGGTAAATAATTTTCCTTATCTTGCCCTATTGGGGCATGTTTTCATTGTGCTAATGATTATAACTACCTTTGGGAAAATCATTATCTCTATCTAACCAACTAGGGTATGTTTTCATTTTGCTAATGATTATAATTGCCTTTGGGATAATCATTATTTTGTTACCTTGCTATGCTAATGATTATAATTGATTTTGGGAAAATCATCATTTTTATCTTCCCATGTGGAACATCTCATTGTGCCAATAATTCTAACTAACTTTGGGAAAGTTAGTGTTTTCACCCCCTTTACCTTTTTATCCCATCATTTTCCTTCTTTTGAGGGATCGATCGCTGACATTATTTACCACCCGCTCCCTCGACGGGGCATCCAGGGCTCATCCATTATTTATTGTGGCATTAGTCATTAAATACCTTTTCATTATTTTTGAATAGATTATTATTCCTATAAATTATAATGCCTTCCCAAAAATGGATAAACTATAGACACCCCATTTTGGACACAATTGGATTCTGACTAGACTTCAAATTGATTTCTACCAAATAGTGAAATTAAGCCTTAAAATCACTAAACATCTCAATTTTATCCCCAAATAATTAATTAATGTTCATAATTGTGTTTAGGCATCCCTATTTTGGGTTTTATCCTATACATAATAATAGCCTCTCACAGATTCATCCCCAATCACCTTGCAACCTAATAATTGGTAGTTTGGCCTATGGACCCATTAAGCAGGGCACTCAAACAATTCATAAAGAGATAAAATGCTAATTAAAATGAATCAACTAATTAAAATATATTAAATGATTATCTAAATAATATATTTTCAATTAATGAATATCTAAAAATGGAAATTCAAAACATTAAAATATCAATTTTCTTCATCATTAATTTTGTAAGTTGTCAAGCTCATAAAATATCTAACAAATATCTAATTTGTGAGCCACACCTATTAATTTAAAATCATAATTACAAACCACCTCCTTAACTCGACTAGAATTTGACTCAACTCACCAAGGTTTGGTTTTAACTCATTTCATGCTTAATCTTAACCTAACTCAACTTGGGTGAGAGTTAACTTTGGAGGTTATAAATAGAAGGCCTCATCCATTGATCTTTAAGCTCTTTTTGTGTAAAGTTATTATGCTTAAATAGATGTAAGAATATTTTTTATTTAAATTTTATTATCCAAAAATACCTCCAAAAAGATTCATTATAGTGTTACCATGCCAATTTCATAAGCCAAGCTAAGGTATTAAGGAGAGGTGGAGTAATGGAGCTTCATTGACAAAGATTTCTTGAGCACATAGCTGAGCAAGCCAAATCAACAAGTAATTTTGGAGATACAAGGAAGGTGAAAGAAAGATTTCATTTATTTTTTAGTTGTGTTTTCATTGTGTGCTTATTACCTATTCTCTCCATAGTGTCTAAGCTTGAGGTGTTAGTGTGTTTATTTCGATTTGATTTTTCTTCATTAACATTATACTAACCTCCCCTCCATGGATTCCTTGTTCACACACATGATTTGTTTTTTCCATGAACATGGTTTTAATGGTTGATTCCCCATCTTAAAACATGATTTTTTTAGGAAGCTAACTTCTATGCCCATATCAACTAAAATGAAACAAACTGATAACCCATCAATAGTTTCATCAATGAGAAACACTTGGTCATACCTACTGTTCAATAAGATCTCATCTCATGACCATAGGTTAAGTGGGGAATATTCACTCTAACTATAATACTTACATGTTGTATCAGTATATTATTTAATAAAGTAATAATTTAATCATAACATAATAGGGATAATTTCTCAATGAGATTGTTCCCTTATTTATTATTTTTAATCTGTTGATGATGATATTCCCTTACTATAGGCTCTAGGTCATGGGCAAGCTAAATATTGCCATATAAATTATGAGTCACCTCCATAACTTCTTATAACACTTATTTTTTGTGTAAACCATTAATATATTAACCAAAAAATAGCTCAATGCATGTCACTTTCTCTTATACTCACCTTAGCTCATATCCAAGTAAAGGTTTTTATGTAAATGTAGTTGGTTTCATGGTAGTGCCACTATAAATTGTGATATTCAAATTAGGCATAATGGTCTTCAATTTATTTCCCTCTTAAATCCAATTATCGATGGAACACATCAACCTTATCATTATGGACCCTTTTTAACTTTATATTTTTATGTGATTCTATCATAGAGATATAAACACTCTTCAACGTTATATTCACCATGGTATTAGTCAAAATTAAGAAAGGTTGGGAAATTTCACTAGTAGTGTTCTGATGAATTAAACTTATAATAAGTTCACAAATTGAATAATCTACCACTTTGTCTACCTTGGTGTCCTATATAGTCACATTTTTATCCATAGACATCATGACCTTGACAATAAGGCCAAGTATATACCTGTAATACACCATGATCTTTCACCTCATGAATTTCATCAATTTCCCAATATTATTTAGTATTATGGGTAAAGGAATTGTAAATGTTTTGATATATAGAGATATTTGTTTGAGTTACTAAGTGTAATAGAGGGAAATATTGAAAATTATGGCCTTAATGACAAATTTCAAAAGACACAAGATGTGATTGAGTTCTCTATCAGGGGATATTTTTCTTGTTGTGACCCTTAACCTCTAAACCAATGCAATAGACTACTTATGGTATCATGTGTGATAGTTACATTTAAATTTTGTGGTTGTGAATGCATGGATGCGATTTGGGATTCTATGAATAGGATAATTATAGTGTCCAAACTTTCAAGAACCTTAGATCTTAACCCAAAATCCAAAGTTTCACATGGTTTTATAAATTTATTCATGGAAAGATCATTTTAAAAGGTGATAATAGTCCCTTAACAAACCATTAAACATGTTGCACTGGGTGGATCTCATATGATAGCTTAGAGATTAATGTCTTAAACCTTATGTCATAGGTTTGAAAACTCACCATCAAATATTTATTTATTTATTTCAATACAATAATGCTTTGTTATTAAAAATTTGGTATATTGAATTACCTTATAAATGTATTCTTGAGCTACTCATAATCTATAATATCTTGATTTGGATCAATATTTTGATACCAAGTATGGGCATGATCTAATAACATAGTTGTAAATTAACTTGACTTACACTCCATAGATGTGATACCTTTCATATGATAATTAAGTTCACATTTGTAAACATGATCTTCAACACCTCTACCTCATTTTATGTAGGTAGACTCAAGGGCATCTCATAGATAATTTGTTGTGGAACTAGGATAGGTGTGATTGGTTCTTGTGTAGTCGATACTTTAGTATATATTGTATTTGATATATTCCCCACCCTAGGGTTGATATCATTGCTTCCTATTGAAGGTGTGGTTTTGACATTTCTTCCACTATGTTACATTATAACAAGATAACTTTGGGGCTAAGCCTGCAAAATTTGTTGAGTAGTCATTATTATGTTTGTAGTTATTATGCCACTTTAGATACTAAAATATGATTTACATAGTATTTCAGTATTGTACACTTGTAAAATGCTTATCATTTATGTACCTTTTAGTTTTAGACATGTCCATTACCAAAAGGCTCACTTTCACTATCTCTTTGTTCCAAATTGTTTATCTCTTCATCTAGCCATTATTTTATAATGGCCATGCCTTCTATACTATGAAAAAAATCTAAACCTAATTATTATCCTTTACTACTAGTTTTGGACTTGTACTTATTTTTTGGTTTCCTAGACACTTGTGTCCTAGATGAACACATGCATTGATGTAATTGTCCATTTTCTTATAAAGTATCTAGTGCCTAAAATTCATCCAATATATAAGTGAAACATATCCACAAGGTTAGCCTAAGTGATTTAATGTGAGATATTTGTAAATTGTATTGGTATATATACTAGATCAACCCTCATTCATTCCTCACCTAGAAGTCACATAAAAATCATAAGGAAATATACCAATAAGCACTCAATCAAGCTTTCAAGTGAGAAAATCTACCCTATTTATACATATTTAAAAATTAGTCATAGGAGCATCCTTTTTATAGGTTTGAAGCATTCAAATAGCAACCTTGAGCCATATTTTATGAGTTAAAATCTAATTCATTACAAATTTTATTATCACACATCACACCCTTGTGCACACACAAGCCAACATGTAGGGGATACTGATATAGGTCTAAGGCCCTCTTAAAAGTATTGGCTATGTAGCTAGTTCTCATTTATAGAGAGGTCATTGGGGCATCTCGACATTGTGAGACCACTAACCCATTTTCCCCATAGTCACTCCAAAGTTGAATATCTAGGGTTTGATCATTTGATAAATAATGATAACCTATGCAAATGATATGAAGACATCAAAAAAAGGTAAAAGAAAACCTAAAAGGTTTTAGTTGGTCACATCCAAATCTAATAAGTATTTTATATTGAACACCTATGATAGGGTTATATACATGTGCTAATGCAAATATCCAGATTTGATGTAAGCATCTGAGGTAATAAAAATAATATTTCCAAAATTTGTTGATTGTTCTAGGATCAAATTATAATCCACTTCCATAATAATTAAGGATCTAGACTACACCCTAGTTAATCAAAAGTGTTTAGGTCCTACTTCTAAATCTAGCTCAACATAGGAATGACCCCAGGCTATGGGTATCCTATAATGGGGCCAAACCTCTAGGATTTTTAATGAGGATAGCTCTTTTGATGCATTATTTTATCTCATTTCCACTACTAAAACCCATTAATGACCATAGAAAAGGGAGAGAGATAACATGCAAGGGAAACCTAAGCTAAATATGGTGATGCACTTAAATTATAGTTGATCCACTCTGCTTGACTCTTAAAACATTAATGAAACAAGTAAAAGACTAGATCTAGGATTCCAAATATCTGTCATTCATTAGTATTTCATGTAGAGGTTCACTAAATGATCAAAGCTAATGGAAATGATGGATAGGTATAATGAAAGACACTAACCAGTCATAGAATCCACATGCTGGCTTCAATCAAAAGATGTAGAACATTGAACATGACCTGCATAGTAAGAAAATTACTAACTAGGTGAGATCAATAATTGATAAGGGAGAACAACTCTACCACATATGAAATCAATTGACATGAAACTAGATAAACATAAAATAAATCTGAATGCATTCTTCTATTCATTTCAAAAGGTTACAAGCTTCATCTTGGCAGAGTTTTGTCATGCCCAATAGAGGGATTAAAGAGATACCAAGAGGATGTAATTTTTTCTCAAAAGCCTCTATATATAACAGAAACAACAAATTAAAGGGAGAGTAACATCCATTAGAGAGTAAGGAATGGATCCTAGTCATCAAAAAATGTGGTGGTAGTTCATTAGCTCCTTTTGTATGCATTCCTTTTTCCAAAAAATTAACTCTTATCAATAAGCTAACCTTCACTTATTCCAATAGTCCTTGAGCTCCTTTCATTGGTTGAGATATCCCCACTAAAAGACAAGGGTTTATTATGCATGGTGAAAAAGTATATTTGAGTAGAATCAATTCCCTTAACTGCTTCTCTAACTATTAGTTCACCACCTTGGTACCTTAAGCCCACTTGATGTGTTCATGAGGATCAAATCCTCAAATCCTAAAAATAGCAGTGTCATGCCATGAATGGTGGTTAGTACCTACTTTGTTTATGATGGAGCCACATTAATAGATGAAACCCTTTACATTAATCACAAATCTATTTAATTTCCATGTTTGGATCATAGGTCTATTCTATAGGCATAAAACTAATCTAAGACTATTGGTTTTCCCATAGATGTCATATTAATGTTGACCTATAGACTACATAACTCTTTGTTTGGATCCAAATATCCTAAAATAGGTCCATTCCACTTCTTACAAAGTCTTAATGGTGATGCTCAATCCCAAAATATCTACTCTTAGTCCAATATAGATCATGTTTGAACTCCAATCCATCCATATTTGCTTGCCTTAGTAAAATTTTTTCCTTTTGACCTCTATTGAAAGTGTCTTAGGCCTACCTTTATTTAATTGGATGTTGAGATCAACTTAAATATTGACCATATTGACCCATCTTGCATCATTGATCTTGATTTGTATAATAAGACATAGTTCATCAATCTTTTACCAACTTGAACATGCTCATGCCACTTTTCAACCACATATTCATTCTCAAGATCCACTGACTCTTTGGCTTACTCATGTGTTATTAATCTTGAATCTATGATTGAACATCATCCATTGATCTTCTTGGGCCCATTAACTTGTCTTTACCTATTCACCATTAGATTTGATATGTGCACCCAAGATTTGGACACTTGTCAAGCATGCATTCATTCAGTGATTCCTTTGATGATTTTTTAATGTAAATGGCTATTTCATGAGGCCCAAATTTGACATCTATGCACCCTTAAATTGACATGCCTGGGAACATCAATGACATCTATGTCACCATTAATCATTGGTCCCTAATGGATGATTATTGATCTTGAACATCTCATCTGCTTCTCATGCATTTTCCCGATAATAAGTAATTCTTTCAAATTTTTGTTTTGGCCTTTTAAATTAAATAATTTGTCTGATGGAAATGACTTCAAGCTTCTATCTTCAGGATATTTTCCTTGAAATAATTCTACCTTGTACATTTTTCTATGGGCTTTGTGCAAAATAATTTCTTCAAAATAATTATACCATCAAAACCTATGTTTGTAGAAGAAATTTTTGAGATAATGAGCCTATGGGGAGATTTGTCATGGATAATTTGTTTGAAAGAATTTATACTTAGCATTTTCATGGAACATTTTTTTGAAACAAACTATTTCCTTAGGCTTTTTGCTTTCAAATGACATTTGTGACTGTTTGGGACTTTTGTACAGGAAAATTTTCTAAAAAATACCATTTGATATTTTGTATTAGCTACTTTCTCAAAAAATGACCCTTCATAACTTTTGTATTAGGACACTTTGCTGAAGAATGACCCTTCAAGAAAATTGTTCAGATAATTTTCCTGAAAGAAATGACCTTTAGGATTTTACTATGGACAAAATGTTCATAATAATTTGTGTCCTTTATCCTTTTATTTTGGATAAAATGTTGAAAATAATTCTTGATGATTAACCAAAAAACCCAAAACAAATTCCCTAAAAGAATGAATACTTAGTCATATAAAGGTCCAAAAGAAATTAAATTTATCCCCACAAAGTATGAAAGAATTCCCAAGTAAAAACTTGGCCAAAAAAGGGTTTTTATACTTAAATTCTTATCTTATAGGATATTTTGGAATCATGCTTGAACTATTGTTAGATCTTTAAAGGCTTAATAAACTATGAAAACCCTACTCAACTTCCTACTCCATACTCGACCTCCAAAACATGGCATTGTCTCCAAAAAAAATTTATATGTGGGCCAAAACTAGCCAAAATTATAGTGACTCATAAGGAAACATGCCCACTATGATTAATAACCCAAACAATTACATTATTGATCCATTGGGTATGGAGTCAAGTCTCTAATTGGCAAGGTTGGCCCTTCTTAGAACTTCTTCTTAAATTAACAAGGACCAAAAGAAACAAAAAAAAAAGTGCCCAAGGCACTTTGGAAAAGGAAATAATAGAATAGAAAGGAAATGTGTACATCAAACTTAGAGGAAAGCATACAAATCTACCTACCCTAAATTGACCAGTCAAAATGGAACCTATACAAAACCATTGATTGGTTGCATAAAATAGCTACCTTTTCTTGTTAATTTAATAGGATTTACATGCTTTAGGTTAGCCAACCAAAGATGGAGAAGGAATGGATAATAAACATATTGAAAATATACTTTTCCAAGAAAAAGAACAAAAATAAACTTACCCACCCAATCTAAATGATTGGACATACAAACATTTTGGAGTGGATAGACAAGCTGATCTTACTACTTTTGATGCTCAAATTTTCGCTCTAAATCTAGCACAACATGTAATGGCTCCTCATTGACATATTCCAACTAAGCTATGTACTCGATAGGACATCCTCTTGTCAATAAAAACATTGAATAATCATATTTTACCTCACTCTTGCACTTTCTTGCTTCATCATTATGCTCCTCAGGCATAGTCAGATCATAGTTTTGTTGAATCACATGATTATATTGAAAGATTTGTTCATCCTTAAGGTTTTCTTCCATCACACAAGGTGTTGGTTCATCAATCTAAATTTCCTAAGAACTCAAATTTTCTTCCACATCAACCTCACTCAAGATCTCATCTTGTTCCTCAATTACAAATGAGGGTTGATTTAAACATCCAAGGTCTAAAAAGATACCTTTATATTGTGTAAGGTATGATTTCACTTCCTCCATCTCCAATCCATCAAGGCTATCTTCATTTGATAACTCACCCTGAAGTGAACCATCCTCTAGTTCCTAGTTCTGATCCTCTTTTGGATCTATAGAGAATGGACTTTCAGTAATCCATTCAAGGTCTACTCCATTTTCAACTTGAGGACTATCCTCATTAGGATCCAATTCATTCATGTCAAATCTATGCCAATAATGTTGATTCAAACCTAATTCTTCCCCTTCCGAATGAATTGGGTTTCGTATTATGATTTCCTCATCATATACACTTATATTGTCTTCTTTAGGTTTATCTATGACTGCAAGCTCCTCTTCTATCCTTTAAACAATAGGCTCTTTATCCAAGATAGATATGGTGGGAGGGTGAAGAAGTTTACCTTGCATACATATTATGAGAGTATCTTTCTAGATAGGGACTTTGAAGTTCACCTCATCTTCCTGAAAGCCTTTTTGAATTGACTTCCATGAGGGAAACATGTAGGAAGTAGCTTCTTTTTCTTGAACCCGACCTCCATGACTAATACCTCCTTATTTTTTTTGCATTCTTTCCTTGACTAACTTCCATGAGGGGAATGTGCAAGAAATAACTTCCTTTTCTTTATTTTGAATCTCCTCCTCTTTCCTCATTTTTATCTCTAATTATCTGATTTGTCTATCTATATTCTCTTTGAAAAGCCTCTCTTTAAGGTGGTTAATGGACTCATGAAGATTAGGTACACAAGATGGATGGTACAAGATATAATAGGATTCTTGAGGAGGATAAGTGGTATCTTGGATATCAATAATAGGTTGTTCCATAACAATCTCCTTCTTTCTTTGACAACTTTCTCAAATAGATTTCTAGCAAGGAAAGATCTGAAGAACACATGAAGAAATTGGTATATAAGAGGGTTCACTTGGGTTAGTCCCTTAGGGTGGAAAGGGTGGCAAATAAGAAGGATAAGGTGGTGTGTATGAGGGAATATAAGATTGGCTAGGTTGGACCTACTATTATCCAAGGATTTTTGGCTTATCCTTAATGTTTTAAATGTAACTACCTACATCCATCATCTCATCTATGAGATTGTTCCAAATTTATCTCTCAAAAGGTGCCCATTATTATTTCACTTTCTAAAATAAACCCTTCACATAATGGATCTAGTGAGTAGGGACATCTTGTCCATAATAATTTTGTGAGCATAATTCTAGTGCATGATTGTCAAGGCTCACTAAAGTTCACCTAAGTAATGGTATGGATGGCTCATGATAAGGTTGATGAGGAGTAGTATTATGATGGGCTTGATGTTCATATGGAGGATTAGGGCAATACTCTTTCCTATATGATTGATATTGGTCCACATATTGTTGGTGAGGACCATGAGGAAAGTAAGATCCATTTCCTTGATAATAGAGAACATATTGGGGTTATTGGTAAGGGGGTAGATAATAGGAATACTCACCATAATTTTTCATATTAACATCATATGTTAAATGAGATGTAGGAGCTGACTAAAATTTTCAATGAACCATACCTAGTCTACTCATAAGTAGAAGCTTTGATTCAGATTCACCATTGGTGCTAACTACTTACTTCCAAAAGCTGATTAGAGGAAAGACACACCACTATCTTTCCACTCTTTTAGACATGGTCCCATCAGGCATTACAAAACTATTAAGGATCTAGATTGCACCATAGATGGAAGCATAAGTGTTCAGTTCCTACTTTCAAATCTAGCTCAACATGGGACTGACCCTAGGCTATGGGTAACCTATAATGGGGTCAAACCTCTAGGATTTTAAAATAGGATAGCTCCTTTGATGCATCATTTTAACTCATGTCCACTACTAAAACCCACTAATGACCATGAAAAAGGGAGAAAGAGATAACATGAAAGGGAAACCTAAGCTAAAGATGGTGACACACCTAAATTATGGTTGATCCACTCTACTTAACTCTTAAAACACTAATAAAAAAAGTAAAATATTAGATCTCAGATTACAAATATCTGTCATACATCAGTATTTCATGCAGAGGTTCAAGAGATGATCAAAGCCAAGGGAAATTATGTAGAGGTCTAATGCAAGACACTAGCCAGTCATAGAATCCATATGTGAACATGACCTACATATAAATATAACTACTAACTAGGTGAGATAAATACTTGACAAAGGAGAACAACTCTACCACATATGTAAATCAATTCACATGAACACACTAGATAAGCATAAAATAAATCTAAATGCAATATTTTATTCATTTCAAGAGGTTACAAGCTCCATCTTGGTATATTTTAGTCATGCCCAAGAGAGGGATCAAAGAGATACTAAGAGGATACATTTTTTGGCTCAAAAGCCTCTATATATAGTAGAAGAGAGAAATAGAGGGATTGGAAAAAATATTGGAGAGTAGGGAAGGGATCATAGTCATCAATAAATGTGGTATCAATTCATTTTATCCTTTTGTACATGTGTCTTATTCTAAAAAACTAACTCTTATCAACAAGATAACCTTCACTTATTCTAATAGTCCTCAATTTCCTTTCATTGGCTAAGAAATCCCCACTAGAAGACAAGGGTTCGTTATGCATGGTGACAAAGTTTGTTTGTGTAGAATCAATACCCTTAAATACTTCTCCAACTATCATTTCACCACCTTAGGACCCTAAGCCTTCTTGACATGTTAATGAGAATCAAATCCTTGAATCTTGAAACTAAAAGTACCATATCATCAATGGTGGTTAGTACCCCTTTTTCAATGATGGATCCATGTCAATAGATGAGACCCATTGCATTAATCATAAACCTACTCCATTTCCATGTTTAGATCATAGCTCTATTTTATAGGTAGAAAACTAATCTAAGACTATTAGTTTTCCCATAAACATCATATTGATGCTGACCTATAGACTGCATAGCTCTTTTTTAGATCTAAATAAGCCTGAAATAGGTCCATTCCACTTCCTAAAAAGTCTTAATGGCACTAATTGATCCTAATATATTTTATCTTAGTCTAATCTAGATCATGCTCAAACTCTTTTCCATCCATATTTGCTCACCTTGGTTAAAAACCATCCCTTTGACCTCCATCAAAAGTGTCCTAGGCCTATCTATGTTTAATTAGCTATTAAAATAAACTCATATATCAACCCTATTGACCCATCTCACATCATAAATCTTGATCTATATAATAAGACATAGTTCATTAATCTTTTTCCAATTTGAACATGTTCATGCCACTTATTAACCACATATTTATTCTCAAGATCCATTAACTCATTGACTTAATCATGTGTCATTGATCTTGAATCCATGATTGAATGTGAGCCATCAATCTACCTAGGCCCATTAACCTATCTTTACCCAATCAATGTTATATTTGATTTGGCCACCTAAGATTTGGACACTTATCAAACCTATGCTTAGTCAGGGACCCCTTTGATGATTTTTGAATGCAAATAGCCATTTTATGAGGCCAAACTTTGATATTTGTGCACCCATCAATTAATATCCATGAGAACATCAATGATGTTTGTATGACCATCAATATTTGGAACCCAATAGATGACTATTGATCTTGAACATCTCATCTTCTTTCTATGCATTTTCCCTACAATAAGTAATTCTTTCAAATTTTACGTTTCAACCTTTTGCGTCAAAAAATTTAGCTGATGAAAATGACTTCAGGCTTCTGCCTTTGGGACAATTTCCTCAAAAGAATTCTACCTTATACTTTTTGCTATGGTTTTGTGCAAAAAAATTTCTCCAAAATAATTCTGCCTTGGGAACCTATGCTTTTAGATAAAATGTCTGAGAGAATGAGCCTACGGGGGATTTGTCATGGATAATTTATTTGAAAGAATTTGGACTTAGCTTTTCATGGATTACTCAATATTTTTGCTTTCTAATAGCATTTGTGACCCTTTGGGACTTTTGTAAAGGATACTTTTCTAGAAAAATGACCCTGCAAGATTTTTGTATCGGTCACTTTCCTAAGAAATAACCCTCCAAATGCTACTCGTTATGGTAAACCTAGTGTCTCTTATGGACTACCAACTTTTCTTCAATACCTTCAATTAAACCATTTATGTCAAACATATCACCATTGAATTTTTAATGGACTTATCTTATGGAAGACACACACTCTTCCTTAGCTTACTGTATTGAAGATCTCATGCTCTCAATCTTGTTGTCCCTTAAAAATGTCACTCATTTTTGGAACAACATATGAGCTATTTTTGGGCCTGCAGGGTCAAAATTATCTCTTCCCTTCTCAAAAATTATTTAGGGATTTCAAATTCTTCATTATTTAAGGCTTTTTCATTTAAGGGACCCTACAGATACGTTCTTATGAACTCGATAGAAAATAAGCACCAAGCAACTAGTGACATCCCCGCATACATCAAATTAAATTGTCTTAAAAGTTTCTCTTAGAGTCAAGCAGATGCTGCCAAGTGTCACCTACTAAGACACATTATGCCTTGTTCCTAAAAATCCTTGAAAGTCACCTTGGGTCCCTAAAGAAGTGGTGGATACTGCCATGTGTCCCTGATGAAGCTCATCGAAAGCTGCCATGTGTCAATGCCTATAGTTCCTTCCTTCCATTTCACTATATTGAGTAAAGACTATGGTGGGCCTTAGGTGAATGACTAAATTGAAGTGGAATATGCCACATGTTTGCATCTGTGTGACTTTTAAAAGTATGTGGACTATGCCACATGTCCCATCATGACCCAATAGAATGTGACAAGTATCAGTGATCACTTCTCAAGTTTCTTACAAGTTGTAAGGCTTCTTTCGATAAAGCTTCTTCCATAATTCTATGGATGGTGACAAGTGGAAACTATGGAAGGCTTCAAGTTGTTTTCATAAAAGTGGTGGAAGCTACCACTTGTCCCTTACAGAGATCAGTGGAGGCCAACAAGTGTCATCATCCACGAGAACCCTAGTAAACCCTAAACATTTCTGTGATGTCATGAAGGCCTGAGAAGGTAGATGCTGCCAAGTGTCAACAATAGAGGGTTTCAATAAGTGCAATGTAAGATGCCACATGTCCTCACCTGTCCCTATGGAAGATGCCATGTGGCACTTGTTCAAAGAGCAAAAGGTGCCATGTGTCAAAGGATAAAGCACCTTTAAATGTAGAGGCACACATAAAACCAAGGAAAGATTTCCTTCAGACAATTTGTCTAAAGGAATTTCTTCATACATTTTGTCTAAAGGAAATAAAAGGGATGACAACCCGCTAAATAAATTGAAGCCCGAAGGCCACCTAGAAGATCCCAAAGGGTAGATACCTTTGCGGAGGGACACTCAACATTCAGAAATGGACCCTATTCAAGACCTCAAATGGCAAGTTCCCTTTGGGAAAGGTTTGAGCCTCACAGTCCAATGGAAGATACCAAGTGTCACATGCTGAGACATAGTTTCAGATGAAACTTCAAAGTGTGGAACTTACCACGTGTTTCATCCCAGTGTAGTAGAAGCTACCACATGTCTGCATCTGCACCTCTAGCCACTAATAAGTTTCAAAGCTTATTCCAATAAGCTTATTTCAAAGCTGTGGATGTTGCCACATGTCCTCATCTATGTCACAGTAGAATGACAGGCCCATGAACATCAAATTCAGAGTGACTAGCTAGCCATTAACCTTCAATAGAGGAAAGACCTATGAACGCCAAATTGGCTGTAATTAAGTGTCTATTGATTTTTGTGGACTCAAAAGGTGAACTTGGATGCATTCAAAAAGCCTAAGGCTAGGGCCAAGAGAAGGAAGAGATAAAGAGGGAAACTCAACAAGAGTTATTTCTAGTAGGTGAAGTAGTTCACCAGGTAGATATTTAGGGCCTACAAACATTAAAAGCACTATCTATTTGTCCCCTTTGAGATAAAGGTAGAGTAGATAGTTGTGTGGCTAGTAGGTGAGAGAATGAGTGACTCAAGCTCATGAGGAGGCACTAGAGATGAATCAACATGCCATAGTTAAGGTAGCTACCTTGCTCTAGCATGGCCCTTCCTGACAAGACCAAGAATGCATCCAAGGCATTGATTGTGCAGCATGGGCCACTCCATGTGACAAAGTGCCAAGCCTCTATTTGCCTCTATTATAATTGAAAGGCGAATATTGAGACTTTGAGCTCAGATTGTATTTCATTTCATTTTATCTAAATGAGAAAGCAAGTTATTTATAGACTTTGTGCTGTTTTGGCTTGTATCATTTTAGAAGATTATTATTATGTCTATCTTCTAAATGTGTTCTTTTTTATTTAATTTAGCAAGAAGAATTATTGAAAGTAACAAGGAAGGTGCCTTGAAGCCAACTACTTTCAGACTTTGCACTGTTATAGTTGTCTTTAATGTGTGTTTTTCTTTTCTATTTCTGTGTAAAAGACCTTGGGATGACTTTGTGCCCTCATTGTCTTTCGTATTTCACTCTAGGGAAGTCAAGGTGGAGACTTTGATCTACATCTTAGATTACTAGTTGTTTTGTACCCTGTTACTAGTCACTTGTTACCAGAAAGAGTCCTGTTGTTTGCAAGAACAAGCACTTCTAAAAGAAGAGGAGTGCCTTCTATCATTTCACCAGGATTTCTACTATCCAAGAATGGATCTGGCTCTTGGCTGAATGTTAATTATAAAATAAGAGAAGTACCTTCATGAATCACCTAGGATTTCTCCTTTATTTGTTAGCATCATCTCTGAAAAAAGAGAGATGGATGGTTCATCCCACCCCTGTGTCTTACTTTCTACTTATATATATAGTATATAGCCTCCGTATATTTAATAAGGAACCTCCCCTTGATGAGAGGAGAGATTTGTCCCCTTTGGATGTCGTAAACCTAAAATATTGGATGACCAATCTTCCTATGCTATGGTGATAGGAACTATTTTGCTCACCAGTTAGCTGGTCGACAAAATATTCACCCAATGATTTTTGGCGACTCCGCTGGGGACACAGTAATTTTGTGCAATTTGGAACCTCAAGTTTCAAATTGAAACATCACTTATGTCTTACCAATTATCATTATAACCCTATCCATGCATTCCATTATGGAATAACAAATTGCTCTAGTGCTTTCCCTTTGTTAATTTTTCCTCCCCAGCCTCACATAATAATTTTTGGTGACTCTACTGGGGATGAATGTGCAGTCTAAAGCCTCAAGTTTTAGATTGAAGTAATTCCTTCCCTTATGCATTATACAGACTCTGGTGACTCCATTTTGTGTCCTACCCATTATCCATTTATAGCCTTACCATCTTCCTCCACCTCTATTATTTTATCTGGTCTGCAAAACTAGAGCTGCTGGGAAAGAGTGCATAGTTTGAAGCCTCAAGCCTCAAGCTGAAGTAGGGCCAATCCTTTTCCATTTTTGTTCTTTAATCTAGCCATTCCATCCAAATTTGTTATCCCTATTTTAAATAATCAAATCATGGTAGTTTGAGGCCCCTAGGGTAACTCTTTTGGCCCACTCAACTTGACTCCACCTCTGCATGAACTTCCACGTAGTTCAAGAAAGAATTTTCCTAAATTCTTTAGTGATGGGATAGTTCACCCTGATGAACACATTGTAGCCTTAAACATAGCCTATGGTGTGATAGGGGTGGAATTTGAAGATGTGGTAGTCAAGATTTTTATGGAAACCCTACAAGGTGCTGCTGTAAAATGGTTTTACCATCTATAGGCTGGATCAATGACTAATTGGGACACACTCAAAGCCAAATTTGAGGCTAGATTCAAGCTTACAAAATATGCACACACCTTGTTGGCCCATCACACACAAATGAAGAAGGATCCCCATGAGCCTATGAGGGACTTCATTGCCAAGTTTGATAAGTTAAGGAATAGGATTCCTACAATTGCTCAGCCAACACCTGAAAACCTCAAATGCTTCTTCATCAACTCACATCTACCTGAAGTGAGTTTTTTGTTGAGACAAGATGGCCACATAGACCTTGCTACTACTCAAGAATTGGCTACTGAGGTGGAAGATGACCTTATCTTGGTAAGAAAGATAAGGAGAGACCTAAACAGAGGTAAATCCTCTTCATCTTCTAAATACTCACCCACAGCCACCACTGACCTAATGGTACAAAAGCTGGCAAATGAATTGCTAGCCTTGAAAAGGAAAATGGCCCAAGGTATGTCTTCTAATCCTTTATATAGAGATGTACTAAGGAGGAAATTCCCCAATTAACCATGTCAAGTCAATGCTGCTAGAAGTCAAGGGTAACCAAATCATCTTCCTCCCCCATAGAGGAACCTTGCCCTTAAAGCACCTCCAACCAACTCAGCAGTTGGATATCTAGAAACAAAACATGATTTCTCTTTCCAACCTAAGTTTGAGCAAGAAAATGATGTTGATCTCTTAATAGAGGATCAAGAAGAATCAACTGGTGACTCCCATATTGGTTTCTTAAATTACTAGGATGAACCCAGAAGTGAAGGTAAAGTAGTCAAAGGATTATACGCAGTATTCACCCGATTCAAGAATCAATCAACCCAATAGGCCAACAAATAAAATATAAAGGAGCAACCCCAACCAATGATTTCAATTGCTAAGCAAAGAATCCCTCTTCCTTTCTAATCAAAGGACCCAGTGATTGCCAAAAAAGTAAGTACATCAAACATTTTTGCACCTTCTACTTCAAATTCGCAAACCAGTCCTCCCCCTCCCAAAAACCAAAAGGATGAACTCCCATCCTCTCTTCCAAGTCCATTTCAGTCATTTGACATAGTTGATCATGTCAATAAATCCAAAATTCAAATGACTGAGTTTGAATCCCTGCAAGCCAATCCTGAGCAGTTAAACATTGGTGAAGAACTAAGTGTGGACTTGTCTGAGGCAAAAATTGTGGTCACCCAAATGATAGCCCCTACAACTCAAATTCTATTTGAGCCTTTAGGTAGGGGTAATTACTTCTTGACCATATAGGATGCTCATGTCTCAACTGATGAAATTCTCGTAGCTGGTAATTCATGATTTGATCCAAATATGGCATCAAAAGAATTGGTAGGGTGCAGTACAAATCAAGAAAGATCTTCCATATCTGATGAAGAGAAATCTGATAGAAGATCAGCTTTTGATGATGCTTGGATCTTAGAATCTGATGGTAGCAATTCTTCCATTCATGCTAGAGTTGGCACTATGTTGATATCTCCTTAAGGAGATATTTTTCCTTCATGCAAGTTATAGTTCAGCAACACCAACAACATAGTTGGATGTGGATCTCTATTGCTCAAATTGAAAACTACTCAAGATGAAGAGATCAAACTCCTTCACACCAAAAGAGATGCTGAACTGATGGTTTATCAAGAATTTGATGCTGACAATCAAAATATGTGCTGGATTGAACTAGCAAAACAATAAGCTATGGTGGTGGACCATACTGCTGTACTCCAAAGTCAAAAAAAGGAACTATTCACAGAGATAGCAAGGAGTTATGATTTTTAGAGAGAAGACCATGTCCTACCATGGGGCAGGAAGAAGAAAGAGCCAAGAGGAAGATGCAAAAAATTGGTTTCCTGGTGGAGAGTTCTATTTGCCCACCACTATTTTTGGGGACAAAATGGTTTCTTGCTGGTTTATCAAGATGACATCCCCTTTTCTTTATCTCATGATGAGCAGTGTCTGAAGTACTTCAATTCTTGAAGTATTAGATAAGTTCACCTGTACATATGTATATTTGTATAGTTTCTATTTCTTCTTTGTGTTATTCATTTGTTTTTTTTGGAGCCTTTCTTTTTTGAGTAGCATGACTTCGTAGCCCAATGACACACTTCAAGGCACCAAAGATTCTAGTTTCTACTCCCCTCAGCTATTCCAAGTTTTCATCTAAAGGAAGTTCCCCAACTGGAGTCAGTTGTTGTCCCCCAAAAATCTCACTCATTTTTGGAACAATATATGAGCTATTTTTGGGCTTATAAGGTCAAAATTATCTCTTCCCTTCTCAAAAATTATTTGGGGCTTTCAAATTCTTCATTATTTAAGGCTTTTTTAGCTAAGGGACCCTACAGATACATTCCTACAAACTCAATAGAAAAGAAGCACCAACTAGTGATGTCCCCATAGACGTCAAATTCAATTCTCCTAAAAGTTTCTCTTAGAGTCAGGCAGATGCTGCCAAGTGTCACCTACAGAGACACATTATGCCTTATTTTTAAAAAGCCTCAAAAGTCACCTCGAGTCCCTAAAGAAGTGACAGATACTACCACATGTCCCTGATGAAGCTCGTTAGAAGCTACCACATGTCAATGCCCATGGTTTCTTCCTTTTATTTTACTATATTGAGTAAATACTATGGTGGGCCCTAAGAAAATGACTAAATGAAGTGTAAGTTTCCACGTGTCTACATTTATACAACTGTTAAAGTACGTGGACTATGCCACGTGTCCCATCGTGACCCAATGGAATGTGACAAGTATCGGTGATCGCTTCTCAAGTTTCTTACAAGCTATAAGGCTTCTTTTGATAAAGCTTCTTCTAGAATTATGTGGATGGTGACAAGTGGTGATTGCAAAAGGCTTTGAGTTGTTTTCCTAGAAGTGGTGAAAGCTACCATGTGTCCCTTACAGAGATCAGCGGAGGCTGACAAGTGTCATCATCCGTGAGAACCCCAGTAAACCCCAAACATTTCTATGGTGTTGCGAAGGCCCAAAAAGGTAGATGCTACCATTTGTTAACAATGAATGGTTTTAATAAGTGTAATGGAAGACACCACGTATCCTTGCCTATCCTTGTGGAAGATGCCTTTGAAGAGTGGAAGGTGCCCTGTGTCAAAGGATGGAACACCTTCAAATGTAGAGGCTCACATAAAACCAAGGAAAGATTTCCTTCAGACAATTTTTCTAAAGGAATTTCTTTAGACATTTTTTCTAAAGGAAATAAAAGGGACAATAGACCACCAAAGAAATTGAAGCCCGAAGGCCACCTAGAAGATCCCAAAGGGTAGATACCTTTGCAAAGGGACACTTAACATTCAAAAATGGACCCTGTTCAAGACCATGAAGGGAAAGTTCCCTTCGAGAAAGGTTTGAGCCTCAAAGTGTAGTGTAAGCTACCAAGTATCACATGTCAAAACACATTTTTAGATGAAGCTTCAAAGCATAGAACTTGCCACATGTTTCATCCCAGTGCAGCAGAAGCTACCACATGTCTGCATCCACGCCTCCAGTGGCTAACAAGTTTTAAAGCTTATTCAAATAAGCTTATTTTAAAGCTATGGATGCTTCCACGTGTCCTCACCCATGTCATAATAGAATGACATGCCCATGAACATCAAATTTAGAGTGACTGGCTAGCCGTTAACCTTCAATAGAGGAAAGACTCATGAATGGCAAATTGGCTATAATTAAGTATCTGTTGATTTTTGTAGACTCAAAAGGTGAACTTGGATGCATTAAAAAAGCCTAAGGCTAGTAGGTGAAGTAGTTCATCAAGTAGATATTTAGGGCCTACAAACATTGAAAGCACCATCTATTTGTCCCCTTTGAGATAAAGGCAAAGTAGACAGTTGAGTGGCTAGCAGGTGAGGGAATGAGTGATTCAGGCTCAGGAGTAGGCACTAGAGATGAATCAACATGCCATGTTAAGGTAGCTACCTTGCTCCAACATGTCCCATCTTGACAAAACCAAGAATGCATCTAAGGCATTGATTGCATAGCATGAGCCACTCCATGGGACAAAGTGCCAAGCCTCTATTTGCCTCTATATATTGTAATTTCCCATTTTTTACAAAAGAGATCTTCCCCTTACTAGAATCAAAACTCTGCCCAATTGAAAGGTGAATACTAAGACTTTGAGCTTAGATTGTATTTCATTTCATTTTATTTGAATGAGAAAGCAAGTTATTTGCAGACTTTGTGCTGTTTTGGCTTGTATCATTTTAGAAGATTATTCTTATGTCTGTCTTCTGAATGTGTTCTAGTTTATTTAATTTGGTAAGTAGAATTAGTGAAAGTAATAAGGAAGGTGCATTAAAGCCAACTACTTTCAAACTTTGTGTTATCATAGTTGTTTTTAGTGTGTGTTTTTATTTTCTATTTCTATGTAAAAGACCTTGGGACAACTTTGTGCTCTCATTGTCTTTTGTATCTCACTCTAGGGTAGTCAAGGTGGAGACTTTGAGCTACATCTTAGATTGTTGGTTGTTCTGTACCCTGTTACCAGTCACTTGTTACTAGAAAGAGTCTTGTTGTTTCCAAGAACAAGCACTTCTAAAAGAAGAGGAGTTCTTTCTATCATTTCACTAGGATTTGTACTATCTAAGAAGGGATCTAGCTCTTCACTGAATGTTACTTCTGAAATAAGAGAAGTACCCTCACCAATCACCCAGGATTTCTCCTCTATTTGTTAGCATCATCTCTAAAAAAAGAGATATGGATGGTTTATCCCACCCCTGTGTCTTACTTTTTGCTTATATATAGTATATAGCCTCCATATATTTAATAGGGAACCTCCCCTTGATGAGAGGAGAGATTTGTCCCTTTTGGATGTGGTAGACCTGCAATATTGGATGACCAATCTTCCTATGCTATGGTGATAGGAACTCTTTTGCTCACCAGTTAGTTGGTCGACAAAATATTCACCCAACAAATCTCATACCTAGGGATTTCATATCTATATCTCTTTTGTGTGTCAATGCTCACCATGCGCTTCAAATAGCCAAACAAGGTTTATTTAAAGCTTGATATGTATTGTCTTGGAACTTGGTTGAGATAATCAAGAATGTCATGAGATTTTGTGCTGAGACACTTTGCTAAAGAATGACCCTTCAGGAAAATTATTCAAACAAGTTTCCCAAAAGAAATGACCTTTAGGCTTTTACTAAAAATAAAATGTCCAAAATAATTTATGCCTTTGGGCTTTTTATTTTGGACAAAATGTCTAAAATAATTCTTGATGCTTATCTAAAAAACTTGAAACAAATTCCTCAAAAGAATGAACACTATCTGAAAGAAATTAGCTTTATCCCCACAAAGTTCAAAAATATTCCCAAGTAAAGACTTGGCCAAAAAATAGTTTTTGTACTTAGCTTCTTAGCTTGTAGGCTCTTCTGGACTCATACTTGAATTATTATTGGATCTTTGAAGGCTCAAATGAACTATGAAAAACCTACTCAGCTTCCTGCTCCATACTCAATCTCTAAAATGTGGCAGTACCTCTAGACAAATTTTTATATTTAGGCCAAAACTAGCCTACAAACATGTTTCAAAGTAGACCTACATGTACATAGTAAAAAATATAAATAATATTTGTTTTAAATTCATTACAATATCTATCAATAGTTTACTTTAATATTTTTTTCAATCTCAATTATATAAGGTCAAAATATTATTTTTTTGAGTTTTCTATTAATTGGCCTGCTCATTAGGTTAGTTCACCACCCTTGTGTAAAAGTTAATCTAATCCCTTTAACCCCAGATACCCACACATTTATCATAATTTTTTTATTAGTTGTTATTTCACCAATAGTTTTTGTTATGCCTTGTGTTGTGTTACCTGTCTAAGGAGGAGTGATACCTCTTATTTTAAAATCTGAAATGGCATCAATCACACTATTATGGGTTCCAATGGATTATATGGAACTATTCATTGAAGAACACTATTTTATTTTTCCTCCCTAATAAATTATCCTACTAATAGTAAACTAAACTATCCTAATTATTTACATCTGTAAGTGAAAAAGATACATAAGCACTCATTTTAGTTAGATTTGAAGTGGGAGTTTCATTAATCTATCCTTGTATGCTTTTTGGTTCCCGCATGCATGAAAATTAGCATTTAATAATCTATGCACTTGACTCCTTGAGGTTTGGCTAAAGTAGATAATGTAATAGAAGGACTAGGGGTTTGGTTGGTTATTGAGTGGAATGGGATTTGGGATAGGTGGTAGTAATGTATTCTCATGACAAAACCAAAATACCTCATCAACATCTTGATGCTCATTAAGAGCATCAAGCTATGTGGAGATAGAGATCTAAAGTCCTTTAGTATTTGATACCATAATAAGGAATATTTCTTGGTCAATGCTAGGATCATGGACATGAGGGTGATTGGGTTGAATGAATCATGGTAGAATATCTACAATGTCAGGTTGACTTTACCCAACCAATGTCATCCACTAAGTGTGAATTATTTAAGATAAGGATATACCCAAGGAAAAAATAATGAGATGGATGGATTGATGTCTCCTATTCTATGGGAAAATAATGATAGGTGGATCAGGGATTTATCTTGTTCTTCTAAAGTGGCTAAGGAATCTATGATGGGGTGGGGAATTGTAGTGGATTGAAAGACCTCTTGTCTCAACTCAATTTTAATGTTAGACTATGTGATAATGTTAGGACAAGGTGCTCTAAATCTAGGTAACAGGCCATGCCAAAAAATATTGAGTGTATTTTTAAGGGTCACCCAAAAGAGACTAGAAGGAAGCCAGGGAAAAGTGTATGAGCTTATTCAGTCAATGGCTTGCAAAGTATGCCTGTTGGAATGTTGAAGCAAGGATTTGATATGTATTTATTACATGAATGGAAATGATTATGTAAGATATTTTTTCTTACACAAATGTTAAAGGATTTTTATGTGATGTGATTACTTTCATGAATGGTAAGGCTTTTATTGTTAAGTTTGCTTCGATAAATGACAAGGATTTTATTGTTGATTGTTTTTGGGCTTTTGTGGGTTTTAAAAAAATGAATACTTGTTGAAAACAAAGTGTAAAAAGTAAAGAATAATATAAATTAAAACAACTAAAATAAAAAATATTTTTTTATTATCCTTTTCAATTTTTATAATGCTTTCAATTTGAGAGGGAAGAAACTTATACTATTATCCCAGATGTTAATTTCTCCTAAATCTATTTGCATGTAAACTAGATGCAATGTTTTTTTCTTAATTAGTTTATGTAACATTGAATAAATTCATGAATTAAATATATTATGCACAAGTAATATGATAAGATATCTAATATAAAATATCATTAATGAAACACTTTTTATTAACCTTCCTTTTAAGCAAACTAGGTTTAGCTTCTCAACCTTTCTAACTTGATATAAACAATCTTTTTTCTAATGAATTAGTAGGATGAAAAAAAACATAAAAGTTATAATTTTATTTTTTTAAAGAGATAAATTACAATACTTTTAACCTTTTAAAATAAATAAAATCAACAATCTATAACCTTAATACATTCACCTATAGTTGCCTATGTTTTTGTGTTTACCCATGTGATTATTTTAAGTGCAATAAGTTTGTCTAGATCTTGAATGAAGAAAAGTTATCCTAGATATAAATTAACTTACTATTTAATAATATATCTTTTTTTAACTATTTACAAGAGGTGATGTTAATTTAAAAATAAGTTAATCTATTTAATGTAAGCATATATCAAAACTAATTATGTTTTTGGTAGCAAAGACAAATAAAAGGGATAGATCTATTTCACTAAAAAATACTAGAAATCAAAAGAACCTTGATCTGATTTTAGAATAAATCAACTAAAGTGCAAGCAGTGTGTTGATAGAAGAATATTTAGCATGCTAGATTTGTATGCTCTTATGTAAATTCAAGAAAATATCTAGATGAGGGATAAAAAAAACTAGAACAAGATAGAAAAGGGGATAAAATACAATTCACAAAAATAAGAGCAATTGAAATGAGTGTATCTAATGTCTTCGCATGTAAGGTTTGTGTTACTCTCACCAATGACACTTCTTCATTTATAACTATGTAGTCGGCTCAAAATTATAGGGGTTGAATATATTGGAAATTTTATAAATGTTATGGATTTAAAATCTTATCTATAATAATTTTTATTGGAAATTTTTAGATCTGAAATCAAGCCAAAATTGGCCTTCTTGTAGGAAGAGAAAGGAATTTGCATGGGAGAGTTCAACTAAGTGTGACAGTGAATTCAACTTGAGATGAATTGAAGAAGGATAAAATTATAAGAGTGAGTGATTTAGTATTTATTGGAAGTGAATGAAAATTTTAGGAACAAAAAACACAATGCTAATTGTGAAAACACATGAAAATAGGAGTTACATGAACTAATTTTGGGAGGCATTTACACTGTGATGGAACTACCACTTTATGTAAGGGCATTTATCGAATCATTATTTATTTTGTCAAAAATGCCCTGTAATATAAATAAATTTCCCAAAATTTAATTCATAACCACCCTTGTATGGAAAAACCACCTCTTATTTTACACAAACACTGTGGTAGTTGTGTGAATTGAGAGGTGGTTTTACAACTAGATGGGCAGTTTGTCACCTTAGGTGGCAGTTTTAATACTCATGGTTAATTTTTAAAATAATGAATAAATGAATAGGAAGGTAATAAAGGGGTTTGGAGGGTTCAAAATAGGATTGTATAAGCATAGATGGGGTTATATTTAGAGAGTTCCATTTGAAGTACAAAATAAGAGGTCATTGCATCATCATCAGATTTGTAACAGAAATGTAACACTATGTAATTTGTAGGTGAAAACATATTTCCCCATAGTAAGGGAATATTATAATTAATTCGAAAGGTGTAGTCCTAAACAAGTGTTACTTAAAGGAAATGGAATTTTAGATATACTTACCTCTATGGAAGAATGAAGCCTATCAAGACCTCATGTAACATGTGGAGAAAAGATCATATTCAATGAAAATCTCAAAGAAGAATAGAAGTAGATTATATAATTGAAATAAGGAGATAATATTTACTATGTGTTTTGGAAAAATCATACTACCTGGACCTTCCTATTAGGGGATTTAACCTAGTGCATAGCTATGTGTACCTACAAAATTGTAAAAACATGTTAAAAAAGAGAGAAGTGTTGTTAAAGTGTTAGCAATCAATCATTGATTTTTAATATCTATAAAAAAAAAAATATGTACATAATAATAAATGAAAATGCATGATATTATGATATAAAAACAATTTTTTTGAAATACAATGGCTAGTTTGGGGCTCAATATATTCAAAAGCTTGCCAAAAATAGTTCATCTGTGTCATTTGCATTGAAGGAGATTTTTGAGCTCTGGATTTCTAGTGACTATTTCGAGCATGGAAATAGTCATTGGAGAGATGAAAATGTGAGGATGTTAAATATACTATTGGGATATCCAATTAGGCATAATTAGGTCAATTTTTGCTAAATTTTTATTTTTTCCACAATTTTAGAAATTCATTCAAAATTGAGCTAATTTGTAGTCAAATTTAGATTTTTTTTACTTTGTGACCACCGTGGGGGAGGGTAGACTAATATTTTACTACATTTGTTATGATTCAAGGGGTTTTTGAGGGTTTTTAGGATGGTTTTGAGGAACCCATGGGTGGTTGGTATAACTAACACTTAGGTTACAAAATTCCCACCTATTATAGGTGGTGGTTACATAATCATTATGATAGGTTCACAACCATCACATGTGGTCATGATGTTATCATTTTTGGGTGGTTACACAACCACATGAGGTGGTTACACAACCACATGAGGTGGTTACACAACCATATGAGGTGGTTACATTATCACCTTGAGGTAGTTTCACAACTGCTATAGGATAGTTTCAAAACTAACCCCTATAAATAGGGGGTTTCAAAACTATAAAAGGAAGTAATGATTTTTGGAATTATTTAGATTTGGAGATAGGTTTTATTTTTTGTCTAACTGAAGGAGGGTTTCTTTACTTACTTTAAGGGGTATATATCCAATGGTATATATACCAAGAGTAGAAGTGGCTCCCTTAAGTTTTATCACTTATAATGTTTGATGATTTGGCCTTGCTTAATCGAGTGGGTATTCTTTGTATTACATGGGTGGGGATCACCCCTTATTCAAACTAATTATTATGTGACTTATTCACATATTGGGACCCTGAACAACACATATTCATGTTCCCTTAGGCCCTAAGAAAGTGGAATATTACTCTCATAGATGTATACTAGATCACTAGTCTTCCCACGATTAGGCATCTGGTGTCTATTCAAGATGTCGACAGTTAGTGTAAGGATCATAGATGGGTGGAGAATTTTAGAGATGTCAATACACCTGATTTGGGTGTAAAGTGTGGCATGAGTCTTTCCCTAGTAGATAGATCATAATCCCCACCCTGATTAAGTCCATAATTAGTATCCTTTCCTCCTAATTAATGAGGGAAAAGGGTATCGATAAGATTTTATACGGTTGGTCACTAGTCATTTAGTGTATAGAGGAGAGGGGAACACACTATACTTGGGGCTAGGCGGTGTTAGTTCTAGACCTATAAGATCTATATCAAGTATCTCACCGAGGAGATCTATTTATCAACCCCCTAACTATCATTATTGGTTGGGTTTATGAGAGGATGATTCCCTATCAAATGGGAGTGTTGATTGGGGAACTAAGAGACATCAGGGCCATTAGGTGGGCAGATGTGGCATATTTTCATGTTTTACCTTAGACTTTGGGGTCTTTTATAACAACTAATTTTATTTCCCTACCATAATAAGACATGGTTGTTAAAATCACAATGATTTAGAGGGGTATGAATCAATATTCAAAACCTTTCAATAAATTACACTTAAGTAATCATGAACCATTAAAAAAAACATATAGATCTAGCAGGCATAAACAACTATCCACATAATCATGAGATAATAAAACACATCATATATGTGGGAAACCCTTAAGGGGAATAAAATTCACTAATATATATGAATCAACTTCATTATTATAAGACAAAAACCAAATTTATTGAAGCACCAACTCCACATGGAGCACCAACCTCAACTATTCAAGCACCCACTTGACTAGGCTTTAGTAAGCACCCACTTGGGAGGCACCAAACCCCTAGATGACTTATCACCAACTCAGGCACCTAATTGATTTGATCACCTTCATTAAACCTTATTTTTAAACCAATATATGATGACCATATCTTTATCTCTTCACACTATTTTCCCTCTCAAACTGGCTTATAGGCTTCTTCGCTTAACTAGGTCTCTTCAAACTGATTAGGTCATATGACCTTGATTTTCATACATATAAATCTTATTATATATTCATGACACTTTCTCTACACCCATTTTATGGTCTACAAGACCTCCTTATGTTCTTCAATCTTCTATTATATTTTCTTCTTTTTTGCTTATTTAAATAGGCCTAAACTACCTTGTATATATACCCTTCCTTATTAATATACCACTTAGTCAAACACACACCCTTAACCTCTTAGGTCAGCCATAATATAGGTCTTATAACATATTTTAGACATGAATAAAATGATATTTGAGTCCCTTTTTGTATATCATGACATAATTAGGCCTCAATTCTCTTTTCAATCTCATGAAGACCCGATTGCATTAAGTCTATCTCTTAATGCCAAAACTTGATTCTCTTGGGCTCATATGGATTTCTAAAACACTTAAAAATAATTCATCCACTTATTTAATAAAATATTTTGACCTCCTCCATGCTTTTTTAGATTTTCATTCTTTGTTCAGACCTTGAAACGTTCTTTAGGATAAATTACCCTATTAAGCCTGTGTGCCTCAAAAAATTACCTTACAAGAATGAAGATCAAACATACTTAAGATACTCAAATATGATCAAATAAGTATATAGAAAATGTCTACATTAATGAGTCATCAATTCATCATTTAATAATGTCAATCTAGGGTTGGTTTCTAGGGTTTTATGTAAAAGGAGAAAGAAATTTCTAACAACCGATCTCTTCTACCACACTCCACACTTGTAGGAATTGAAAGCACACTTGTAGGAATTGAAAGGCACACCACACTTTTTGAAATTAAAAAGAACACTTGAAAGAAAGTAAATCACACCACACTTTATACAAAAGTTAATCACACTTGTAGAAATAGAAAAGCACAATTGTAAAAAAGTAAATTGCTAAATTGAAAGGAAAATAATAAACAAGGAAAACATGGAAAATACCTACAGGTTCACAACAAACTTTACAAAAAATAAATGTTTACATAAAAAATAAATAATAAAATTTCAAAATCATAATTACATAATAAATAAATAAATAAAAATACATTTATCTATCTTCCTTGGAATGAGTGGCTAGCTCATTCCATGGAAGAGGATTTTAATCAAAACACTAGATTTATGTCACAAATATTCAAAATATATTATTGATAAGGATTGATTACAATAGTGTGGGAGGTTGAATTTATAATCTCATGATTCCAACCAAATCCTTATTTAGGAATAACTATCCTAGATGTTCTCCACCAAATATGGAGAGAAATATAACAACTGAGATATTATAGCTTATCTCAATTTTCTACAAAATATGGAGAGGGACATTATTATCTATTTACAACATAAGATCAATATTCATGAAATATGAAGAGAATTATTTATGAAATGAAATTACACAAATCTAAATTTAGATACAATCTATAAACTTGAAGAGACTAAGAAAATAATCCATAGATGGGCACATAGTCTATAGATATGCACAGTCCATAGATATGCTTGCATAGTCCATAGATGTCTCAACCTATAGAGTCCATATATTCTAGTCCTGTAGAGTCCATAAATATGAAACCTGCAGAGTCCATAGATTTTTTCCAAGTTGCATTCTTTGATATATTGAAGAATATGATAGATTCCCTTGGTATTTTATGCTTCAAATTAGTATTAAATTAATGAACTATATGTATATAAAGCTACTGGTTGATTCCATAAATATGAATTGAGTGAGTCCATAGTAAATTTGAGTGAGTCTGTAGCTATGTCTAGAGTGCCTATAGCTCATCTTAAAGATGACACTTGGTTTGTACCTCATGATCATGTATAATATGGCTTATTGTGGGCTGCCTATACACATATTACCATATTTTTCCAAATATTTAGTAACAAGAATCAACAAGCAATAAGACAATGATTTATAAAGAAATAACCAAGTATTAGTTCTCTATTTCATTCTAAATAAATCATAAGTTCAAAAATTACACTTAGATCCAATTATTATTCAAGGAAAGGGGATGTTATCACATGGATAAAATGAGAAATTTTATGGTATCATCATACATTAACTCAGGGTCATTATCAAAGGCATTATATACTTCCACTTAGAAAATAAGGCTTTAAGAACACCTCTACAACTCACTCACTTAAAACTGCCAAATTACCTCAAAACATAGTCATGGTGACTTAGACCTCCAACACTTGTATATAAATTTTAAATGAACTATGATACATGTATATTATCCTATTATATAATTATACCATTATTAGATATAAATATTATATGGTAAAAGGGTAAATATTGGTCTTGCAGACCAATCTCATGACCCTATATCTCACTATCTTATTTGAACCAGACAAGTCAACTTATGTGAAACTTTTTCATGACAAAAATGACCTCAAAATATTATTAAAATAATTAAAATATATTAAAATTACTAAAAACCATCTCCATGTACTTGGTTTCATCATTCTATCATAAAAACACATTCCAATTCATCTTCTCACTATTGCCTAGGTTTTTCACTATTTTCACCATTAGGCCTATTAATGACTAGCTAACTTGGATGACCAATTTAGTAAAATTTAGGAATAAAGCCTATTAATAAGCCTTCATGGACATGAAACATGAGTATCTACCTTCTTCCTCCATATATTTTCTTATTATGTTCAATGCAACTTTTGACTTCTACAACTTCTTCAGAAATAAGCTTGTAACTTAACATTTTCTCTCTCCTCTCTCTAACCAATACCACCTAGAGGTACCTAGGAGAGTCCAACACAAAATATGATATATTAATTGATCAATTAAATCCATCATGATCATGTCTGATAAATATCTTCAACATCAAGCCTTTATTAGGTTTCTAAGAGGGTTTAAACCTAATTCTACTCTTAATAATCATTCATAAAGAATATTACCTCAATCAAAAAACAAATGCCTATAATTTTTATATATAAACCTTAAATATATACCATGAAATTATTATGTTCCCATGAAAAGGTTTTATGAGCTTATCAACACAAGAAAATCCTTTTTAGGTTGAGAACCCTTCATTCTGAGCACTCGAAAAACCTCCAAACAATTTTTCATGCCTTTTACTTCACACTATGAACTCAAGCTACATGAAAAAACTTGAGAAAAATACATCATCTTTAAAAATTATTACATAATCTCAAACACCTTGAAATTTGATCATGAACCCTCATCAGGCTACTCTCTTTTTATTCTCTAGACCTTGACCTAAAAACCACATTAGGCTTTAAAATTGACCTTCATGCCTCTTTACATGCACTCTCCACCTCTGTCACATGATTAATCAACATCATAAAACCACTCATGCATATATTCACTCATATCATCAATACACCATGCTCATACCTTCTCACATGGTCTCTTCATGCCATGACTAGGCTTATGTTACTTAAGCACTTGACCTCAAAGATATTCAATGCTCATAAGCTTGTTATAACACACACTGCCAACTAGCCTTGCTCATAAAAACACTCTTGTATACCTAATTATCATCATACATTCATAATAAACTTTAATGACAATACTAACAACTTCAATCTGACATCAACCAATAGAAAAAACATTAGTTGCCTTCAAATTCTCTCTTGCCTTCAAATTTTCTCTTGCCTTCAAGTTATCTCTTTCCTTAAAATTCTCTCTTGAATTCAAATACATCTTGTCACATGGCTTCTTATGTATATATTATTTTTCTACAAACATCTTCCATGATATATACCTTCTAATCTCACACCACTTATGACAATTCTCATCAATGGAACATTCATATGTGCATTGACATATCACATACTACCACCTATTCTTAGTCACCTTTGACATTAACCTTGATAGTATAATCTTGGCATGATACATGTTTGAAATAAATTAAAATAACATGTCAATAATGGTTTAGAAATTTTATAATGAGTGAACCTACCTTGTGGTAGCTGTAAGAGCTACATATGTTCAAGAAAGATTATTGTAGGTTGAGGTGCATCCTATGGATCAGGTGCCCCAACAGTTTGGTATGCCCTATATAGGAAACCTCCTCATCCCAAAATTTTTGTATAGGGGGAATTTAAAGGAGAGATATATGAGGTTAAGGTGATTTTTATGGCATCCATTGGTGAGGGGAGTACCCTTCACCCAAAAAATTCCATAGGTAACTAGAGGAGGATGAGGGCAAGTTGGTGCAGGTCAATAGCAATAGATAGGTCCAACACCACCACCACTATAGGGGCCTATGTAGAAATAGTAGTTAGGATGTGGATAGGGTAAGGGTTAGGGTGATATCCTAGTTCATGTTAAGCTAGAGTATGATATGTACATTGATGAAGAGGAAGTCGTAGGTGATGACTTTGATCCTAAGTGGTAGGAGGGAGGTCTAGGTAGATTAATATTTTTTAATCATGATTGCAACTCATGTTTTTATTTTTTCCTAGTTTCTTATCTACATTTATATATGTCATATCATTTTTAATCCATTTAGATTTTATTCATCTTGTGTGGCATGTGATTGTAGATACTATGGGCACATGGAGGAGGATGATCGATGATACCTTGATCAATCTATTCTAGTTGATCACTGATTAGACATAAGATCAGATAATAGTGGTTCATGGGCTTCTTATAATTATTGGGTGCCACTATAATGTATTTACACAACATACCATGCCTCAGCTATGTTGACAACACTAAGGATGGATAAAAACACTCTATGTCTAGGGTAAGAAGAGTGGAGGCTCTAGTGGATGTTGGTGTATACTTTTATCCTACGGGTTTTGTCTACTTGGTTCATTATGATTTATTATGGTCTTAGAGGACATTTGGGTCATTTGGGAATATTAGTCCCACATTAAATGGAATGTGGGGTTTCACTCTCTCTCCTACCTATATATTCACCTCTCTCCCTTTATATTCATCATCTAAATTTCAATGAAAGATTGGTTTTGCTCTTATCTTCTTTATGCAATATTATTGTACTTATGATTTCATTTTATTATAGCTATTATGTTATGCACAATATTTATAATAAAATTAAACAATAAATACAAAAATAATGCATAAACAAGATAAGGTCAAAACCAATCTTTCATTGAACTGTGGATGATGAATAAATGGAGAGAGGTACATATATAGGTGGGAGAGAGAGTGAAACACCAAATTTCATTTAATTTGAGACTTAATAAAATGAAATAATAAATATGAAAATATTGCATAAATAAGATAAGAGTAAAACCAATCCTTCATTAAACTATAGATGATGAATACAAAGGGAGAGATGTACATATATAGGTGGGAGAAAGAGTGAAACCCCACATTCCAGTGAATGTGAGACTAATCTTCCCAAATAACCTAAATGGCCTCTAATACCCTAATAAATCATAATAAACTATGTAGACAAAACCTATATAATAAAAGTCTACACCAACACCCCTTAATGGTAGCTTAGGCGGGATAGATAATTGGGTCCTGATAATAAGGACTAATGAGGTACCCAAGTACATAACAATCTCTCATAAAGTACAGAAAAATATAAAACCCATAGATAAAACTCCCCCTAAAAAGAGAGGCATAAAAGAAGTGAAGAGGGTATAAGCCCCCCCTAAAGATGATGTTGTTATTGATGCAGACCACACCTAAAAAAGAGCTCATAAATGAATATACTTGCTCTTAGTGAAGGGTTTGGTAAAGAAATATGCAACCTACTCTAAAGATTAGAAAAATCTCAAGTCAATTACTTAATCATAAATAATCTCATGGATAAATTGCATGTTAATCTCGATGTGTTTGGTCTACTAGTGTTGAACCACATTCTTGCATATCTATATGGTACTCTAATTATCATAATAGATGGTGGGCTACCTAAAAGGAATTCCAAACCTAGATATAATCCCCTAAAGCTAAATAGCCTCAATAGATATGTTAATAGGTCCCCTATACTCTACCTATTTGGATGATATAACAATGGCATTTTCTTCTTTCTAGACTAACTAATGAGACCAGAACCCAAAGAAAAGATGTTACCTAAAGTGGACTTGTGATTCTAAGTATCACCAACCCAATTTGAATTTGTAAAAACAACAAATTTAACATCTATGCTAAATATATACTAAATCCTAAATCTATAAGAGCCTTGAATGTAGTGCAAGATCCTCTAAGCTACTTTTTAATATAGCTCATGTGGTTCCTACATGAATATATAAACAAGTCCCATTACATATGAAATATCAGGGTTGGTATGAGTTATTAGAGGTATAATCATTGAGAGGGTGGGTGAATCATTGAATCAATATATTTCAAAACTTCAATCTAAATCCTTCAAAACCTTAGTCATGCATCATAGGTAACTAAGAAATAAATAACTCACTCATAACAATGAATATGAAAGATAAGAAAGATAACACAAGATCTATGTGGGAAACGCTTTTGAAACCATTTTAGGGGAGAAAACCCACTCTCAAGCCTAAAAACACATGGAATACTTGTCCTATAATATTATCAATAACATTATACTTTATTGAATCACCCACTTCACAAGGAACAACCCCTAAAGATGACAAGCACTAACTTGCCTAAGATGTTGGGCACCAACACAACATCTATGAAATGAAAAAATTCATAACTCTTATTAATTCTAAATTTGATGGATAACCCCTAAAAAATAACCTCCTTCAATCCTCTTCACTCATTCAAATATTCACACACAAACAAGGCATCCAAAACCACCTTTTGAATCAATCTACACACCTTCACTTGTTTTCATGCATCAAACCTATAAATTTAACATTATAATTATGACCACAAGGCCATACATGTAATACACACTCTGATCTACCTCTCAATTCATCCACATGGATCTCAAATCATTAAAAAATATTTTTCTCATCTACACACTTTATCTTGTTCTCATCTTCACCCTTTAATCTTCCTCAAATAACCTACAGGGCTTAATTGTTCAATCTATCTCTTCTAGGTTCATTAGGTCCATTGACCTGTATGTCCTCTTACATCAACTTGATTAGATAAATATGACTGATCATATTTTCTCTTTGATGGTCCTAAATGGCATTTACATTCTCTTTCAAAGGTTCTCTCCTTCACTTACCACCATGCTCTCTCAACTCAACTCCAAATAGGCCAATTATGCCTAGTATTTATACTATACACTCATCTAACCCATTTTGGTCAGCTAAGATGCTTACTATACTTTTTATACCTATTAAATATCTCTCCACACATGATACATGGGTGAAACACTCCACTCTATAGGTTATCCATAGTCCTTAAGACGTAAATCCTCCATTAGGCCTTAATGAGACCCAAAACAACTAGGCCTTCACACTCATACATTACAACTTCAACTCTTTGGTCCACTTTCAACTTCTACCAATTCTTTGAACACATCAACCTATCTTAAATATAACCTTTTTAACTCCCTCATAGTTCCATGTCACCTAAAACACCAACTCAACACTTGAACCTTGCAATTAGGTCTCTTTGCTCTTTAGGCCTTTAAACAATGAAAACATAATCTCAAACTTTTGAAGCAACAACTCAAATATTTCACATATCCATATTATTAGATCATATGGGTGAAACCTTTAAGATATCTAAAACACCTCCATATTCCTTACACATTCCAACATAGGCTCTAAGAACTCAAATCAACTCTCTTAGAATGACAACTTAGACTAGTCATAAATAGTCAAAATATAGTCAGGCTATTTTGACTCTCCATAACTGATCAGGGGTAAATCATGGCAAACAATACCTTTTCATTAATATTTGAGAATTATATAACATCTCCATACTCATTTAATTCTTCAATTATGCTCATAACTCTTTTAAATCACTTTTTTGAAGTGTTCACTCAAACTATATGTAGCCTCCAACAAACATAGTCAATTTTACAACACTCTCTAATAGTTAGTTCATCTTGAAACATCAAAATAACATCAATAAATATTCAACTATCCTTCTAAAGTTACTTGTAGAACATGGTCAAACCTTTAGTCAACTTTAGAGCTCAATAATTTTGACTGTATAGACTATCTAAATGTACCTTGAATCCCTCTTCAACTTTTCCTTTTACACCATCAAGAAATTCTTCCTAGATCAAAAGATATATGAAAAATATTGAGCATTGGTTTATCATTTTCCTAATTCAAATGCCAACAGTCACTGGTTAATTCAAAATCATCCAAAAACACATGTCTTCATCTCATGTCCTCACATAACTTACTCAAACATGCTCTATCGATCTATTTGTGATCTTCTTGACTTTAACTCTATTATCCAATGTAATATCCCCATTTTACAACATATTTTCAATGAAATTATTTAATTACATAAAACAACATATATTATGTTCATGAACATGATGATATTCATAGAACTCATGCTTTCTATACCAATATGGATACATAATAACATTAGTATAGTGCTTTAGAATTGGCCAACTAATCATATTAGCCATGGTTAGCTTATGAAACACTACTTTGATAGGCTCACCAAGGTCAATAAATATTCAAGGAGTGGGTCTTATTCTTGGGGGAGGGGTTTTCAAAGGTGGTGGTTTCTATATTTGTGAAGCTAGTTTAGCTTACTGCATAGGTTGTGCTTGCTGAATAGGCTATTGATGAGGAGTAAACTACATTTACAGTGTATGCTAAGTAGATAGTGTTTACACCATTTGGACATGGCACAACTCAATTAATATATTTATAAAAACATTATTGTAGTTGTATTTCTTATATCTATCATAGTTTCTAGTCCAAGCTAGTGTAGATGTTTGTGCTTGGACTTGGTTAGGGTTTTATCCTGAGCCTGTACCTTGGTTTTGGTTCTAATTTTAGTTTAATGAGGTTAAATTGATAATCACTTTATTAATAAGGTATTTTTAAATATGTATACCTTTTTTGATGATATATTTGAAGGTATGCACACATTAAAGCTCTAAATGATAGGATATCTTGTTGTGTAAATTTTTAGTAAACATAGTGGTTAATTATTTTTCTAGTAAGTAATGGGTGAAGCAATTAACAAACTCTCTCCATCTATTTAGATATTTTGTAAAGATCTCACCACATTTATACTTGGCCTACATCAAATATACTAATTAAATCTCATGCTCAAGATTATAGGAAAAATGTTTTACAAATTTATCTGAGAGCTTGTCAAAATTAGATATAAAATTCTTTGGCAATTTGAGAAACCACTCCAAAGCCTAGATTACTAGAATTTGAAGAAACAAAAGGAGTGGGTAAATTTCACTATAATACATTGGATATAAAGTGGCAAAAAACTATGTAAAATGTGCTTTAGGGTCTCCTTTACCCTTGTCTTTATCAAATTTTAGTGGTTCATAACCTAGAAGAAATGGTATCCAAAGATACTCCATGTTGAATGGGTATGGACACACATCATATAACCTAAATTTCTTGGTTTATTTTCCTAATTAAATGGTGGAAATCACATCCTTCATTTATTGCATTTCTTGGGACAATAAATTGGATGGTACATTTGGCTAAGGTGGTAGCTAGGCAGTCAAAGGGGGATTACCTTGATTATTGTATTCAACACACCTCACCCTATTTTTTATCTAAAAAATGGGAACCCATTTTATTTTTTTTGAAATATGAATATCTTATCTAGATATATATGTGATTTTAGGGTTATGATGGTTTTTATTATCTATAAAAACTTGATGCTTTGAACATTGAATCACATTTGGGTATACTTATTTTATTTGGAAAGACTTATGCAAACTACCCTATTAATGAACATAAATAAAGAGTGGCTTTGGAAGATAGGAAGTTAGATTGCTTTATTTTAGATTACTTAGTCTTTGGAAATTTTATCCTTTGACAAATTTATTTTGGAAGCTTTCCCTTTAAAAACTTTTCTTTGGTGGCTTTCACTTTAGAAATCCTCTTCATCGAGAAATTTTCTTCAAAAATATTTCTTTCTGGGAAAATTTATCATCAGTTCTCCAAAGTGAAAGTCATAACATATTTTGATCAGGTTAGGCCTTATGTATATCTCTAAAATCAATATTATTTGATGCTTCAATATAGTGCTTCATAATTGGCCAACTAATCATATTAGTCATGGTTAGCTTACAAAACACTACTTTGATAGGTTCACCAAGGTCATTAAAGATTCAAGGAGTGGGTCTTATTATTAGAGGAGAGGTTTTCAAAGGTGGTGGTTTTTATATTTGTGAAGCTGGTCTAGGTTGCTGCATACATTGTGCTTGCTGAATAGGCTACCGATGAGGAGTAAGCTGCATTTATGGTGCAGGTTGAGTATATAGTGTTTACACCATTTGGACATGGAAAAAATCAGTTAATCCATTTCCAAAAACATTGTTATTATAGTTATATTACTTGGAGTTATCATAGTTTCTAGACTAAGCTAGTGTAGATGCTTGTGCTTGGACTTATTAGGGTTTTATCTTAGGCTTGCACCTTGGTTTTGTGTCTAATTTTAGTTTAATGAGGTTAAATTGATAATACCTTTATTAATAAGGTATTTTTCAATATTTAAACCTTTGTTGATGATGTATTTAAAGGTATGCACACATTAAAGATCTAAATGATAGGATATCTTATTGTGTAAATTTTTAGTAAACATAGTGGTTAATTATTTATCTATTATGTAATGGGTGAAGCAACTAACAAGCACTCTCCATATATATAGATAGTTTGTGAAGAAACTAAAAAGAAACTAAATATTCAAATATACTAATGAAATCTCATGCTCAGATTATAGGAAAAATGTTGCACAAATTTGTTTGAAAACTTGTCAAAATTAGATACAAAATTCTTTAGCAATTTGAGAAACTGCTCCAAAGCCTATATTAATATAATTTGAAGAAAAAAAAGGAGTTGGTAAATTTAACTATAATCCATTGGCTATAAAGTGACAAAAAAACTATGTAAAATGTGTTTTAGGGTCTCCTTTACCCTTGTATTTATCAAAATTTAGTGGTTCATAACTTAGAAGATATGGTATATGAAGATACTCCATGTTGAATGGGTATAAACACATGTCATATAACATGAATTTCTTGGTTTTTTTGTCATAATTGAATGGTGGAAATCACATCCTTTATTTATTTCACTTCTTGGGCCAAGAAACTAGATGATACATTTCATTGAGGTGGTGGTTGGGCAATCAAAGGGGGATTACCTTAATTATTGTATTCAATACACCTCACCCTATTTTTTATCTAAAAAATGTGGACCCCTTTTATTTTTTTGGAAATATGAATATCTTATCTAGATATATATGTGTTTTTAGAGTTATGATGGTTTTTATTATCTATAAAAACTTGGTGCTTTGAATATTGAATCACATTTGGGTATACTTATTTTATTTGGAAGGACTTATTCAAACTAACCTATTAATGAAGAGAAATAAAGAGTGGCTTTGCATGACAGGAATTCAGATTGCTTTTTTTTAAAGTACTTAGTCTTTGGCTAGCTTAGCCTTCAATAAATTTATTTTGGAAGCTTTCCCTTTAAAAACTTTTCTTTGGCAACTTTCACTTTGGAGAATATGGTCCCTTTAGACATATTATTTGATGCCACTATATTTGATGGTTGTTATCCCAATTACTCAGACTTATGGGAAGTTATGGATTAGGTAGACTCTTTTGCAATGGAAGATGATATTTTAGCTAAGGATAAGAAGTTAATGAAGGACCTACTTCCATTAAAATGTCAAGACCTACATTACACATTTTCTAATCTAGAGTTTATGCCATGTATATAATTATTGCAAAGCCTCTTCTTTGAGGGAAGAATAGAAAATGGATACCTTCACTATGTTGATAATAACATAGTTGTCATGTACATCTTAGGGGATGAATTTAATAGGTACTTAAGTCTAGCTATCCTAGATGTCATGTTTTATTTGCATACTATTATTACCTAAAAGAAGGACAATAAAGCAAAATGAGCATAAGCAAGGTGGATTCTCCCCAGATAAATATTCACTCTAAAAAAACATATCAAGAATCCTATTCTCATCACCTAATTTAGAATGGGGATCCATATGGGAATAGCACTATCAAATTGAATTTTTGGCCATGTAAGCATCTAATTATTGCATTTGGAGTGGGTTCCCCTACTAGAATTGATAAGTACCTTAGAGTGCACCTACACTTTGGGGGAAGTAATCAAATCTCACCTCCAAGAATAAATATTACATAAAGATAAGAGGTTGCTTGGAGGAAATTTTTACATGATGTCCTTTCTATTATACATAATTGTGAGGATAATATATAGGCATAATGGAGTCATGTGGGATCCCAACCCAGATGTTATTAAGAATAGAACTTATGATTATTTCTCCTTTGTACACATATACTCATATGTTAGGAACATAGCTAAGATTGTTGATTATCTCTACCCTTAGGTTTGGATGGACATTCACAATTGGCCTTTAGATAAAATTTTACCTAACATAGATATAATACTTACCAATAATGTGGGAGACTAATTTATCTACTTGAACTACACTATTATCATGGTTTTTGGCCATAAGGTGGATTGTATTTAGTTCCCTATGTTTGTTCCAGATAAAGTTGTTGAGCAAGAAATTGCATACTAGATATGGAATGGCATTGATGAAGAATTGACAAAGAGCAAGAAGGCTACATTCCATGGTTCTCATATTAATATTGGAATAATATAATACAATATATAGAGGCAATTCAAGGAAGACAGAAATGTCAATAAAGCATATGAATTACCTACCCTCCCCCATAGATATTGAGACCCTCATGGCAAAGTCTAGAAGAAGATTCACACCCTTGGCATTGGTTAAAAACATGAGCTAATGGATCATGGTTTTATGTTCCTGAATGCCAAGGATGATGAAGGGGTGAAACAAAGGACAATAACTATAGGATTGAGTGAGGACCTACTAAGGGTGATACAAGCTAAACCCTCTCTCACACTTAGTGAGGCAAATTTTAGGATCCTTCATCTTGGAGGAAGTACATCTTATGACTTTTGGAGTGGGAGGCCATCTCAACAACTAGAAATATAGGGACAAGATCCTCAAGGTCCATTTATAGTTTAAGACAAACCACAAGACCAACAACATTTGGTAGGTAAGGAAACACTTACTGGAGGATAGGATGAACAACAAGAATAAGTGTCTACCTCTACACAAGATGAAGAGGAATAATTTCTTCCATTTTAAACATCAACTATCGAATTGATAAAGGTTAAAAAAGAAGTGGTAGAGGAGCTAAATAAAGGAAGAGACAATGCACAAAGGAAAGAAGTTAGGATTATTTACTTAGAATCCTATATTTCACCATGGATGTAGTTTAAAAAAGTATGATTCTATCAGCCCCAATCGACACTTATGAGAGGTGAATATAAATATAATGACTATGATGGGTGGTGTTAATGGCATATGGAATGGTAATGGAATAAAAGTAGTAACACAATCCTTAGAGAAGAGACAATGATAACTTGTGGTGAAGCTAAAGTAATCATCCTCAAAAACCATGGAAGGATCATAAATATATTCAAGTTGATCCATAAGGCATGTGTAACCAATGTTATAACAAACATGAATGTATTCTGATTCTGAAGCTGAGTCTAGCCTAAGGGACTCTAAATTTGATGTTGAGACTGATGTTGATTATAATTTTGATGATAAATATAATGTTGATTAAAGAATAAAACCCAACTTTAATGTTGATTCTTCATTTGGTGTGGATGCCACTATAATGATGTCTTGTTAAATATTTTACATTGGATAAGTAATGGCCTATGATGGCATTGTGGGCTCCATAGAGACTGGTTTGTCAAAGTGAGACTCCTCAATAAGGGGAAAAAGGTTAAGATAAAAATTCATAGAGATTGGATTATCAAAGGGAGGCTCTTTAAAAATAAGATAATGGTCAAGATAATAATTTGATCAAAGGTGGTTATAATTATTAAGAAGTGACTCAACAAAGACTAGATTTTTAGAGTGAGACTCCTTGATAATAGGGATAATATCAAAAAGTGATTCATCATAGGTTGACTCATCAAAAATAGGTGTTTCAAAAAAAACATTATGAATTAGTTGGTTCTCATGGCCTTGGTTTATAAGTAGTTATAAGATATCAGTTTGGAACACATCTTGGTCTTTGAATGATGGATCTTAGAGAGGTAATGATTGGATTTATTGTAGATTAAGTACTGACATGGGTTTTATAAAATTGGGGAAGGTTAGAAATAGATGAAGGATGACCGATAGTTGGGTAATGACCTCTTTGTAAATAGGTTGATGGGCTTAACAAAGATTGGTTGCCAGTCTAGGATGGTAACTGTGACCCATCTAGTCAAAATTAAACAAATTTATTGGTATAATGAGCTACCATAATTTTAAGGAATTATAATGGTAATGGAAGGGCATTGTGAATCATGGTTGCTATCATGAACCAAAGGATGAGGTCCTAGAATGGTAATGTTAGTGCATTGTGAAGATTGATTACTAATACAAGCTAAAAGACAAGGTATTGGAATGAAAATGGTAGGGTGTTGAAAAGTTTGGTTACTATCACAAGCCAAAGGATGAGGTCTTAGAATGGTAATGGTAGAGCATTATAAATTTTGGTTGCTATTGCAAGCCAAAAGATTGCTATGCCCCTAACCTATCACATGTATGAGGATAGTATTAGCCAACTTGTGGCTTACTTATCCATCTTTGACATTATATTACATTTATTTATGCTTTTTTTAGATTATTAGGTCGGCCTATGGAGTAACCATGTCCTAATTAGACTATATATAGGAGGTAGTGGGTAATCATTTATCATCATATTGTGAATTCTGCTCTTATTGAAGCTTGTGGAGGTTGCCCCCTCGAAGTGGCTTATCTATTATCATATATTTGGATATATTTCAGTAATATTTGGATATAATTCTTCTCTTATACTTAATTCTTGAAGTAATTTCATTACAAGTGGTATCAGAGCTGCGATTTGGGCAATCTTATGGGTAAAACACTAAATTTTTAATTTTTGTGATATATAAAAAATTGTTGCGAATTTATATAAAAAGTTTTTACTAGAGGTGAAAAATAATAAAATTAAGCTTCCATTAAAATTTCAGCTCATTTGGATCTGTTTTTCAAAAGTTATCACTATTTTATGTTTTTTCATAAAATTGCTCTATAGTGCGCAATTCAAAGAATTTTTCTGAGTTGTTTATATTTTTGGAAAGCTTATAAAAATTTGGCTACGGTTTTTTCTTTGTATATTTTGATTTGAGGCCGAAATAATTCCAAAATTGCTTGTTCAAAGTTGGGTCAAAAGTGTCAGTAAGGGTCGACATCGTAAAACCCTTTTATGGCAGGTCCACAAACTCGGGGCTGAGGAAAGGGTGCTGAAACTCTAGGAAAAAATCCTAACAAGGATGAGATGGAGTTAAAATGGGGGTGTAATAGACCCTTTATACCAGGGTTTTTTGACATAGATCACAAAGTGAGCCAAGTTGACTATAGTGTGCAAGGCATTCAGAGTGAGGTGCAAGACATACAATCTAATATGCAATCCATACAAGATAGTTTGGGATATATCATGAAAAATTTGAACATTAATCAATCAAATCATCAAGCTAACTCTATTTCACAAACCCACTAGGGTGGTTCTCCTAACCAGTCTACTTCAAATCAAACTCCATGGCCACAGAGGAACCTATTACCAAAAGTGGATATGCACAAATTCGATGGAAAAGATCCACTCAATTGGCTCAACCAAATGGAGAGTTTTTTTGACCTACATCAGATTCCAAGTGGATATAAGGTTACCATGGCATCTTTGTATCTTGAACATGATCAATTCATTTGGTATCGATGGTTGTGTGCTCAAAATAAAAATATGAGTCTCAATGTCACCTAGTTAATTTTGACAGAGCAGCTACAATTACACTATGGCAATAGTGTGATAGATAATTACTTCAGCCAATTGGCAAAATTGTGACAAACTAGCTCCATCAAGGATTATATTCATCATTTTCAGAACCTATCCTTACGTGTGGAGACAATTTCTGATGCAAACTTGAATGACTTATTTTTGGGTGGACTCAAGGACCACATTCAACATGAGGTATGCATGTTTAATCCACTTAATATTTCTGAATCTATTATCTTGGCACGTAGAGCTGAGTAAAAATTCATAGCCAATAAGAAGCAGCCATTCACTCACTTCAAAGATCATAGCATATCATCATCAACATTTCCTCCACCTACTAGATTGACCCCTCAACAAATTGAAGAAAAGCATGCAAAAGGATTATGTTTTGGTTGTGATAGCAAGTGGAGTAAAGGACATAGATGTGTTGAGAAGAAGTTATTCTACATTGAGGGACCAAATGAAGATGAAGAAGCAGATGATGCCTCTAATGATGATGAAGAAGATATAGAGGAGGTACCTGAAGATTCCCAACCTACAATCTCTTGTCATGCACTTACAGGTATTAGCACTCCACAAACTCTTAAGGTGGTGTGTTTCCTCATAAAATAGAAGGTGACAATGTTGATTGATTCAGGGAGCACACATAACTTTATAAACCATAATTTGGCCACTCGATTGAACCGTTTCATCTACCCAACACCAAAATTTTAGGTCATGATTGTAGATAGTGGCACAATTAATTGTTCAGGCAAATGCCATAGTATTAAGCTTACTATGGGTGGGTACAATCTTGACTCTCCTATGTTTGCTATTCCCATGGGTAACATTGACATTATTTTGGGAGTTCAATGGCTCACAACCTTAGGTACCATTGAGATGAACTTCCAAGAACTATTCATGTGCTTTCATTATGAAGGTAAGAAATTGAACTACATGGATTACATGCAAAATCTCCACAATTGGTTAGTTCACATCAGATGACCAAGATGCTAAAAAAGGGGGTAGAGGGAATTATTGCATGATTATTATCCATAAAAGTTTAACCCACAAAGGTATCTACACATCCGGATCTACAAATAATTCTTGACCACTCATCTATTTTTGGGGCCATGCCAAAAGGACTACCACCAACAAGAGAACATGATCATGCCATTCAACTAATTCTAGGTAGTCAACCACCAAATATCAGACCATATAGATAGCCATATGCACAAAAGATTGAAATTGAAAAGATGGTCCATGAGATGCTGGAAGCAGGGATCATCAAGCATAGTCGAAGTGCATATTCATCACCAGTGGTCATGGTGTGGAAGAAGGATGACACATGGAGGATGTGCCCAGATTATAGGGAACTCAACAAGTACACCATCAAAGATAAATTTCCTATTCTAGTAATTGATGATTTACTTGATGAGTTGCATGGTGCTAATTATTTCACAAAATTGGATCTTCGCTCGGGGTACCATCAAATTAGAATCAAGGATGAAGATGTTCATAAAACTGCTTTTAGAACACATGAGGGCCATTATGAGTTTTTGGTAATGCCCTTTGGTCTTACAAATGCACCATCTACTTTTCAAAGCTTGATGAACACTATTTTAAGGCCTTTTTAAGGAAGTTTGTGCTATTTTTCTTTGATGACATATTGATTTATAGTCAGACATGGGAAGCACATCTACAACATGTGAAACAGGTGTTGATAGTTTTCGATAAGCACCAAATTTATGTGAAGCCATCTAAATGTGCTTTTGGAGTACAGGAGGTAGAGTACCTTGGTCACATTTTTTCCCATGAAGGGGTCAAAGTTGATCCTCAGAAGATCAAAGTGATAATGGAATGGCCCATGCCAAAAACTCTCAAAAACTTGAGGTTTTTTTGGACTAACAGGTTACTATAGAAGATTTGTGAAAGGTTATGGTAGCATAGAAGCTCCACTCACTGCATTGCTAAATAAGGATGATTTCCATTGGAATGATGATGCCACCAAAGCATTTGAGAAACTAAAAGTAGCTATGTGCACCACTCCAGTTTTGGCTACTCCAAACTTCTCACAAACATTCACTATTGAATGTGATGGTTCTGGGTCTAGATTGGGGGCAATACTAATGTAGGAAGGAAGACCCATTGCATTTGAAAGTCATCAATTCAAAGGTAAGAATCTAAAAAAACCTATCTATGAGAAAGAAATGATGGCTATTCTTCATGCAGTTAAACAATGGAGGCCTTATCTGATGGGTAGACACTTTAAGGTGAAAACAGATCATGATAGTCTCAAATACTTTTTGGAGCAAAGATTATCATCTGAGGAACAACAAAAATGGGTAACCAAAATGTTGGGTTAATATTTTGAAATCATCTACAAGAAGGGTAAAGATAATGTAGTAGCAGATGCACTATCTAGATGGGATGCATCCATAGAAGCATTACTTTGTGCAATGTCCATATTGCAAGCAGATTGGGTGGATGAAGCTAGGTTAGAATGGGAGCAAGACAAGGATACACAGGTTTTGATTTAGAATCTCCAGCAAGGTAATTTATCCTTTGACAAATTTGAATGTAAAGGTAATGTCTTATGGTATAAGGGTAGGTTATACTTGTGCAAAACTTTAGAGCTTAAGCATAAGATTCTTGTAGAGTTGCATGCATCTCCACTTGGGGGACATTCAGGGTTCTTGAAAACTTATCATATAATTAAGAAAGAATTATTTTGGGAAGGACTCAAGGGAGATGTACAAAAGTTTGTGGAAGAATGCATGATATGCCAATAGAATAAAGGTGAAACAATTAAGACCCCAGGTTTGTTACAACCATTAGCAATTACTAGTCAAAGGTGGGAGGAGGTTTCCATGGATTTCATCACTGGGTTGCCTTGTTCTGAAGGTAATAATGTTTTTTTGGTCATTGTGGATAGGCTTACAAAATATGCCCATTTTTGTGCTCTCTCACACCCATTTTCAGCAAATACATTCGTGGCTATTTTTATGGAAGCAGTTCTCAAATTACATGGAACCCCAAAAATAATTGTAAGTGATCATGATCTATTTTCACTATTAATTTCTAAACTGAACTATTTTCTTGTTTGGGTACTTAGCTAGCTCATAGCTCATCTTACCACCCCCAATTTGATGGACAAACTGAAGTGGTCAACAAATTTTTAGAGGGGTATCTCCATTATTTTGTATCAGATAAACAAAAACATTGGGTTAAATCGCTACCACTTGCAGAATGGTGGTATAACACATCTTTCCATACCTCTTCTAAAATGTCTCCATTTATAGCACTATATGGTTACCATCCACCTTCCATCACTTCTTCATTAAAGGTGCACACCAAGGTTTGAGATGTGGAAGAGCACATTCAACATCAACAAGAGGTTTTGGCTAGTTTGAGAGAGAATTTGGCCTTGGCACAAAATAGGATGAAGCAACAAACAGATCAACACCGGAGTGAGCAAAATTTTGAGGTGGGTGGCTGGGTATTTGTTCATTTGCAACCTTACAAGCAGATGTCCTTGAAGTAATAGAAAAATGACAACAAACTTGCTCCAAAGTATTATGGCCCTTATCAGGTTCTACAAAAAATTGGAAGGGTGGCTTACAAGCTGGAGTTATCTCATTCATCTCACATACACCTAGTATTTCATGTTTCTTGTTTGAAGGTCATTGGATAGAAAGTTTCCACCCAAACAGAGCTCCTAGAACTAGATGAAGAAGGATGAGTCATTTTGGAACCAGAGAAGATCCTCCAAACATGTACTAAGAGGTTAAGAACCAGAGAGATTAAAGAATATTTGATCAAGTGGAAAAACCAAAGCAGTGAAGATGCAACTTGGGAAGGTGAAGAATTTCTGCAACAACATCCACACTTGTTCAACGTTGAGGACAACGCTGGTTTGAAGGGGAAGGGCATGCTACGCCCCTAACCTATCACATGTATGAGGATAGTATTAGTCAACTTGTGGCTTACTTATCCCTCTTTGACATTATATTACATTTATCTATGCTTTCTTTAGATTAGTAGGTCGGCCTATGGAGTAACCATGGCCTAATTAGACTATATATAGGAGGTAGTGGGTAATCATTTATCATCATATTGTGAATTCTGCTCTTATTGAAGCTTGTGGAGGTTGCCCCCTCGAAGTGGCTTATCTATTATCATATATTTGGATATATTTCAGTCATATTTGGATATAATTCTACTGTTATACTTAATTCTTGAAGTAATTTCATTACAAAGATGAAGTTCTAGAATGTTAATGGTAGGGTGTTGTGAAGGTTGGTGGCTCACAAAGATCAAAGTAGGGTTAATGGTATAGGTAGGGGATTAGGTACCATTAACATTAAAAGGGTAAACTTGGTATGTTAATTGACCCAAATAAGGTGTCACCAAATACTATGTTTGAGGATCTTGGATTTGTTATCTAGATTGAGTATTGAAAGGAGGATAAAGATCCATTTCACAAACTACATCATCACCGTAGGGGTCTTGAATAAAGTTATCTTGTGTGACCATGTTATCATAACCTACATTTTACATGGCTCCACTATGAGTGTAATGAGACATATACAACTTGATTATGAATGTTTATTAATATTGGCCTAGAGTTTTATAAACGCTTAAAAATAAGGTCTAAAGGAAAAATATTCCAAACATAGTCTAACTTGGTCTAAGGATTGGATTTGTATCTCCAAAAAGGTTAATGCTAAAACTTGGTAAAAATAGTCTAAGGTCAAATGTCTAATATCAAATGTCTTACACAAAGGGTCAAGTGGATGAATAAAAACTAAAATGCCAAACTTGGGTAAAAAGTGTTTCAAACAAGTCTAATATAGGTCTAAAGAAACAAAGGTTGCTAGGTCTTTAAAAAAAAAGAACAAAATCTAGGATCAAAAAATATATTAATAAGTCTTTTAGGAATAAGGCACAAAAGATAGACTTCAAAAAAAATGAGGTCTAAAAGGCAAGAGAGTTAATCTAACAAATTTGAAACACTTTGACACAAACTAGTCATTTAAATTTAGACACACACTTGATCCTTTGGAAAAAGACATAGAATTTTAGGCATATGAAAGATAGACCACTTATATAATTCTATGAACAAAAATAATCTTAAAATTGATCACAAAATTAGTCTAAGTTACATAACCCAAAATAAAAAGGTAAATGTCTAGGCCAAAAATATGCAAGGCATAGGCATAAATGAATCAATGTTTGGATATAAAATTGTCAAGACTAATTTCAAACTTTATTTATAAGACTAGTGTTTTCAAAATAAATAACAATCTAGATAATGACGAATAACATGATGGTACTAGGTATAGATCCAAAAGGTACACATGGTTTTGATTTTAAAAATTTGGACATAAGACAATTCTTTGAAAAAAATTGAGAAACATAAAGATATTATCATGATCTAAAGATGTGTCAAAATGGTTTGCTTAAATAATATAAGGCAAAGTACTTGGAATTAAATGGGTAGCATAATGATGCCCCTTTCAAGCAAGTGACACACACAAATGTTTGATAAAAATAGCTAAGGAAAACATAGTTTCAAATGGATGACATAATGACTCTTCAAACAAAGGAGAGATTTGTAAATAAGACTAATATTTTTGACGTGTTATGATGAAAAAATAATTTTGACACAAGACCATGCTAGTAAAAAGGAAAAATAACAAAAACACTTAAGTGTGACATCCTAAATCCTAAAACTAACAAGGTTGCATGATACTATCAAATTCTGTCTATATAATTTCTCTTGAGAATATTTTAAATTATTAATCTAAAAGGTAAAAGTTCATGAAAAATAGAGGTTTTAAGCCCCTTCTTCTCTCAAGAGTTTATACAATGACATAGAACTTTGGGCTACTCAACCTACATCAAGAGTATGTCTGCAACAAGTGGGGTTATCTAACTATCAATTTTCATTTATTTATAAATGGTCACATATGTGTGGCAAAGACTAGGAGATAATCACATCATTTGTATCTATGTCAACCAACTTGTTGTGAAAAGGTCTAGTCATTTTTAGAACCATTACATTCATCAATTTCTTAGTGTAGTACGATGTCTGAGTTGCCCCTACATTTTGAGATTGATTACCACTAATGGATCTTGTTTTAACCACTCAAAAAAAGTATCCCAATGGGTCACCCTCAATTTATACACCCCACTATAGAGTGGGGTTGAAACAATGTCAGGAGATGAATTCTTGAGTCAATGCTTCCATAGAGAACTTGTGAAGAGGTGATGAATTCTTTCCGATATGCCAAAAATACATGAAAATAAAGACAATTAGAAGGACTTTAGGGTCATGTTAGGGTCACCCAAATCATAAGGATTTTTGGGAGGGCCTAAGAGACATTACTTCTATGATTTTGGACCAAAGAGACAAATGCAAGGAGTGAGTGTTTTTATCACCCAAGTTTCCTAAAGAGGACAATGGGAGAGCATACACATGGCACTCATTTTTCTAAATAAACACTTTCAACAAACATGAAATTGAAAAACTCTCATGGATATTTAACTAATGTGAAATTTAACTTTTATATCACCAAAATAAAATGTGTTATGAATTTTGATCCCCTTGGCATTTTTTGTTGATATTTGTAAAAAATTCAAAAAATGACTAAGACATGAAAATAACTAAGTACATTTGAAACACCAAAGACAATGTGTGTAAGATTTAACCATGATTAAACTTTAATCTTTCCATCTCAAGGTCTACAAATTGTTAGAGGGTTTGCTTGATTAGAATCCCAAAATCAAGTGAAAAAATAATATTTTAGATTTAGCTCTTGGATTTCTTATTTCTTGTCTCAGAGACCAATCATTATCGATCTATAGAGATCGATGTTGATTACATGAATCAACGTAGATTAGATAGATCATTTATTTTTCCTATAAAATAGATTAAAAAAAGTCCATTTCTATGAAAAATGATTAATAAATGAGCTGAATACTTATATATCTCATGGATTATCCAAGAAATGGGTTATATAAACAACATACAAATAATCAAACACAAAATGAAGTCAAGAAAAATAAAGAAAAACCATTATTAGCCATGTCCCCTAGCTTGTTCTATTTTTATTTTATAATAGAGATCATGGTCAATTTTTGTAATCAATGTCAATCTATAAAATCGGTGTTGATTCCTACAACCTATGTCTTTATTAAAAAACTTGACGTAAAATATAAAGCTAAAACTTGAATATTTTTATGCACCCATTAAAAATAATAAAACTAGCATATTAGCCTCCTTGGCCATATGAGATATTCAAGTCCCACCCAATGTACCATTGTGTGAATAAGGAATATGTAGAGGGGAGGTTAGTCTTTTGTTAGTCCAATGAAACAAATTAAAATAACACACTAAAATCCTAACACATATAGCTTATATAATAGGGAGAGCATAGGTAATAAACATTCATCTAAAAACACAACTAAAACATAAAGTAAATTAGTCTTTTACCTTCCTTGGAGCTCCAAATGGCTTCTTGAAGTGGTTTACTCAATTTATGCATCAAAAAGTTTTTGAAAATGAATCTTTCTTTGCTCCTTCTCTCCTTGGCACCTTGGCTTGGCTTCTTGGATTATGAATTTGGCATGATAACATTACTTTCATGGTTTATTTGCATCTATTTGAGCATTATAACATTATACCACGATAGCTTTGAATACATTTAGGCATAATAAATTTACACTAAAATATCTTTTTGAAGATATTTTTGAATAATAACTTTGCACCCAAAATAGCTTAGAAATCAATAGGCATGGCCTTGTATTTATAGCCTCAAGAATTAACTCTCACCCAAGGTTAGTTAAGGTTAAGTTCAAACATGGAATGGGTAGAAACTAACACTAAGTGAGTTGAGACTAACTCTAATTGAATTAAACATTGTCATGTAATTATGATTTTAAATTACTAGGCATGGCTCTAAAATTATATATTTTGGAGGAGCTTGACAACTCATAAAGGCAATGATGAAAATCTTGATATTTTGAATTTTAGAATTTCTATTTTATGATATCCATTAATTAAAAATGGATAATTCAAATAAGCATTTAATCTTGTTTAATTAGATGATTCAATTGGATTAATATTTTAACTCTTTTAAGATTTGATTAAGTGCTCCTCTTAATGGGTACATAGGCCAAACTAATAGTTATTAGGTTACAAGGTGATTGATGATGAATTCATGAGAGGTTATTATTGTACACATGATAGTATCCCAAATAGGGATGTCTCAACATGAAGTTGAGAATTGATTAATGATGCACAAATGAAGTTAGGACATTCAGTGATTCCTAGGCTTAATTTACAATGGTTAGTAGGAATCAATATGAAATTTGATCAGGATTTAGTTATGGCCATATTTGGATGTCTAAAGTAATCTCTTATACAAAGATGTGTATCAAAATCATTAAGAAGAGAAACCTTTAGTTGAGACCATTAAGCATCCTATATCTATTATCCTAGATTTTTAATCATGTTTATTTGTGAGTATGCAAAATCTTCAAACAACTAATACTAGTTCTTGAGATACTTGTCCACCAAAGAAAAAACCTTATAAATTCCTTTTTAAAGACATAAAACCTTCTTTTATTCCTTACCCTTCATTGCTTTTGAGTTTATTTTAGATCTACTGACCATAGTATAGTCTTACACCCATCTAACTCTCCTAGTGATGTACCCTTTTTATTAGAATCCACACATCTACCCACAAACCTGGGTAAGTAACCCATAAGCTCAACCTGCTATTCCACTACCTAGTTGTTTTAACCACATACCTACAAATTTTAACCTAGAGTGGAACCCTATTACACAGAGACCCAAAAATGTTAAAGGCTACATCATTTAAAAATATTTGAGGTGTGCATTAAACTCACATAAATGAAAGAGAAAAAATCTAGCACTAGAAGGATGACACACTTATGTGTTTTAATAATAAATAAGGGCCAATCATTATGGAGGCACCTAAGATATTAATAACGTCTAGGGACTAATCCATCCTTTTGGTTTCACCATTATTAAATTATAGGAGGCCTATACCTATACCTATCCTCCCTAAAATACATAGAGCCTGAACACCTTCACTTATGAGAAACATCCCACTTATATACCTTCATATGGCTCAACCCTGCTTAATCATATACACCATTACCATCCTTGGGGACCAACATTATTTGCCAAGGAATTTGGAAAAGTATTTTTCTACCTTCTCCCCCTCAAGTGGGAGGATATATGAAGAACATATTAAATATTTCAAGGCCACCTTGAGATTAATGAATGTTATCCTTGAGGATGTTTCATGAAATATTTTTATGTTTACTCTGCAAGATTCTTATTATTATTAGTATCTCAATTTGTAGGCAAATTCCATCACCTCATGAAATGATTGTTAAAATACATTCCTTACACAATTTGGATAAGTAACTAATCCAAGTTTGGTATATCAAATATTTACTAGCATGAAAAGGGAACCTAATGAGTTAATCTGATCCATCAATGCAAGATTTTAGAAAATGTAGACTTGATTGACTACCACTTATAATCCATATGAGAACCTAATGCTTGAGATATACAAAAATTCCCTAGATCCTATTACTATAGTGTTCTTATGAAGATCTACCATTGCTAATAATTTAACTTTGGCATTCCATGAATCTATCAACATCAAAAAACATATTAATCCAAAACCTAGCCCTCATAATCTAAGACGTCAAGCATTTAAAAATGTACTTCCATCTTTGAATAAAATTACACATGAATCAAAATGCCCCTATAATCAATTAGAATTAGTTTTACACTCTTCCTCCCATGATGCAGTAAACACATAATCATAATTATGACTTGTTGAACACTCAAACACAAAGGAATAGCCTACAAAAAAATCAACATCAAGCTCACACCAACACAAAAGTCACTCAAGGTTATGAATCTAACAAATCTAATTTGCATTTTATACAAATAATGGTTTAAAAGCTGAGCAATGATTTCTTGAATATGTAGAAGAGGATGGGTAATACCAATAATCATAATTAAAATCAAAATGATGTCTTTCCAAGATATAACAAGCCTTTCAATAGGCCCACTAACAATGTAAAATAGTAATAGTCTAATAAGCTACCATAAATCAATATCATGGAAAAAACTTTCCCAATCAGTGTGTCATGTCCCCTTTTCAGTTGACATGTTTTGAGTTCATGGTTAGCCTATTATGCGACCCTCATAGGCTAAGAGGATGGTTAGAGGGCCTGGATGGAGATGAGCATGGCTTCGTTTAGCAAAATTTTTCCAGTTGTTTTTCGTTTGGGCTCGATTGGACATGTATTAAGGGAGATATTAATATTTGATTGATTTAATCAAATATTAATTATTTGGTCTAATTTTAATTTAGAAACCCTAATTCTAATTTAAGAAAACCCTAATTAGGGCAAGCATATCTTTTGAGGGTATAAGGGTTTCTCATGGAGGCCATTAATGATTATGCATTGATTATTGATTATTGATTCTAAAGAATTCTTCTATGAAGACTGAGCCAAGGGTTCTAGGATTCCATTGCAGTGGAGAACATCAACTCTTCATTGTGTGAGATTTAGAGGTTGTGAGATATCAACTGATTTATTGCTAAATTGAGAGATAACTTCATACATAAGTTATCATAGAGGTATAGATTTGAGAGATAACTTCACACAGAAGTTATCACAGTATTCTAGGTATTTTTTATTTAGTTTTGATTCAATAAATTATACAGATAGAGATCTTCTGTATTAGAGACATATTTTTAGATCAGGGGTTGAAAATAGGCAGGTTGTGCTTAATTGGTAGCCGTACAAAGTCTGTACAGGTCCGTATAAATCCATGCAGACACTGACCTTAGCAGACAGAGATCTTAGTAACCAACATCAGCCGACTAAAGACTGACGTCGGCAGAGAAGGACCTACAGTGACCGACGTCAGTAGAATATCGACCGACGCCGGTGACTGTGTGTTCAACATAACAGGCTGAGACTTCCAGATTCAGGGTCAATCTCCAGATTTGTAAAAGCCCAGGTTTTCAAGATAGAATATTTCATGTTATGTTATTTGTATGACAGAGACTCAATTGTGTAATTGTCTAGAAGAACAAGTGATAAGATCTTTGATTTGCTATTGAGAGATTATATTGTGATTTATTTATTCATATTTGAAATTATTTTGGCAAAAGTGTATCTTTGTTCAGAGCTATTTGTGTTTAGATATTCCCTACTGCAAGGGGATATTACAGTGGTATCAGAGCTAAATCATATCATCATGAGGGTGTGACAATCTTATGCAGCCACAAGAGTTGGAACCACACATGTATAACACATGCAGTAGAGCCTTGCTTAAAGGTACCCAACTATTAGAATAGTAGTGGATTATCATGAGTGATAGACATGAGGGTAGCCCACCCAGGGGCCATAGGTATGATGCTGATAAGGACACCAGAGAATTTCACTGTGCTATGATGACAAGCCAACAACAAATGAATCAGACACTACAGGCATTCATGACTATGATGAGGGGGATGAACACACCTGATAGACAAAATGGGGAACAAGGAGATAACAAGAGTGTTACTATTAATTAGAGATCCTAGTAGACCCATTCCAAGACCATTGATAGACCTACACGACCTACGTTTGTGTAGGATGAACCAGAGGCTCCAGCAGAAGAAGCGGCAGGTGATTTTCTATTTATAGATACCCTCATGGCTGCAACTGATGAGTGGAACTTATTAGATCCTCATGTTCAGGAGAAGATTTCCTTTGATCATTTTGTTACTATGAGGAGAGAGCACTACAGATTAGTTAGACAGGACAGGAGGCCTAGAGTTCAATTCAGTGAGTTGAAGAAGGCTACTGGTAAGCTTTCTTTGACTACTTTTGATGACAGCGACAAGATGATAGCTCAAGATTGGGTTCATAAGCTTGACACCTTTTTGGCATTGAGACCAATGTCAGAGATAGAGGCCATCAAATACGCCACTTTGCACTTGGATGGAGTAGCACATGATTGGTGGTACCATGGTATGGTAACACTTTAGCATAACCAGGTGACAAAGTACCAGGACTTTGTGGATAGATTGGTTGAGCGGTTTGATAGGAAGGATCCTAAGGTTTACTTTTGAGATCTGGCATAGTTGAGACAAATAGGTAACTTGGAGTCCTTCATTGGGGAGTTTCAGAGATTGGCAGTCATGGTGCCTAATATTTCCGAGCGTAGATTGGTAGTTCTCTTCATGGAGGGATTGACAGAGCCATTGAGAGGTTGGATCAAAGCCTTTGATCCTCCTTCATTATAGGTAGCTATGAAGAAGGAGCGTAGTATGGAGATGGCAGCCCCATCCCATAAATTTAACTCCAAAGGTATTTCTTCATCTAGAGACCATAAGTGCTCCAACACAGATACATAGAGACCAGATTTTAACATAGATAAATTAGGTGTAAAGAATGATTCAAAGGCCAATCCAGAAGCACCACCTTTGGATCATGAGGTGCTTAATGATCTATGTAGGAAGAAGCTTTGCTTCTATTGCAAAGGTCCATATGATATTCATCACGATTGTCCTTTGAGGCCTAAGGGCAAGGTGAATCATGTGATGTGGGCATATTATGAGGATTCGGATTTAGAGGATTCTGAACAAAAGAATAGTTCTGAGGGGGCAGAGGTAGAGGCTTCAGGGCCTAAGGTAGAGACAGAGTTAGAGCTTCACATACAGGAGGCATGCCTATCCAGCATTCAGTCAGATGAGTCATTCAGACTCCGTGGAGTTTTAGCAGGGCAGAAGGTTATCACCCTTCTTGATACAGGAGCCACACATAATTTCATAGATGCTAGATTTGTGGAGAAGCATGGACTCACTACCGAAGATTTTGAGGGAATCAGAGTTAAGGTAGCCGATGGTCACACTCTTAGGTGTGAGCGTATGATTAGAGACCTCCCATTGTGCTTGAACAACTATGAGTTCAAGGCTGATTATTATGTGGTAGACATGGGGGACATAGACTTAGTCTTGGGTATGAAGTGGCTTCATTCATTTGAGGAAGTTACTCTTTGTCTCAAGGACATGGAGGTTCTCTTTGATGTTGATGGGAAGACACACATTCTTAAGGCAATACGGGGCAACAGCTTCAGATATATGTTTTTTCATCAGATGGAGATGCCTACGCCACCTGACATGATAGAGTGTGATGATGAGTGCACATTGGCACCAACACAAGAGAGATATGAGGAAGAGCTTGGTCTTGAGGTGAGTGTAGTTCAGGAGTTATCACATGTGGTAGGTACTTAGATTTCTATTACAGTTGGGTCACAGGTTGATGATGATATGACTCTTTCTAGCCCTCACAATCTAGATTTAGATATTATTCAGGTACATAGTTTACTTGAGTTGATTACTAATTTTCATTTATGGATTGGATTTTGGGGTGTTTATCTTAGTACTAGGGATGGACATGGCATGGAGTTTGCATTGATTGACAGCAGGGCAGATCATGACTACATTTGGGATCTAGGTGGATTGATGGGTGTATCATTCAGGGATTGCTTGAGGGCAAGCAATTTCAGGAGGGGCAGATTGTCATGTCCACTTTTCAGTTGACATGTTCTGAGTTCATGGTTATCCTATTATGCGACCCTCATAGGTTGAGAGGATGGTTAGAGGGTCTGGATGGAGATGGGCGTGGCTTCGTTTAGTAAAAATTTTCTAGTTGGTTTTTGTTTGGGCTCGATTGGACATGTATTGAGGGAGATATTAATATTTGATTGATTTAATCAATTATTAATTATTTGGTCTAATTTTAATTTAGAAACCCTAATTCTAATTTAAGAAAACCCTAATTAGGGCAAGCATATCTTTTGAGGGTATAAGGGTTTCTCATGGAGGCCATTAATGATTATGCATTGATTATTGATTATTGATTCTGAAGAATTCTTCTATGAAGATTGAGCCAAGGGTTCCAGGATTCCATTGCAGTGGAGAACATCAACTCTTCAGTGTGTGCGATTTAGAGGTTGTGAGATATCAGTTGATTTATTGCCAAATTGAGAGATAACTTCATACAAAAGTTATCATAGAGGTACAGATTTGAGAGATAACTTCACACAAAAGTTATCACAGTATTCTAGGTATTTTTTATTTAGTTTTGATTTAATAAATTATATAGATAGAGATCTTCTGTATTAGAGACATATATTTTCAAATCAGGGGTTGAAAACAGGCAGGTTGTGCTTAATTGTCGACCGTATGAAGTCTGTACAGGTCTGTACAAATCCACGCAGACACCGACCTCGGTAGACAGAGATCCTAGTAACCGACATCGGCCGACTAAAGACCGACGTCGGTAGAGAAGGACCTATAGTGACCGACATCGGCAGAATATTAACCGATGCTAGTGACTGTGTGTTCAACATAGCAGGCCGAGACTTCCAGATTCAGGGTCAATCTCCAGATTTGCAAAAGCCCAGGTTTTCAAGATAGAATATTTCATGTTATGTTATTTGTATGATAGAGACTCAATTGTGTAATCATCTAGAAGAACAAGTGATAAGATATTTGATTTGGTATTGAGAGATTATATTGTGATTTATTTATTCATATTTGAAATTATTTTGGCAAAAGTGTATCTTTGTTCAGAGCTATTTGTGTTTAGATATTCCCTACTACAAGGGGATATTACACAGTGTAGGGTCCATAACACATTACAACATGGAGAGTTAGACTGTATAGAGTTTTTCACAATCTTTGAAATCTTCTAGAGAGAGATGATTAGACAAGATTAAATGATGAATCTTCTAGATCTTCATCATGAATTTATCCCTTCTAGTTCAGCTATGGTCTTTGAGACCTTTGATTCCTCTTTCCCTAATGAAGATGACAATATCCAAGAGGATAATGATGATGAATTGAAAGCATTCCAATAGTTCAATAGGAACAATTATTTTCTGAGGAATAGGCATCTATTTACTACTTCTAATCCTTTGAATAATATGGTTATCCCTCTAAATCCTAAAGCTAACAATAATCCTCCTCCCCCAAAGGGAATGATAAACCATAGCATAAAGAGGAATAAAATAAAGGAGGATATAATATTGTTGAGGATATGAATAAAATTAAGGCCAACATCACTCTTCACAAACTCACACAAATCATAGAGTAGAAAGAACTCTTATGAAAGTCCATCACAAGTAAGTCTATTGCATAAAAGTCCAAGACCACCAAAATGAATGCTATATACAAAATCAAGCCTAAAGTTCCCCTTTCTTATTAACCATTCGGTCATTTGGTAAGAATATACATAATTGCATGGTATATTCTAGAGCTTTAGCAATAGTAATGCCTAATTCTATTTGTCAAAAGCTTAGTTTAACACCAAATCCATCCAAGAGGACTATGCCACAATTAGATAAAATAATAGTGCATGTATTAGAAGAGTTTAATGATGTCATAATTTAGGTTTCCTTAAAACCTAGAGTATAGATAATTATCAACATCTTGGTAGTGGATATTGATAAAGGACATGGGTTGTTATTGAGTAGAGATTGGTCACAAACATTAAATGGATATCTTTCCATGGACGTTTCACATATTTGGATGCCTTAGAAAGGCATAGCCAACCATATTAGGATCGATTGAGAGCCAATAATTAAGCAACCTAGTACAGAGTATAATAAATCCAATGAAGAGGTAAGTTATAAATCTCTTAGTCTTAGAATTTACATATTTTCCATGAAACATGAAGCACTAGAAGAAATTTGGGGCCCTTCCCAATTATAGACCCTTTATTTTGATAGAGTAAGATATAAGCAAGGATTAGGTGTCAATATTGAGCTGATCAATCCATAAAGAGAGAAACTATTGGTAGCATACATGTTCCAATTCCTATGCACTAACAAAAAGCATAATACAAAGCCTTGATCATGGGATTGCAGTTCACCCTCAAGAACAATGTCAAAAAAATGCTTATATACAGATATTTTAAAATCATTATTAATTAGGTCATAAATAAATATTAATTCAAATTGTTATATTTGAATAAGTACAATAATAAATCCTAGGATCTAATTGAATCATTTGAAGCTTTCAACATAGTATCTATCCTGAGAGAACAAAATGGAGTCATCAATTCACTAGTCACTTAAGTAGTGAATTTGACACTCTTATAGAAGTAAAAATCCAAAAGTTATCCATTGAATTTGTACTTTGTCCTTCATTACCAAACAATGTTGAAAATTTTCAAGTATTTGATGATGACTAATAAATTATCCAATTTTTGACAAATTTAGGACAATTTGAATCTTAAATAATTGATGATAAAGAAAGAAACCACATGTGCCATAAAGAATTGGATGAAGAAGGTTTTATATAACTAAAAGAGAATCATCTCCCATTGGGGATGGTCACCTTGGAAAGGACCTTCAATAGAGATCCTCAATCCTAATCACAAAGGTAACTCAAGGCTAATTAATCTAAATTTATCTCAAAAAATGTTGGTGATGAAGGAGATGCACACTTCATCAATATTGGCTTAAACTACATACCAAAAAAAGGCAAAAATTTAAGAAACTGATTATTAGGTATAAAGATGTAATTGAATAGACCTATAATGTCTTAAGTATAATCAACCCTAGAGTCATCACCCATATGACTATAATTAATCCTAATCATAAACCATTTAGGCAAAGGAAGAGGCTCATTAATCCTATCTTAGAACCACTAATTCATAAGGAAGTGGAAAAGTTGCTAAGTGCTAGGATAAATTTTCCTATTAGACATTCCACTTAGGTAGCCAATCTAGTTTTGGTTAGGAAAAAGAGTGGTGAGATCAAACTTTGCATTGACTTCAAGAATCTGAATAAAGTTTTAGAGAATTAAAATTATCATTTTCCCTCCCGAGATGAGGTAATACAAATTGTGAGTAGGTCTGAAATGATGTCTTTCTTGGATAGATTTTTAGGCTACAATCAAGTATTAGTCAAATTAAAGGGTAAGATGAAAACAACATTTACTAGGAAATGGGGAATATATGCGTATAAGTGAATGTCATTTGGGCTGATCAATGTTGGAGCTAATTTTTAAAGGTAATGGATCATACATTTCAATGACTGATAAGCAAGTGCATAATTATATACATGGATGATCTCATTATTTTTCTAGAAATAGAGCTGATCATATCGATCATCTTCAGTCCATTTTTTAAAGGTATAGGAAGATTGGGGTATCACTTAACCCAAAGAAGAGTATATTTGATGTTACTAAATGCAAGATGTTATGACGCATTATTACTAATGATGGAATCATTATTAACCCAAAAAGGATCTAGGGTATTTAAAAAATAATATTTACTAAAAGCAAAAAAGAGTTCAAATCCTTCTTTGGATGAAAAGATAAATTTTGTAAGTAAATTTATATCAAGATTTATAGAGATTTTTAAAACCATGAATGCAATTATAATAAGTAATTCCAAATTGAAGTGTACACCTGAAGCTAATAAGTCCTTCCAAGACATAAATAAGGCTATTTCACAAGCCCTACTAATGGTAAGCCTAATAGAATATACTACTTTTGTTGTACTTATGCAGAATAGGGGAAAAAGTGAACAACCTATTGCATTTATGAGTACTAACTTGAAAGATGTATAACTTAAGTATTCCCTAATTGACAAGCAAATATTTTCTCTTGTCAAATCTTTAAATAAGCTTAGGTATTATGTCCTCTGTAATAAGACCATCACCATAGTATCAAATCTTATTATCAAGCTCACACTGGAACATAATGAATTGGGTGAGCATAGAGGTAAATGGATGGCTAAATTATAGGAATTTAATATTAAAATTAAAATAGCTAGGATTGTTAGAGGATAAGGCATTTTTAATTGATGATTAAACTAGACCCATGTATCACTATTGAAGAGGTCTACTAGACATAAGTTTCCCAAAAAGATAGGTATTTAGGTATTATTCAGTTCCTACTCACTAGAACATGCCCCCAATAACTCAAAAGAGAGAAAAAGAGAGCTTTAAGGCTCAAGGATGCTCATTATATGATCAGGTAGGGAGTCCTCTATAGAAATAATTATGAAGGCATTTATCTAAGATGTGTGTCACATGGAGAAGATCAAGAAATATTAGAAAATATGAATCAAAACATAGATAACAACCATCCATCTGGTAATACTATAGCTCATAAAATAATTATAATGGGTTATTATTGGATAATGGTCTTTAAGGATGCTCACTTCCATGTAAGGATATGCCATGAATGCTAGGTGTTAAAAAAAATAGAGGTACACATAGACATGCCTTCACAACCTATGATTGAAGGTAGGTCATTCACCCAATGTCAATTAGACTTCATCAATGTTATAAACCTAAATTCCTTAGTTGGACACAAGTTTTGTTAGGACTTGTTCCAAAGTCTTAACGTTAGGTTAGTTTTTTGGTAGAAAATAAATTACTATTGTAAATGGGGCATGCATCTTTTATAAAGACACCCCCATAAAATAAATAAACTTAGTTTAATTATTAGGTAGTTTTAATGTTTATATTTATTAATTAGATTTACTTTATGGGTTGTTTTCCCGTATTTAGTTGGTTATAGGGTTAGTTTTTTTTACCGGTCATTGGTAAAAACTATATAAATCATGTTTGCATTGTGAAAGGGTTAACAGAGTAAAGGCACCCTTATGTACTTGATTTTTTTAAATTAATAAAATACTTGTGCATTCGCACTAAGCGGGGACAAGGTTCAACCTATTTTGATCCTAGAGTTATCAGTGGTATCAGAGCATGGTTGGGAGCACGGTGAATTTGAAGGAGGAAGGTGTGATTTCATTTGACATGAAAATAAGGTGAGAGAAAATAGGTGAAAGAATTCTCCAGCAGCAGCCATGGCATCCCAGGCAAGCATGGCGCAGTATAAAAGTTTAGAAATTAATTTTTTGCTATTCTAAAGTTTTTTTTATCAAATATTTGCTATTGGGTCCCACCCGGAGGAAGATTGAAAGAGAGGCTATAAGAAAGGGAAAAAGAATTTATTTACTCTCATGTAATTTTTTTATTTTCCCTCATACACTAAATCTGGTACAAATATAAATTTCTGAGTATAACGTTCTGTAAATGTTCTCAGAGTAACTGGTTAAGCCTATTTTGTTAAAAACTTGCAAAGGAGGAGGTCAAGGTTTCAAATCCCTTATTTTTGGAGAAAGTCATTTTTGTTTTGGAATATGCTTTTTTTGAAAAAGGAATATTCCCTTTTTTAAAATTTAGAATATTTTAAAACACATACTTATTGTATTGTGTTATTTAATTTTTTGAAAACGGGCGAAATTCAATCATTTTTCTTTCACATTATTGTGGTGAGATAAGGGTGTAATTGGTGAAATAAGGTTGTAATTTGGTGAAATAAGGGTGTAATCATTGATTTTTGGTGTGGTTAAGCGCAAAACCCATCAAAAATACTTGTTTTTTTCTTTTATGCTCTACGTGGAGGTTAAGTGCAAAACCCCATAGAAGCAGTGTCTTGTGCAGTGAGTGTGATATTTGTCTCATTTATTTCACATTTTGTCACACATTTCTCTGCTGCACTTGCTTTCAGATGGTGATAGATTAACAATTTCCAATTATTCAAATTGGAAACGATTGATGGAGGCTTCACTAGTGTTTAATGAATTATGGGATATTGTTAAGAATGAAAATCCCACATTGCCAACAGAGCAGGCTAAATTAGATATTTTCAATTTGCATGATTCTAAGGCCTTAACTCTCATTAAATGTTGTTGTACTCGTGATACGTATGTTCATATTGAAAATTCTCCTCATAGTTACACTGCATGGAAAACTTTATCAAATTTGTATGATAAGAAACCTAAGCATAAGAAGATAGATATTCATATGCAGTTGTTTACTTTGTCATTAGATGAGGATGGGGATATGGGAGAATATATGTCTAAGTTGAAAAATATCACTACTAAGTACACTAAGGCTAGTTTTGGAAAACTAGATGATGACCTCATAGTTACTGCTACTTTGAAAGGACTACCAGGGTCCTATAGGAATTTTGTTGAAATGTTGCATGTCTCTGACAAGATCATAGGCATCACCTTTGATAAGTTGGCTGAGTTGCTCATCCAACATGACCTCTCTCTACCCAAGAAATCCAAGAAAACTGAAGAAGCCCATGTTTTAGAGTCAAAGCCTAGTTCATCTTCATCTAGGCATCAAAACAATAGAGGAAATAGTTATAGAGGGGGTCGAGGTTACAGAGGAAGCATATATCAAAATAGAGGTAGGGGTCATTCACATAATCAACAATCTAATCAATCACATTCACATGAAACAAGTGATCGAGGACATGGTCACAATTCATATAGGGGCAGAGGTCGAGGTAGATCTGACATTCAGTGTCATAGATGTGGAAAATTTGGTCATATTGCCTCACAATGTAGAGTTCCTTTTGATAAAATTCAGAGGCCACAAAAAGCAACTAAGACTAAATCTGCTCAGTATGCCGATCATGACTATGATGAATCTAGTAATGTAGCCCATGAATTTGCATTTACTTCTTTGGGGCACATTGATTATGTTGAATATGAGGCTAGAGATGAGCTCATAGATGTATGGGTTTTAGACACAGGAGCAACCAAACACATGACATTTAGGAGATATTTATTTTGGTCTTATAAGGAAGCTTCTCTCTCTCCAGTTGCCTTAGCAGATAAGTCTATGCATACACCACTAGGACTTGGTTCTATTCGAATTCTTCTTCCTAATGGGTCTATAAAATACTTGGAGGATGTTTGGTATGTTCCCACATTGAAGAAACACTTACTTTATTTGGTAACTATTCGAAAGAAAGGTTATCAAATTGTGCTTGAAAATGGGCTCATTTACATCAATTCAGTGAAGGATAATTATAAAACCATGTATATAGGATATGAAGATGGTAACTTGGTTAGATTGCATTGTAAGGTGCTTCCTCCCAATATAGAACTTGCAGTAGTTATTGATATAGGTACAGGTACTATGTCTACACAGTGGTTATGGCATCTCTGCTATGGACATTTGAATATCCACTCTTTAGTGGATTTGCAGAGATATGGTATGGTGAATGGGTTGCCCACTTTTTGCAAAGATAGTATTCTTTGTGAGTCATGTGTTTTGGGCAAAAAAAATTGGGAAAAATTTCTTAAACAGTCATCTTGGAGAGTTAACAAATGTTTACAGTTAGTTCATAGTGATGTATGTGACATGAAAAGGTCATCCATTGGTGGGTGTAGATACTTTGTCTTGTTTATTGATAACTTTTCTAGGATGACTTGGGTATTCTTTATGAAAAACAAATATGAAGTTTTCGCTAAGTTTGTTGATTGGTTACACTTAGTCAAAAAAGAAACAGGTTCACATTTGGCCACTTTTCATTTAGATAATGGAGGTGAGTATACCTCTAATGAATTTTTAGACTATTGTTGAGAACATGGAATTCATTGACAATATAGTAATGCTTATACTCCACAACAAAATGGAGTATCTAAACGAATGAATAGAACTTTAGAGGGCACAACACGTGCCATGTTGCACTATAAATAGCTTGATGATAAGTTTTGGGCCGAAGCTGTTGGTACTGTAGTGTATTTGAGAAACAGGTCCCCCACAGTTGCACTTTTGGGACAAACTCCATATGAGGCATTGTATGGGTTTAAACCCAAAGTTAAACACTTGAAAGTGTTTAGATGTCTTTGTTTTGCTTTGGTTCCTCCCAAACATAGAACTAAGTTGGAACCATGAAGTCGAAAATGCATCTTTCTTGGTTATTCTGAAGATAAAAAGGGGTTTCATTTGCTTGCACAGGATTCAGGCAAATTCATAGTGAGTCGAGATGTAATATTTGATGAGTTTGGGACTATGAACACTACAGAGATTGATTCTCAACTTGATAGATTAGAGAGGAAAAATGCAAAAAGAGATAAGGGTTTGAATAATGGGGATAACTCTTCGAAGTTATGGTATGAGACTCAAATTCCTTCACTTTCCTCTCCTTCATCTACAAGTTCACAGGTTGATGACTTAGAAATTGTTGAAAATTCTCTAAGTCCCCCTTCAAATGATGCACCTAATGAGAATTCAGGAGTCCCTGATTTGAATAATTTGTCTAGGTATCCAAAATGGGCTCAAAGTACTTTTTTTGACTTGACAGCAGATGAAGTTGGTTTAACAAGGCCCAAGAATTCTCAAAAATAGGTGAACTATGCTATGGTTGTTACTAATTCTTCCACCGATCCATCCACTTTTGAGGAGGCATCTACTGAACATGTTTGGCAATAGGCAATGAAATGTGAGTATGATTCCATACTTAACAATAATACATGGGTTTTAGTTGATCCTCCTCCACATGTTAAACCCATCGGATGTAAATGGGTTTATAGGACAAAGTATAAATCAGATGGCTCCATTGATAAACATAAGGCACGACTTGTTGCCAAAGGATATGCGTAACAAGAAGGTATTGATTATGAGGAAACATTTGCACCAACTGCCAAATGGCACACTATTCGTATGGTACTTGCCTTAGGAGCACAAAATGGTTGGAAAGTACATTAGTTGGATGTTAAAAGTGCTTTTTTAAATGGTGATTTACAGGAAGAAGTCTATATGAAACAACCTCAACGTTTTGAACAGGTGGGTGCTGAACACAAAGTGTGTAAATTGACAAAAGCTTTGTATGGGCTCAAACAGGCACCCAGGGCTTGGTATGAGAAAATGGATTCATACTTGAAATCCATTGGTTTTCATCACAGTGAATCAGATGATACTCTCTATTTTCAAGTGCAGGGTAATAAAATGGTGATACTAGTTCTCTATGTTGATGACTTGTTTATTACAGGTAATGATGAAAATCATAACAAGTCTGTGAAGAAGGAATTAAAAGATGGGTTTAAGATGACAGATCTTGGACTTCTTCACTACTCTCTAGACATAGAGGTAACTCAGAAAGAGCATAGTGTGTTCATTTCACAAACTAAGTATATTTTTGAGTTATTAGAGAGGTTTGGCATGAGTGATTGCAAACCTACCCTCACTCCCATGGAAAGTAACTTGAAATTGTCTAAGGATGATAGCAGTGCCTTTTTTGATGGCACAACATATAGACAATTGGTGGGAGGTTTGATATACTTTATGACTACCAGGACCGATATTTCATTTTTAGTTGGAATTTTATCTAGGTTTATGCATGAGCTTAGAGAAATTCATTGGCATGCAACAAAATGAGTACTTCGTTACCTTTAGGGAACAAAAACATATGGTCTTGAATACCACCGCAACAAGAACTTCAAACTTGTTGGATATTGTGATGTATATTTTGGTGGATGTGTGGATGATAGAGTGTCAACCACAAGATACACTATGCAAATGGGTTCAACTGTCATTGCTTGGTGTTGTAAGAAGCAGGATACAGTGGCAAATTCATCAGCAGAATCAAAGTATATTTCAGCATGGGATGCTTCTAGAGAAATTGTTTACCTTCGTCGTATTCTTGAAGATCTTCAGGTTTCTCAATTTGCTCCTACACAATTATACATTGATAATTAGAGTGCAATCAAGATGTCCAAGAATCCAGTGTTTCATGCCAAAACAAAACATATGGATGTCAAATACCATTATCTGTGAATGCTGGTGGCAAAGAAAACTCTTGATCCAATATATTGCCCAACTGCTGATCAGACAGCTGATATCTTCACAAAACCCCTTGACAGAATCAAATTTAAAAAATTTAGAAAAATGCTTGGTATGTGTCCAAAGACCTGACTTTGGATCATAGGGGGGTTTGTTAGGACTTGTTCCAAAGTCTTAACGTTAGGTTAGTTTTTTGGTAAAAAATAAATTACTATTGTAAATGGGGCATGCATCTTTTATAAAGACACCCCCATAAAATAAATAAACTTAGTTTAATTATTAGGTAGTTTTAATGTTTATATTTATTAATTAGATTTACTTTACAGGTTGTTTTCCCATATTTAGTTGGTTATAGGGTTAGTTATTTTTACCGGTCATTGGTAAAAACTATATAAATCATGTTTGCATTGTGAAAGGGTTAACGGAGTAAAGGCACCCTTATGTACTTGATTTTTTGAAATTAATAAAATATTTGTGCACTCGCACTAAGTGGGGACAAGGTTCAACCTATTTTGATCCTGGAGTTATCAAGTTTGTGCTCACTAATAAAATTATTTCACTAGATGGACTAAGATAGTAACCACCAAGAACTCTAGAGCGCAATATGTGACAAGTTTTTTTGAAGAACATATAACAACCAAGTTTGGCACCCCTATCTCTTTAGTTTATGATAATGGGCCAACATTTGTATCAGTTGATTTCACTAATTGGGCCCATGATAATTAGATTACAATTAGATCATATTATAATCACTAAAATTGGCTAAGTCAACCAACAATAACCTCATAGATGTTATCAAGAATTCAGCCATAGATAAACCAAGGGAGTGGCACCTCTTACTAAATATGCACTCTAGATATACTATACTAGGTAAAAATAAGACCTTAAAGATTCACAATATCTACTAGTTTATGGGAAATAACAAGTTTTCCCAATCATGCTAACATTACCAACATATTAGTTTATGCAATAATACATGGAGCCCAGTGACAAAACATAGTCTAGATTGCTAGATATCATTGAAATGGAAGACTCTAAGGATAAAGTATTGAAAAATTTTAGTAAACATCAAGACATGGTCAAGAGATGGTTCGAAAGGAGAGAAAAATTCAAAGCAATCAGGATCTCTAACTTGGTGCTAATATGGGACAAATCCCATAAGAAAAAAATAATGCATGACAAGTTAGCCAACTTTGGATAGGAGCATATCAGATTTTTGAGATAATAATGCATTTCATTTACAAGATATTCAAGGAAATAATTTGACATATCCAGTCAATGGATAGTTTTTGAATCATTAATTCATGGTTACCCTATCATGAGAAGTCTTTGAGTAATAAAAGAAGTCCCGATAGAGGTAGGAGTAGGTTAGTTTCCTGCTTTTAGTTGTTTGCTTTTATTAGATAAGTCCATGTTTTTAAGATTAGCCTTTTTTATTTTAGTAGTTTTCCTATTTTATAGGATAGTTTTCTTTTGATTAAATGGTAGCCTAAGTTTGGTCAATCCTAGTATAATCAAATAGAGTTGAGGTGTTTTGAATCCAACCCGAATCAATGGGTATTGCATACTATAGTTCATAACTCTTAATCTAGGTAAGTAATGAGAGAGTTAGCCATCAATATGTCCTAAAGATAATGACTTCATCAGGTATGTGAAATTTTCTCCCATAGTTATATGAAAACTTATAAAACTCTTCTTATCCCCTTGGGTCAAATGCACATAAAACATTAATACTTGTTTAAGGTAATAATCATGGACATGGGTAAGAGTTGATAGGTACATTTTTATTAAACCAAAAATTTACTAAGACCATCTCATTGTGGTCACCTTATTCCCTCTTTTAGAAATCAAAACAAATAAAATATTAAAAATAAAAGGAATAATCCAAAATTCCAAAATAAAATCCAAAAAGGATTCAAAACTTACATGATGAAATAAGAATAATGTATCACACATCATGAAAAATATGAAGAAAAGGGGAAATAGGTTATCAAAGGTATATCTATTGAGGCTATGGATGCTTGGTTAGTAGCTGAGAAATGCCTAAGCCCCCCAATGTCTATGCACCTATTTCTCAATCAAAATGAGACCTATAACTTACCCCCATGTCTTTGCCTAAAACCTTGAGACAAGAGATAAAGAATATTACTTTTCACACATAGATCCAAGGTGCAAGTAAAATTAGTATGTTGCATAAGATTATTTAGGGTCTCTTTTCATTTTTGATTTAATAATTTATTTTAGGATGAATTTATGGTTGATATTTTGATTGAAAACCATGGATTATATGTTTTTGAAATCAAGACTTCATTGCATGAAAGGTTGATCTACTTGGGTAGGATTCAAAAGAAGGGTTGTGAGCTTCTATTTTCCTAAAAAGAAAGCCCATTATACACACCTTATTACCTAGTCATAACAGTACTTGAAGAGGCTAGGCTAGTAATATCCTACCCTCATGATCTTGGAAGCTATGGTTCTTAGAGAGAAATGACCTCTTGCTATCCCATCATGGAACTTCTTAAGCAACACTCCAAACTGATTATTATCAATGCATCTCAATAACACAAAATTAGTGTATTTTATAAAAAACACACCATTTACAAAATAAAAAGGAATATATTTCAATCTAAAATATCTCTTTTGTGATCTATTCATACCATTAAGATACTAATTTGAATAAATCTTATAACATCTTGTGTCCAAATTTGTAGAGGCAAAGAACCAACTAGATAGGAGAAATCATGGTTGATTAGAGCCTCTTCCTTTGACTCATAGAGATATGATGATAAATGTTCATAAAGGCATTTAATCCTTGTCAAAATTTTCACTTTGATATCAACTTCATATCCACTACCTTAGTAATCCATCTTTCCCTCTTTTCACTTAGGTCTTTACTCAAGAGAAACTCTTTGGTACTAGGATGACAAACTATAACATGAATCTTGTTATTCGAAACCATATGCATAAAATTATTTGTTAATATTACAACAATAAGGATTTAATTATCTATAAAGGTTTACTTGACTTCATAATCTTCCAAACCTTGACTAAATAATGCAATTGGTTTCTCCACACCTTCATGATTATTTTTCATTAGTATGTTGAGATAGTATCAAGGCTAGTAAATGAATACAACATGAAATATTTAGTAAAATTAGGGTTCAAAAGAGTATGATCTTGATTAATTACCTTTTTAATGGCTTCAAAACTACTCTTACCTTCCTTAGTCCAAGAAAATACTTTTTTTTCTTGAGCATGGCTATGATAGGTTTCACCAAAGATGTAAAAATAGGTATGAATCTCCTTACAAAATTTATATAACCTAATAAAATTTGGAGACTTTTATTATGCAAGGTAAATGATAGGCCTATAATATCCTCTATCCTTTTATGATTAATAATCAAACCATCTTTGGAAATAATATGTCCTAAGAGCTTGCATTTATGGATAACAAATATGCATTTTTTTGGATTAAGAGATACTCCATACTACCTTCATCTTTCAAACACTTTCCTCTAGTGTTATATATGTTTATTATAATATTTATAACACACTTTTATATCATCTAGATAAACCAAAAACATCTCATTAATCAAACCTTTGAAGTCTATGCCCATTGCTCTTTGAAATGTGGCATTGATATTTGACAAACCAAAGGGCATCTTCTTGTAAGAAAAATTCCCAATTTTTTTGGTTAATTTTGTCTTAAAATAGTCATAATTATTCACTAGAATTTTATTATAACTTGAATATCCATCTAAAAGAGAAAAATGTTTAGAACTTGAAACCACTTATAAAATCTACTCCATTAAGGGTAAATGATAGTGATCTTTGAGTGACACTCTATTAAGATCTATAAATTCCACACAAAGAATTATCTCCCCATTATTATTTATAATAGGTAAAAGGTTATCAACCCATCTTGAATTTTTTATAAGAAATATAATTTCAAATTCAAGGCATTTGGTAAACTCCATCCTCATGAGTTATTCAACTTTGGGGTTGATGGGTCTTTGTTTTTGCCTAAATAGTTTAACTCTAGGTTAAAATTAAATGGTATGGTGTACTAGGATAGGATAAAATAATTTTAGGTATTTATACTCACAAGAAAATATGTCATGAAACTCTCTACACAAATCAATGAATGCTTGCTTCTCTAATGTAGAATATATTTTTCCTAATTTAAGAAGTTTATCTTTGAAAATCAATACTCTTTTATACTTATGATATATTTTAGACATACTAACCTTTTACTTATTATTTTGATCATATTCATTTAATATAATCTTTAAGGTCACCAATACCTTAGGTATCTTGTTTGTTCTTAGCTACACAATCTGGTTGTCAAATTGTTCTTGAAGTTTCTTTTGATTCCTTGAGGAAAACTCAGACTCATTTTGTAAGAAGTATGAATTTTGTTTGTCACTATAAAAAAATTGAAAATAAAACTCATTATTAGGTATGGATGGTATGATAATGATCTTAATGTTAGATTTATTTACCTCTTCTTTTAAGGTGGTTGGTGTATCAAACTAAGCTCCTATGGCAACTAGTCTATCAACATGATTATTTTGCTCCCTTGGAATTGATTGGATGTTGAATGTATTGAAGTTTTCAAGAAAGTCCAATAATATATGTTTATATGATTTGATCAAAGGTTTCTTAGAATAAACTACATTCATAACTTAATTCATAAACAATTCACTACCTCCATATACTTGCAAGTTATTGATTCCTTTTTCTCTACCCACTGAAGGCCATGCATCAAACCTTCATACTCAACCACATTCCAAGTGAAATTTAAATGGAACATATATGAAGCATGGTATTGTTGATTGGATGTGGAGAACAACATGACACCATCTCCTACACCAATTTTAATTCTTTAACCATCAAAAAACATTTTCCACATCTCATATTCCTTACGTCCTTATTTGGCAGGTAGGGGTGTCAGTATTCCCTCTTCATATATATAATAAACTCCTAAATTAGTTTACTCCATAAAATCATGAGGGTAATGATCAAAAGTATTATGACCATATTCATCAAGAAATAAATCATAAATTCCTTCAATCTTGGAGGAATTATCATCATTTATACTAGAATCTTTCTCCTCATGGACAATGTAATTCAAATTAGAACTTTTTTCAATGTAGGGCTCAATATGAAACCTTGTAAGAGGTTACATTATAATGGTCACCTTGGTACCATATCTTGTATTAAAGGACAAGAAGTACCATTAAACTAAGAAATATCCACCTATCTTGGTTGTAAAGTCTCTTGAAAGATAGATTGCAAAGTGAGTTGGGAGGTCAATAAAAACTATGTCTTGAAGGATAGGAAAACTAAGATAATCAAATAGTCTATAAAGGAGTTGGGAGGTCAACAAAAACTATGTCTTGAAGGATTAAACATGAACTAATTATATCCATCTAAATAATATGATCAAATTTGAGCCATTGATCTTCTCTCAATTCATCATGATCATAACACTTGGAACCATCATGTTCATTCTCTAGATCCTTTGACCTTTTGACTTCATACACATCATCGATATTTGACTACATGATTAAACATGCACTATCGATCCTTGATCTTAACTCATTAAGTGAGGATTTGACACTTGGAAGCTATAAGGATTAAAAAATCCATTTTTATATTTCTTTAAATCCAAATGACTAGTTTTTGTGGCTTTAATTTGATGTCCCCTACTCTAGCCTTATGATTCATCTTAGACGTACTCATCTTATTTGAATGAGCTCTTTCAACCATGAAGTGATTGAAACTAGGAAATTTTTCTTTTTCAACTGGATGATATTCTTTGTAGCACCTGTAGGTGCTCATTCATTGTGGATGACTTGCTCAATTGATTTGTTTTACATGTCTAGAAGGGTAGTGAAGGAATAGAATGGTTTTGGACCTATTTTCTTGGTTTTTAGTTATCACCTACAAATTTATTGGTTATAAATTAACATGTCTAATAGGGAATGACATATTAGATGGTGAATAGGATTTTGAAACATATGGACATAAATCCAAACCATGCCACTTTCATATATGACTCTAAAATGACCCCTAAATAACTCAACATGACATAAGGACTTAATCAGACCATGACCAAGGCTAAAAACATAGGTAATAACATCAAACAGACTATGCAACATCTATGCCATTATAATAGACCAATATATAAGTTTTTGACTATAGAGGGTTGACCCATTCTTGACTTGTGGTCAAAAATGGTCAATAGTATCCAAGTAGGAAATTGTATACTAGATATGAAATAGAATTGATGAGTAATTGACAAAGATCAAGAACAATACATTCCATGGTTCCCACATTACTATTTGGAAAATGCAATGTATTATATAGAGTTAGTTTAAGGAAGCAAGATATGCCATGAAAGCATATGTATTACCTACCCTCCCCCATAGATATTAGGACCCTCATGGTAAGGTCTAAAATAAGATTCACACCTTGGCCTTGCTTATAAACATGAGTTAATGGATTATGATTTTTCGTTTTAGAATGCCAATGATGATAAAGAGATGAAATAAAGGGCAATAACTATATGATTGAGTGAGGATCTATTCAAGGTGATATAATGTGAACCCTATCTCATACTCAGAAAGGTTAAGTTCAGGATCCCTCTTCCTAAAGGATGGAGATCTTCTAGCTTTTGGAGTGGTAGGCCATCTCAACAACTATAAATAGAGGGAAAAGATCCTTAAGGTTCATCCATAGTTAAATACCAATCATAAGACTAAAAATATTTTAAGTTGAGGCATCACTTACTATAGGATATGATGAAAAATAATAAGTGACTACCTCTACACAAGATGAAGAGGATTAAATTATTCTAGTTCAAACATTAACTACTGAATTGATAAAGGTTAAGTAAGAGTTGGTAGAGGAGATAACTCAAGGAAGGGATAGTGAACATAGGGAAGAAGTTAGCATTATTTTATTGGAAATTCATGATGAAGAGGAAATAAATTTAAAATCCTCAACACCCAACATCATTCCCCCTTCTCTTCCCTAATAGGTGATAGTTCCACAAGTTGACAAAGAAACAAAGTGTTATCAAAGGAAGCCTAAGGGGTATAGACCATAGACCTCTCCCACATAGACAATCAAGGTGACATGACCTTCATTGGAAGATGAGCCAACAAAAGAAGTGGATGAGGAAGAATTATAATAGGCTAAGGTCTTAAGCCTATAAGCACTGAAAGCCAAGACACCTCTCACTAGTAAACCATCTAGTAAGGGTCCTCTACTTACATCCCCCATAAGAATTTTACATTTGATGTCATTACCCATAGTTTCAACCATCCCTACACCAACTATTTATACATTCATTCCTATTCAAGCACTTTCTATGGGTCTCCGTTTTATGCACCCATCTTCTAATATTCTTAGTGATGCTTCACCTATTCTAACTTCCTCTATTATAGTTTATATTCCTTTAGTGTCCACCCCATCAACCATATCTTTTTACATTCCATCTATCAATGAATCCATCACTCCAATTTTTTATTCTTCTACCCAATTGGGTTCACCTTTTCCTTTTTTAACACCAACCTCCACAACCGCTATAGTAACCACCAAAATGGCTCCAAGGAAGCAACCAATCTTTTTTGTGTGTCCAATCCCACAATTTGGAAACATAGACTAGTCTAAAATAATTTGGCCATCAATACCCAATGCTTGATCTAAATTTGGGCCTAAGCCTGAAGATCATGTGCAAGTATAAGTTCATCCATTATATCCTTCAAAGCTCACTCTTCCAAATTGGGCCAAGGAGTTAAAAACTTTAGCCTCTAAGAGGCCCAATTTTAAGATCACTAAACTTATAATGGTCAGATCATTGTTTGATAAGGCTACATCATTAGTCCAACATTTTAGAAGAGGAAGATATAGGATAATGTTGACATAAATTTGATCATAGAAGAAAAGGAAGAGGTTTATTAGTTATTAAAGATACATAACAAGAAGAAAGGTCTGTCCTCATACATTGAGTAGATTAATTCATACATGGAGACCCATACTTTAAGCAATCTTGGCCATACAAGAGGTAACAAAGATGGATAGACAATAAATTGAAGAGGAGTTAGAAAATCTTAGAGAGAAAAATAGGTAATTCAAGTCCCCTAAGGTATTGAGTAGGATGTGTAGAATGCAACACTTAGGATGTATGAAATTCTAGATTCAATTCATTATTTGATAGTCAATTTGGCTCCCCATGTTAATTCTATAACCAAATTATTCAAGCTTCTCAAAGAGGATGAGAATAAGATAAATTTCTTGGTGTTGTACACCCCTAATAAGGAATTTAGCCATTTGGACTTGATGACCCCTATAGAGGCATAAAAAGATTTGAATTTAGATTTGATAAGAACATAGGAGGCCCAAGATTGGGTATCATCCTCTGAGGCTCTAATGAAAAAATTAGTAGAAAAAAGAAGCAAGCCGAGTAAATTTTGACTGATCTAGAATTGACAATAATTTGAGATAACAAAGAGAAGTTGGTAACTTGAGCTATATTTAATGAGATGATTCAACAAGACTTTGATGGATTAAAATAGAGTTTACAAGGTTTAAAATTGGAGGACATCGAGTCTAAATTGAGTACAACTAAGAAAAAGGAAATAGAGGTAGAAGTATTCTTTGTTGGCTTTAGAGACACCAAGATAGAACATGCTAAATTGTTGAAATAGATAATTAGGGTGACTAGGCTGAAACTTTTGGATATGAACCTAATTTGAGCATAACATGATAAAAACATATAAGCATTACCAAGATCTAGATGTTAAGAAGAAGGTAGAATAAATGTCACCTATCAGTTTTACTCCACAAACTCCACCTATAATGCCAACAAAAATAGCCACATCAGTGCCACATCATACTTCAACTCTGATAGTAACTTCATCTCAATCAATGAGTGCATCACTAAGTACAATTCCAATTACTATGTCATCAAGCATAAGTACAACTATAGTTCCAATGACATTTTTTAGAAACATTAACCAAGAATTTATTTATCTCGAAGGCTATTTTTCTATAATTTTGCATGTAGTGGTTATAAGTGAATAGCTGAGTCCCAATTGATTTTATATTTTAATTAAATGAATCATTTTTATTATCATGCATATATTACATGACTAGAGTATTTATAATTTATGAGGATGTAACTAAAACTTATTAGTAGTCTATTAAGATGTAATCAAAGTGTTCTATACTTGGAGGATGAGGTGACCCCTTCCTCAAGATCTTTATATACATGTAGAACCCTATTTTCAAAGGGTCAAAGTTTTGGATGAATATACATGAATAAATCAATAAATTTATTGTCAGGCAACTATGTTTTTTATTTCTTCTTCCCTCTCTATGTTAATGAATTTCAAGTTTCTTTATCTATATTGATTCAATAATTATGATCTATGTTAATGCTATGGATGAATCTGATTATTTTATTAATTAGTATTAGTATTATATGTGCAATAACTATTGAGTATTGATAGATTTCATTGATTTAAATGGTTAGTACAAGTTTAACTGATAATATAAGGTGTGTATAGGTATCTCCTTTGATATAGTCTTCTAAATATGGACCACAACTACCCTAGATAACTTCTTGGTCTGAACTATAATCTCTTACACAAATGTGTTAAACAATAGCCTTAAGAAGAACAAATTTAAGTTAAGACCATTAAGCATCAAATATCTATTATCCCAGACTTTTAACCTTGTTTTTTTGTGAGTGTGAAAAAGCTACAAACAATAAACACTAGTTCTTGAGATACTTGTCTGCTAAAGAAATAAACCTTAAAAATTCTTTTTCAAAGACATAAAACCTTGTTTTCTACCTTACCCTTCCTTCCTTTTGAGTTTATTTGAGATATTATGACTATAAGATAGTCTTACACCCATCCAACTCACTTACTGATGTACCTTTTTTAATTATAATCCATGCATCCACCCACAACTTGGTTAAACAAGCAATAGGTTCAACTAATTCCACCACCCAATTATTTTAACCACATACCTATGACTCATGTCCTAGAGTGAAATCCTATTCCACATAGATATCAAAATATTAGAGGACACCTCATTTAAATTTTTTAGATGTGTGCATAAAACCTAAATCAATAGGGTATAATGGAGGTATGGTTTATTGCAGAATGTTGGTTTGATGGGTGAACCAACTAGGAATATGCATCTATGGATTGGGATGTGATTATTGAAATTGTATGTGTTATTATGTTATATTATAGTTAGGATTTGATATATAGCCTTGGTTTTAAGGTAATTATGGATGAGATGGAAGGATATGGCTTTGGTTAAAATACTGTGCCTGTTGAGGTTGAGTAGGGACTTGTTGCCAACTAGTTGAACCTGGATAAATAAAGGGAACTTTTTGTGGACCAAGGCTCTATATTTGTATTTATGGCATACATTGAGTAAAAGGAAATTATTGCCTGATGGGTACTTATAGGATGTTAATACCTCATTATTGTGTAAACACCTATTATGAACTAGATGCTTGTTAGATGTTTGGCATTTATTTTTAACCAATAGAAACACATTATTGATTAGGCAATGTTTGTGATTGTAAAGACATATTGGTCTATAATTATATAGGTACATTTATCACAACCCATTGAGGTGGTAAATTTATTTCCCTTATTGAGGTGATAATGTTATTCCTCTATTATGGTGGTATATTAGATTGTGCCTATTTTTGTGGTTTTTTAATCACCACCTATTAAGGTGAGATAACATTTGTCACTTTTTGTTGAGGTAAAGCATTAGCTGGTGCTTGATTACTTAACCACTATGGTGCCATGCTTAACAAATTATCTAGTTGAGGATTAGAAGTAACCTACTATGGTTATGAATTAGGAGTTCTTACCCCTTACTTTTATAAACTACTTTTGGTTTTAGTTAAAAAAACATATTTTTGTAGACTATTTGTTGATGTATTTAAACCAATTTGGCTAGGGTTGGAAGACACTTTCATGTTATCCATTGTGTTTGGCACATTATTTTGTATAAAATCTACAGTAACATATTTAATATATGGGACATTGTGCATGTCACTGATTGAAGTGCTTTATGAAAATGGGTCTATACCTAAATTATCTTGACATGTCAACTCAATTAACACCCCTCTTGAAGGAGATATATCTATGAATGCAACATTTGACATAGCCATGGCATTAAAATTTTGTGTTAGATTCAAATAGTTGTGATATGCTTGTTGTAATTGCATAAAGTGGTCCTCCATGATACCCTTTCCATTTACAAGCATATTTAGGTCTTGATATGACATTGACATGAGTGCTTGAGGATAACTGGTATAGGCATGTTAAGTGGTTTGGTATAAGGCATGTTTAGAATGACTCTAACTAAACTAGGTAAGTCTTCATGGGGGAAGTTTTCTATAAACTTAGCCCCTAACTCTATAGATCTGACTAAAAACTTATACCTATTTTCAATCAAGTGATGATAAAAAAAATAAGGGTCATATGTTGATGGCATAGTAATTTAATACAATTATTGTTGAACTCGTTCTACAACCAATGGTACACTAGCAAGATATTGTGCATTTTTCTTTTAGTGTTGCTCTAAATATGGATTTGTATTAACCAAGTAGTTGGCCAATAGATCTTGACTTTATTCCCCATATTGAGTAGTGTAAGGAGGATAGGGATCCATCTCACAAACTACATCATCAACATAGGGATTTTGAAAAAAGTTATCATTCATGACCACACTATTATAACTTGGATCATACATAGTTTCACTACAAGTGTAATGAGACATATCCAAATTAATGACTAACATTTCACAAAGAAGGAATATATTTTTACAAACTCTGAAAATGAGGTCAAAATGGCAAATGGTTGAAACTTTATAATTCCTAAGAACTTGGTCTAAAAACTCAATTTAGGAATGGATCTACTTCTCCAAAATAGTCAATGATAAACTTGGTCTAAAAGGTCTAATGTCAAATTTCTTGCACAAATGGTCAAGTGAAAATACAAGTATAAATGTCAAACTTAGTAAAAGTGTTTCAAACAATTCTAATTTAGGTTTAAAGATGAAAAAGGTTTCTGCGGTCTTTGGGAATATGACATAATGCTAGGCTCAAAATAACTAGGTTTAAAATAGAAGGTAAAATGTTAGGTCTTTTAGAAACAAAATGCAAAATCTAGACTTGGCATAACACTAGGTCTAAAACAAAAGGGAATTACTAGGTATTTTGGAAACATGACACAAAATCTAGATGTGACACAACACTAGGTCTAAAACAAAAGGGAATTATTAGGTCTTTTGGAAATAGAACACAAAATCTAGACTTGACACAATGCTAGGTATAAAACAAAAGCTAGAATTTGAACAAACTAGATTAAAAAGGAAAGATAATTAATCTAACAAATTGAAACATTTGGACTCAAACTAGACATTCAAATTCAAACATAAACATGACCTTTGAAAAAATACATTGGAATTTAAGCACATGGAAGATAGACTACTTCCAAAATTTAGGCATCAAGATCACTAAAACAAGAAAGGAATTAGTCTAAGTTACACAATCCAAAAGCAAGAGGTAAATGTCTAAGCTAAAACTATGTGATTCATAAGCATAAATAAATCAATGTTTGAATTTGAACTGATCAAAACCAATTTTTAACTTGATTAAAAAGGCTTGGTTCTTAAATGGATAATAATCTAGACCAAAATGGATGGCATAACAATACTAGTCATAGACCAAAAAGGCACATGTGGTTTTGAAATTACAATTGGATATAAGGCAACAAGTCTTTGAAATAATATTAATGTAACAATGTTATCTTACTCTAAAGGTATGATAAATGTTTTATTTCAAAAAATATAAGGCACAAGACTTGGAATTAAATGGGTATCATAATAATGCCCCTTTCAAACAAGTGACACACACACACACACATAAAATTTTGACAAATGACTAAGGCAAATTGTGGTGTCAAATAGATGACATAACACCTCTTTAAACAAAAGAGTGATGTGAAAACATGACTTGTTTTAGATGTGGTTTTGACCAACAAGTAGTTTTGACTCAAATAAATGCAATTAAAAAGGGGAAAAAAAATAAAAACCTAAGTGTATCATCCTAATCCTAAAAACTGACAAGGTGGCTTCATACTATCAAATTTTGTATATATACTTACTCTTGAGAAGAATTTTTTTTGTTAATCCAAAAATTTAAATGCACATGAAAAGTAGGGTTTTTAGTCCCCTTCTTCTCTCAAGAGTTATTACAATGACATGGAACTTTAGGTTACTCACCCTACATTGATAATATATCCATGGTAAGTAGGGTCATCTAAAAACTATCAAGTTTTGTACATTATAAATGGTCCCATATGTGTGGTTAACATTGGGGAATAACAAGTCATTTGGACAAATATTGATTGGTTTATTTTGAAAAGGTCTTATCATTTTCACAACCACTAAATTCATCAATTGCTTAGTATAGAGAGATGTCTGAGTTAAACCTATGTTTCGAGGTAGTCTCTTACGAATGAATCTTGTTTAATCGCTCAAACAAGCATTCCAATAATTTAACCTTAATTTATATACAACTACCATGGAGTGGGGTTTAAGTGATTTTAGGATATTAATTCTCAGGTTAAAACTTCCATAGAAAACTTATGGAAAGGCTATGAACTCCCACCCATAAGCCAAGATGAACAAAATAAAAAAAATTAAGTAGAAGAACTTTAGGTTAATTTTAGGGTCACCCAAATCATTTATATATTGGAAAGTACCTTAGAGACTTTCCTTCCATGCTTTTGAAAAAGTGAAAAAATTAATAAGTGAATTATTTTTTATAACACAAGTTCCCTAAAGGAGATGAGGGGAGAGCACACCCGCTACACTTGGTATGCAAAATAAGCACACAACAACAATCAAAAAGTAAAATATCTTATAAGAACTTAAGTATATTTTGAGTTAATTTTTAGAGCACCAAGTGAAATATGATGTGAATTTTATGCCCTTGCCATTGTTTTAGTTGTGAACTTTGAAAAATAAAAACAAATCAAGTAAATGATTTTTAAACACGAAATGTAAATGTAAGTTGAATATTAAAGTGTTAAAAAATGTCTTTCCTTGGTATTTAGGTCCTAAAAAAAGCATTAGGGGGTACTTGTGCTTAAAAGATAAAAATAAATGAGCAAATGATAATTGAAATTTAGCTCTTATGTTTGTTATGTTTTTTACACAATGTAATACCATATATACAAAGAGCAAAATTGTAACTTTCCTATAAAAATGTAACTAGTTAATGCAAAACCACAATGACTTGCAAATCAAATTACTAATGCAAAACCATAACTATATAATGAAAAAACATGAGTGTTAAGATAATAATGCAACTAGGAAGGCAAAATCATAATAAGAATGTCAAAAATGCAACTGACAAAGTAAAATTATAACTATCAATGTAAAACTACAAATGAGAATGCAAAACCAAAACTAAGTAATGCAAAACCACAACTGATAATGCAAAATGACAAATGAGCATGAAAAACCACAACTAAGCATGCAAAACTACAATTGGGCATGTAGAAATGTAGTTAGCATTTAAAATGCACTTTGGCATGCAAAATGCACCTAGGCATGCAAAAATGTAACTGAACATGCAAAAATGTAACTATGGGTTGAAATAACACAATTGAACATGTAAAAAATGCAACTAGGGGTTACAATAATGCATTTTATGGGGTTAATATCACAAGTCACCTATAAAACACACTTCATTAATACAATAATGCTTATTTTAAGGCAAAACCACAACTACCAGGTGCAAAAATGCAAGTGCGATATCACTAATTCATAGTGCAATATCAATTTTTAAAATTTTAAAAATTCAACTCTATATAATAGTACTGTAAATTCCTGTATAACGTCTATGAATTTCATCTTTTCACTTTTTTGGTTAGCAAGTTAAGATTTTGACATTAAAAATGTTAGAAAGATGTCTTAAAATGCCATGGGAATAAATTTGTGGGGTGCAAGTCCCACAAATAATTCCATCATGTGAACAATGAATATATAGAGGGGAGGTTAGTATAATTTTATTCAAGAAAAATCAAATCAAAATAAACACACTAAACACTAACACCTCAAGCCTATACACTAGGGAGAGCATAGATAACAAGCACACAATGAAAACACAACTAGAAAACAAAAAAAATATTCATTTTACCTTACTTGTATCTCCAAAACCTCTTATTGAGTTGGCTTTCTTGACTATGTGCTCAATAAATCTTTGTCAATGAAGCTCCATTGCTCTACCTCTCCTTGGCACCTTGGCATGTTGGCTTGGATTATGGAATTATCATGGTAACACTATAATGAACTGTTTTAGAGGTATTTTGGAATAATAACATTGAAATATAAAAAATTATTGCATCTATTTGGGCATAATAAATTTACACTAAAATACCTTAAAGATTAATGGATGAGGCTTTCTATTTATAGCCTCCAAAGTTAACTCTCATCCAAGTTGAGTTAGGTTAATATGAAGCATGGAATGAGTTCAAACCAAACCTAGGTGCGCTGAGTCTAACTCCAGTTGAGTTAAGGAGGTGCCATGTAACTATTATTTTTAATCAATAGGCATAACTCATAAATTAGATATTGGTAGATATTTTATGAGAGATTGACAACTCACAAAAGCAATGATGAAGAATCTTGATATTTTGAATTTTTGAATTTCCATTTTTAGATATTCATTAATTTCAAAAGGATTATATAGATAAATATTTAATATAGTTTAATTATTTGATTCATTTTGATTAAAATTTTATCTCTTTTAAGAATTGTTTCAGTGCCTTGCTTAATGGGTCCATAGGCCAAACTACCAGTTATTAGGTTAAAAGGTGACTAGGGATGAATCCATGAGAGGTTATTATAGTGTAAGGGATAATAAACAAAATAGGGATGCCTCAATATTATCATGAGCACTAATGAATTATTTTTAGATGAAATTGGGATGTTCAGTGATTTTTAGGCTTGATTTATACTATTTGGTAGAAATCAGTCTGAAGTCTAGTCAGAACCCAATTGTGGCTAGAATGGGTGTCTATAGTGTGAAGCTATTGGGAATCCTAAAGAATTTATCTACTCATATATTGAGAATCAAGTTACATACATATTTTGAGGTAATAGAGCTCATTGTGTCTGAAAACTACCCAAAATTACATGGTCACCCATGGTGTTATGCTAATAATGCAAATATGTAGTTCAAGAATCCTTTCAATAGCTTCAAGAATGGTAAGCAATATGTGATCATCCCCTTAGATTGTGAACAAGGTACACCCTTTGTGGAAAGTGTGTATATTGATGACATCAAACACCTATATAATATCATGATGCAAGGGATAAAACATCTAAAATCAAATGCATAAAGTATTTTGGCTTAGCGAGATGCACATTTTATTTATAACACCACTAGTGTCACATGCAATCAATGGGTGTAGGAATTACACAAATTTACTATCCATAAATTTGGCATGGTAAATACACATAAAATATCCATACCCATGAAAAGATTCCAATATTACAAGCACATGTCCTAACCCTTTATGTAGTAAGATATAGGTTTTTTGCACTACCTAAAAGTGAAGCATGTTTTCTAGTTGAATAAAGGTAAAATTATTATGCTTATTTGGTATGAGGGATCTGAAGATAATACAATGTTCCTTGATGTCATGGGATAATGAATCCCATAATAAATATATTTTTTAATTGATTTGGTCTACACCCTAAGAAGCATGTTTTCTAGTTGAATAAAGGTAAAATTATTATGCTTATTTGGTATGAGGGATCTGAAGATAATACAATGTTCCTTGATGTCATGGGATAATGAATCCCATAATAAATATATTTTTTAATTGATTTGGTCTACACCCTAAGAAGTAATATTGAATTATGGTGGGAAATATACAAGCTAAACATCCTCATTAAGGCCAAGGTCAAGGAGGATATTTATGTTTAATTTCAATTACCACATTTCAACAAATGGAATAAAAAATTATGACAAATATTAGGACCTATGGGAATACTTATGTGGATGTGAAGAAGTTTGGAGTGGATTATACCTTGCGCCCCCATTAGATTATGGTTCCATGACTTTTATGTAACCTTGAATACTTGGGCTCACGCATGGTATGTCATGAATGAGACATGCTTAGATACTATGGATTGGAGGAAATTGAGGGAAATTTTTTTCCACACTTTTTATTTCTTCTTTCCAAACCTATAACTAGTCTAACCTTTGTAATGGATTCACCATGCAGTCCTAGATGACATTATTATGGAACAATGTGTATGGGAAAAATATAGTGACAAGGGCCTCACACTTCTAGAATTACTAGAAGAGTGTATTGTTAATAGTGACTCTAGTGAATAAGGTTAAAAACTTTTGGGTGTCATGCAATTGGAGACTTTAAGTGTATCAGGAGAAAGTGTATGCCAATTAGATTAGGTAGTTCTTAATGAGAAACTAGACCATTTAAGGGTAGAAACATCTTATGATCAACAAACTATGGTAGATGAAAAAAATGATAATAAAAAACCATACATAGAACCTCTTAATATTACCAAATTCAACATTGGGACTATAGAGGAACCAAAGATCACCACCATTGGTGATTAATATATGGATGATGAACTAGATAACACTATGGGATTATTATCCAAATATCAAGATATCTTTTTACATAGTTATAAGTAAATGAAGGGCATGCAATCCTCTCTTGGGAGTAGGAATATCAATTTGGTTGAGAGCACTAGACCTATGAATAAGAGGATATATTAGATTAATCCAATTCTATTAATAAAAGTAAATGGAGAGATAGAAAATATTCTAGATGTAGGTTTCATTTATCTCATGTAAAAATCTAAATGGGTTAGTTCCATGGTCATAAGTATTGAGAAGGATGGATTCATCTGTATATGCATCGATTTATGGTTTCTCAATGCGACATGTATCATGGATCCATTCCATACTCCATTGATAACATTATTGAATGGGTAGTTAGGTGCAAACTCCAAACATTCATAGATGGGTTTTATGGTTACCACCAAGTTTAAATTGAGGATGATGATAAACCCAAGACCAAATTTATGATTGAATGGGGTTCCTTTACCTAAAATGTGATGCATTTTTGGATCAATAATACACCTAATGTATTTTTTTGCATATTCATTACCTTCAAATATTTCATCCATTAATTTCTTTAGGTATATCTCAATCACTCGGCTACCTATGGGCTAGTCAAGGACCACCGTGACAATATGTGCCTTATGTTTGAACAATGCTGAAAAACTAAAAAAAATTCAAACTTGAATAAATATGTCTTTGTGACACATTTTTGTACACTTTTTAACCACATCATATTCCAAGAGGGTATTCAAGTTGCTCTAACCAAGGTGGACATCATTTTATAACTATATGCACTAGCTACTCAATGATATGTGCATGCATTATTGGGGTATACATGATATTAATATAAATTCATTCATAATTATGCCTAAATCATCATGCCTCAAATAAATACTACACCAAGATGGATCATTTTCTTGGAATAAATGCCAGAAAGATTCCTTTAACATATTGAAAAAAATAATTAACCAATGCATTGATGCTCAAATGTCTAGATTGGAACACCCCATTTCATGTTCATGTTGATGCATTTGGTATGGTCATTGGAATAATCCTTTCTTAGCCTGGAAATGAAAATATCGACCACCCCATATATTTTTCTAGCTGCAAGTTGACTTCAGTTGAGAAAAATAAGAGAACCACTAAGTGTGAGGCATTATTTATGGTCTACACACTTCAAAAATTTCATCAGTACCTACTTATAACACCTTTTATCTTTTTAATTTACTATGAAGCACTCAAGTATCTTGTAAATAAAGTAGTGCTCCATGGAATAATTTTATAGTGGATCATGTTATTTCAAGAATTATAATTATCTATTATAGTGAAGCAAATAAAATAGAATTTAACATCTAATTATTACATTATTCTTGTCCCATAGATAGCCTATTGCCAAACCATGACAAATTCAAGGTTATTTACAAATACTATCCCTAGTAAATTATAGAAATGGGTCAACAACCAAAAAAAATGTATAATTAAAGGCCCAATTTACTCTCTTCCCATAATTAATTTTAGGCCAGGGATAAGAATTGATATGGCTTTGTTGAACCAACTATATGGTTTCCCCCAAATTTCATACATTCATGAGATATGGGTCCCACTATTGGATATTATTTTGAGTTTAAAAAAAATCATCACCCTTGGATAAATCCTAAGTTTCAGATTTTAATACATCAAATTGGTAACCCAACTAACTAACACAATGGAAATTTCTACATGATGTCTCATATAATGGATGCCATAATTCCTATAGTGCATCCTTCTTATGTAGAACCTTGGGAACCTTCCATATAATATCATAATAATAGAGTGTGTGTGATGAATTAATCATCCTTCACATATACAGATTTAGAAAACAAATATAAAGGATCATAACTAGATTTTACCCTATGGTATATCAGACTATCAATGGGCAAAATATGCCTAGATTATTAGACCATATCAATATAAGCATCAAGAGAATGGGTGACTATTAGTATTACCCTGAGTGAATAATAATTAGAATTGAGGGAACTAAATAACACTACCTTTATACTTGCCACATAATGTTCTAGATAAGGTGTATAAATAAGATATTACTTCATAGTTAACTAATAGTGTGGATGTACAACTTAGAGGTGATAAACAAGGAGCTTTGCACCCAACTCCTTTTAGTATAGGCTAAATACAATACAAAAAATGGGAACACCTCATATATGTTGGAAAAATAAAAACTTATTATGGTTTGAAGATGGAAACATTTAGATACTAGGATCTTAGAGGTAAGGTAAAATAACGTCTCAATAAATATGAGATGAAAGTTAAGATTTCCTATGGACATTAGTGGTATAATGATGATTCCATTTCAATTAATGTTGAATATGATAGTGATGTTTATATTATAATTTTCAAAGTTACTATGTCCATGATAGTATCTTAAACAATCCAACTTGATCCCACTATGATAGAGGATACTAAGATAATGAATAGGGAGCAAGGCATTTCAACACCAGTTCATGGGCCTCCTCTTTAGTGACAAGAAGAAATTGATAGAATTGAGATTATCAAGGGATCAAGTGAACTTCAAGAGGTATACCCATAATATGAGTTTAATGTTCCTATTAGTCTCCACATACCCAAAGAACTACCACTTATTAGCCTATAACTAAGGTGGAGGAATTTACAAGTCCTAGAAATATAGTATGACCATTTTTGTTGCACCCCTACCTCTATTAACAATGGTGTAATAGGTAAGTCTCACTTCCTTTTTGTCATAAGTTCTTAATTATATTTATCATAAATAACCACCTCTTATCATGGTACCCCAATCCATGGGGAAATCATTCACATCCTCCATAGATCCACCAACAATCACTACCATCCCCACTTCACCTCTACCTTCCCATATTTTAACCCCTTCATCTTCCATCTCACCCACTTTAAGACCAACCCTTACTCATACTAGGTAACCTGTAAATACCTAAAAAATAAATCTTAAGAATCTTACTATGTCCCCCATGGTTATATAAGAAGAAGAAAGGCTTGATAAAGGCATATTTGTTAGAGAAAGCCCTCTTTATGAGGATGATGAGAATATAGAGGAAAAATATAATGAAATTGATCAAGGAGGAGGAAACAAAGTATAAGAAGAAGCTGAGCCAATTAAAATTTATGATAGTAATTTAGAAGAAGCGTGGTTGTCTAAAAAAGACATAATAGCTAAGGGAATAAAACCATCTAATGAATCAAATAAGGATGAAATTGAGTCTAGAGAGATAAAAATATGTAGACTCTAAATAAGTTGTACAATAGAATGATGACTTGGTTGCAACTTAGTTATTAGAATAGGAAAATGATATGAGGGATGAGTTAGAGTCCAATAAAATATCTCTAGTTTAGGAACCAATATTAGTTATACCTAAAATCCCTTTACCCCAAAGTGAAGAGATTGATGCAAGTCATATAAGGGGTATTAATTCAAAGGATACAATGGAAACCAATGCATCAACAACTATCATTTCCATGTCTCATCAAAATGTAAGTCCATAAGTTCTAGTTCTTTAATAAATACAAAATAATCCACTCATTCTTCACATTATTTCATTTTTGATTCTCTAAGTCCAATACAAATTTTTTAGGCATTCATAAGGCCAATTCTGCAAAATATATCCCAAGACCTAGTGAGTGGCATTTTTTCTATTGACAACTAATCAATTGAGGGTTTTGCCACTACTACTCCTGATAGGGTTGCTTACACATATGTCAAAACATATATAATTTTTTTAATCTAAACCAATGTGACTTATTCATTTTCTAGTAGAACTAATCCAAAAACCACTAGACTAACTAGGTGGGAAAATTTTGAAAACATAATATCTACTTCTATTACGGCTATGTAGATTACACCTTCAAGCCATCCACAAAGTTAGATATGTTGATTTATTAGGTTACCCAGGTAGATTCCTATATAATATTGGTGTATACAACACTAGGAAAAACCAAATATGTTAATCACACACCACCAAAGAAGGTAATTGGGCTCATAAATGCCATTCTCTCTTTTATAGAGTTAGTTGTACGTTCTCCTACTACCTAGCCTACTTTATCATCAATGCACCCATCAAGTCAATTCCCTCCTACCACCTCTACCTCTACTGAGAAAATAGAGAAAAAATATAGTAAAATTCCCTCCATGGATTTATAAATTACAAGAGAAGGAATATGTAATATAAGAACTAATAATCAGTGGGTAACCAAAAGTGGGATTCCATTTTGATAGGAAAACCAAAATGTAGAGGAAAGTCAATAGGAAGACTATGGTGATGGAGGGTGAGAATGTTGATATGGAGCATAGAGAGGACATATTATCTCTAAAAAATAAGATAAAACTCAATCCTTTATACCCACATGAGTATAGGCAAGATACCTATAATTTTGTAGATGCCACTAAAGGAGTCATAAAACAAATGTTTGGGAGCTAGGACTAGTCTAGACAAAGATCATAATAAGCTAACATCATTCAAACTCGTAAATAAGTTGTATATAATGTATAGAGTGTAGGTAGAAATTTGTATGATATCACTGATTAAATAAGGTCTAAAAAAGTTAAATCACAACCTAAATGGGGAGTGTATCCCAATTATTCAATAAAATGAAAGACATAGAAGGCATGCTCAATTTCTTGGCCCAATCTATAAGAAATAAGGCTTATACCCATTTAAACTTAATAACAACACCAAAAGTTGGATGGTCATGAAATCACATGGACACAAAGAGATATAACTTTCTTGATTGGCATAGAGATAAGGGATCTTTGGTAAAATAGTTTATAAGTCAAGAGGGAAAAGTTATCTCCATTTTGAAAGACATGAGAATCACATGCATGAGTAATCCTCTTAGGTAGTTGGTTGTCAAGCCCATTTTTGAAGGCTTATTCTAAGCTATAGCTGTCATATTTTGAGCTAAAATTGAGGGGATATATATATATATATATATATAATGAAGAAATAATATAAATAATATATTTTGTTAAGGTAAAGGTCACATGAATTAATACTTTGTATGTAGAAGTTAAAGTTGTAATGGTTTTTCACAAAAAAGTGATGGACAATATTATACAGTTATTCAAGAGACCTCTTCTTGATTTTAAGACTATCAATATTTATTTTTAGGATAGTCATCTGATATATTTGTAGATGTAATTTGAAAAAAAACTAATCTATAAAATAAAAGCATCATTAGTGCCTCCTCAGATTATGTAACACTAAACTCCAAAATACACATTAGTGCATACTATGTTTTGGCCCAACTATGTCCTACTTCCCTCTTTCACTATCATAGTTTCATCAGTGTCTACTTTAGTTAGTTATATAGTTACAACATATCATGTATCACTTCCAGTCACAATGCCATTAGTGTCATGGTTCACTATAGTTATGCTCCCTGTTAGCACAACCACAACTACTATATTTCTTACTTCAATTGTAACTATGGTGGGGACAACTCAGGCTTTGAAATACAAGTTTCATCTCTGAGTGGTGTAACATCAACACTATATATATCCTTTGGTATAGGTTACATGTCCAAATTGTAACTCAGGTCCATTTTTAGTTGTGTTTTTTTGTATTTGAGAGTTATTTAAACAAAGGATTATGTTATTGTATACATGCATAGTATACATGAGTTTTAACACTTTCCAAAATTAGGAAACATAAATTTAGACTTTTCTTAGAGGATAAATCAACCCCTCCCCAAGCTATATATAATTATATCCTCCCAATTCAAAAGGGATGAAAATTTTAGCTGTTAAGGTGAATATGAAATTATATAGATTGTTCTACAAATTTATCTTGATGTGCAAGTTTTATTCTTCTCCAAACCTATGATTCATTGAAGAATCTACATTATTCTAGTATTTTAGTATTTGGGTTGTGTAGAAATGTTATTTGATATGTTATTCATATTGTATAGTAACTAATTTGAATGTTTTGTGTTTAGATAATCATAATCTTCATTTCTAGATGAGTAATTGTAATCTTAAATCCACAATAACCATTGATTATGAGCACTAATGTTTAATTTATTTAGTTATCTTTGAATATTAACTATGTTTGTCTATTTTATGTGCTAATGTTAACTTATAACAAGCATTAGTTCTATAACTACTTGTCCAACCTATAGTGTAGGATCCAATTTAAAAGTGTTTTTTCTACCCTTAATTCACAAACCTTCTTTTCCCCTAATTGTTTAAGTTTATTTTTATCCTACCAACTTTAGGTTAGAATTACATCCAACCATCTCAAGTATAATTTAATTTATTTTAGATTCCATACATTCAAACCATCCAAGGAAAATAATCAGTTGATTACCATTGTTACACCACTAGGTTGTTTATAAAATTAAATGCCCTAAAACATGTGCCTTAGAGTGAATTATCTCATAAGATTCCATGGTGTGCATAAAAATCATATTCTAAATAATTTAACTATTGATAAAAGGAGGGATGCCTTTTCATTTATTTAAAATATCACTTGAGTTACACTAGATATATCTAAAATATTAATAATGTCCACCTTTGAATTGGCCTATTAGTCCCACCCTTGTAGATCCATAGAGAACTTAGCTTAGATTGAGGAATCTTAAGGGGACCTTAGAATTTATCATTTTCTCCAATCATAATAATTAATCTCCCTCCATGTAAGATGGCTTGGCTTGGTTAGTTGGTTCTACTATTGTTATGCTTGGAGATGTGCATTATTTTCCTAAAAACTCTAAAATGTATATTCCTTCCTTTTCTCAAGGATGCAAGACTATCAAAAAACATCTAAAGGATTTTAATATTAATTTAGGGATACTAATTACACCCCATGAAGATGTGGCATGAATAATTTTTCCTTTTACCTTGAAAGATGTTGCTTATGACTGGTTCCTCAATATTCTAGAAGATTTTATTACCTAATGGAACCAGTGTCAAGGTACCCTTTTGGCACAAGTTGGATAGGTCATTATCCTAAGTGTCATATACCAATATTTTTCAAGTACAAGAAGGGATTATGATGAGATAATCAAATATTTTAATGCAGGATTCCAAAAGATGTATAACTTAGTTAACAATGAGTATAAACCCAATGTTGCATTAGACTTTAAAATATATAATAATCCCCTGGATTATATGATAATTATATTTCTCTGTAGAGTACATGGTATTACTTCACTATCTCTAGTCTATGATAAATTTATTAATATTAATAGGTATTTGAATCCCCAATCAAAATATTTGGCTCTACCCAATGTTGGTCCTAACTTTCTAGGTGTTAACTCCATTCCAAATGCTAATCATAATATTATGGCTCAAAATCAAAACCAAGAGTATACACAGTTATCTATAGCTCATGCTCCACCTAACTAGAACCTCAAATTTATGAATAATCCTATATCTTCACCTAATCAGTAAAATTATATCTAGTCCTTGATATCATTTAATGCTACTACCACCCAAGGTATTGTTAATGATTCTACAAAATTAGAATTTGATGTTATCCAATGAATGAAACAAAATTTGAGCAAAGAGTTATTAAACATGCAAAATCAAATGGGAAACACTATGGTACATAGTACTAATCATAATTTTCCATTCTAAAAGTGTAAAAAAACCTTTCAATAGATATGGGAATAATCCAAAATAATAAACACCTAATAAGATTCCTTAAATGAATATCTTAGAAGCAACACTACCTAATTGGTGCCAAGTCCATGTTAGAGTAATAAAACTATGCTAAGCCTAACTTGGGTCTCAACCTAGAAACCTTCAACTTAGTTAGTATGACCCATGTGGGCTTCCATGTTGCACACTCAAATGTCTAAAGAAGAGTCAACATGGTTGGTATGGATGCACTATGCATTTGGAAACCTATGTTGACAATTAACATATGGTGATAAACTATTCATTTGGCAACTGAACTAGTTTGACATTGTCAAATGAACTCTCCTTACCTTCCTTCAAAATGATATAAATAGAGGACAAGAATTGATTATTGTAAGCAAACTAGTTGGAATAAAAACATAACTCTATTTTTATATAGTTGATTGTGTCATTAGTATAAGGTTATTTTAAGTTAGGGTGACCCTAGGTTAATTATATACATCCATTATATAATTTATACATGGTATCAGATCAATCCTTATTACCCTCATTCTCTCAAGTCCTTCATCCTGTCATATTACTCAAATCGAGTTATAGTGTTAAAGGAGGAATTTTTAAGTTGTATAAGCCACTTGAGGCAAATCTTATTTTTGGAGACTATATTAGTTTTGTGGAGTAGATCTGATAATATATGTGTCTAAAGTTGTCGAATTAGTGGCGGAGACTTTTGTTTCATGAAAATATGACTTCATTTTCTCCTGATCTACACAAAAATCCTATAGGTTGATACTATTTTTTTGGGTAATCTACATGTTTTGAGGTAGATCTGATTGCATGGATGTGTTTACAGTAGTAGAACTAGTTGGGGAGAGATTTTATTTCATGCAAAATGGACTTTATTTTCTCTTAGTCTACCCAAATTTTTTTGGTCAATTCTGACCATCTATTAGGGAAGAGTAATTTTTTTAAAATTTTGGGGGATTTGTTTTTTTTCTCATATATATTAAAAACTTTAATTTTTTTGTTTTTGGGGGCTTTTTTTAATATATATTTAACAAACATTTGTTTTTTAGTTTTTTATCTTATAAATTTCAAAAACTAAAATTAAAAAAAAAAATTGTTAAAAACCTTTTTTTAAAAATTTTATAAAAAAAATTTAGTGTGGTTGATCCACTTTCTCATCCACCTTCACTTGACTACCCAACCTCCTACTAGTTCCCCAACCCTTGCTCTACCCTAAGCCACCATTGATCCTCCCACAACATGCTCCACCTACTCTTTCTATAGCCCAAATTTCCATCCCAGATTCCTATGGCCTAATCTTGAGCTTCCCTCCTCTAATGGATGTTCAACCTACTTCCCCCTTATGTTAGACACCCCTCCACACTAGCACTATTGATCCTTTGGCTTTAATATCGAGCTCCCTTCACATGCCACCACCTATGGCAGTCTCCTACCTAGCCAAGCCTATAAAAAATCAAATAAACAACATATTTTTTTTTTATGTTTTTTCATTAAGACATTAAAATTTGAAATAATATGATTATAATTATAACATGGGAATAGGCATTGTATGATTCATTTAACTCATAGACCCATGCATTGTTAACCACCCACCCTTAAAATTTGGTCCATAATTTTTTTGGTGGGTTTTTAGAAAACCATTTGATTATTGTATGAAATAATTGACAGGAGGTAGGTACCACATTAGAATCTTGGGTGCATTATTTTTGAATTCTAGTGCCATTCCATTAGTTATTTTATGACCATTGAAGACTAACAGGTGGGGCATGATTTCGCAAGCATTCAAAACCCCCATGAAAAACCTTTTTTTTCTAATATATTGCCTTATGCTACATTTGTAGTTATAAGTTGGTGTTATCTAAGGATATTCATGCTGATCAATTTTTATATTCCCCTTCCATTGTGAGTTTTTATGGACACCCTTATTTGGAATTTAGAGGTGATTTTTTTGTGTTGGGAGGCTAGTTTAGATATCTTCCACATTGTATATTTATTTTATTTGATACACCACATGGAAGCATACTTATTTAATCTAATTACATAGGTCTACTTCACCATTGAAGATCCCACACTTATAAGTGTGATATTTTTTTACCTTGAAAAGCATTAGAAGCTCCCATTTTTTTTTAAAGTTTTTTTTAGATGTATCATTTTAGATGTCACATTTTCTAAGAATATTTCATTTGATGTATGTAATTTGAATAATCCTCTTCTTCTCATATGTACTCCACTTTGAAGCTTCATTAACATATATTTCCAAGGGGGGTTCCAAAGAACTATTTTCTTCCTAATACAATAAAGGGGGGTTAATTGGCACCATTTTATGTGCCCAAGTGTTATTTAATCTGATTGTGTTGTCTCATACAAACTTTTTCTTGCTTGGTCTCCATTGTTTTTAGTTGATCCAATCTACTTATAACACCAACACTTGTAATCATGATAGACTTGAAATCACTAGCACTATTAAATTCAAGTAAACATCATACATGGAATATTTACATGATTGTAATAAAGTTATTTACCAAATTACAATGGATGCATAACTTGAGATATAAAATCAAATAAGCAAGATATGATGCCTAAATCGATCTGATGAAGCCTTAGGAATTATAAGTATGAGATTTTTTAATGGACTCAAATTTCATGTTCAAAATGAAACATCTCATACATCATGGGGTAAAATTAATAAAAAAATGGTGAAAATAATGACATAAAGAACTATTTATCCAAAGTGATGCTTCATTGGATCCCAGTGAGTCTTCAAGAATTCAAGACTATTTATCCAAAGTGATGCTTCTCAAATCATAATTACTAGGCTATGGCCATATAAAGCTTGACAATTTTTTGATCATTGATGAGCTATATAAATGGAATAATTTGAACCCTACTTATCTACCTTTTTATCTTCTAATTCCCAATATTTCCTAGATGTCTTATATATTTCCTTGTTTTGAAGTACTCTAAAACATGATATATATTGACTGAACTTTCTTCATTGGATCCTAGTGAGTCTTCAAGCATTCAGGACTATTTATCCAAAGTGATGCTTCTCAAATCATAATTACTAGGCTATGGTCATACAAAGCTTGACAATTTTTTGATCATTGATGAGCTATATAAATGGAATAATTTGAACCCTACTTATCTACCTTTTTAGCTTCTAATTCCCAATATTTCCTAGATGTCTTGTATATTTCCTTATTTAAAGTACTCTAAAACATGATATATATTAACTATGTTTATGAGAATGAAGTTATTTTTTATATTATAATTAAAGGTAAATATGTTATATTTTATTATGATTCTTCTACTTCTCGTATCATGTGTTGAGTAACTTGAATAACATGATTTATATATAGAAACTAGATGGTTATGTCCTAAAGTAATAATATGAAGCGAGGATATCTATAGCTACAAGCAATGGGTCTTTAGCCTATAACCACTTAAGCACCATCATAAAAACATGAATAAATACCTGCAACTCACCTAATCATGCAATATTTATAGTGGCCAAATATTATATTGAATCTGATCTAATGGTGAAAAATTAATAGCAAACATGCATGACCCGATATAGGCATTCGAGGAGAGGAGTTAGAACATCGAACATTCTTATTAAACCATAATTCACTCCTTCCACCTTCTGAATAAGTATCACCCCTATTTATATCTTATAACAACTATTGGTTGTGTTCTCTAAAATATGATAATATCAAGTTGTTATGATTTATTATTTATCAATAACCAAAAATTACAGGCTAGAGTAGTAGAGAATATTGAAGGAAAATAAATAATATAAGTGTGAGTAAGTAATATCAATTCATTCATTATACTTTTGATGTATAAATCTGTAATTTCTATTGGATATGAAAATATTCTACAAGTTGTAGTAAAAAAATTTATTTCGAGGGAAGGATTGGATCTCTAGACCAAATGAGGAAGGCCCCCTCAGGAGGTCTTGTATAGAAAATACCGACTCATTATAAGTAGCTGAGTAGAATCTTTCAAGTATTTATCTCCATTCTATAATTTTACATATATTAATTGAGTGTCATATATAATCTCTATATTGAATGTTAATTTCCTAGGGAAGCTTCCATAGCATTTCATTCTATTCAATTTTGGTTTTCTCAATTCTTGAAAGTATGATTTCGATTGAAGTACATTACTTTTTTGCAATTTACCATTAATGTAATTGAGCCTATATGAAATTGAAATAGTCAAGAAGCAAGTGAAGTGTGCACATATAGTGATGCCACCTTATCAAGTGATAATTCCCCTAGGTTGACAATTAGTGAAGTGAGAGTTTTATGCATCAAGTGGTTACTTCATTCTATAAACATAGGTGAAGTTGTAAAATATTATCATGTTTAATTGATGTTAAATTATGCTCATCATTTTGAAACCTTACCATGGAAGGTGTCACACACTTGAAATATCCAAGATTCATATTCTCTTTTTATATTAGCATTCCTAGATTAGAAATTCATTGATTTATAACTCAAACATTTCCTTCTTTCTAGATAAAAGTTTTTTTCTTAGAATAGTAAAAATTTAGAAAAAAACAACATAAGCCATACTAACCCTATGTAGGCAAGGTAGAAAAAAAGAAGGTGGTTGATTTTCATGTAAAGAGAATGGGATTATCTAGGTATATTATTACCTAGAAAGTTAGCCTATACTACAAGAAAAAATATACAACCCAAAATAACTGAGGAATATGAATAAACTTTTGAAGATCATCTGTAATTATCAATAGAAGAAATAGAAAAAAGAAGAATTCTTGGCTGAGCTGGTAGCACAAGTTGGGAGTTTAAAAGAGGAAGAGGTTAACACACCTAAAAAATACCCTCTATACCATCTTTAATAATCCTTACTTGATCACCTCATACTCAATAATTTATCATTTAGTTCCCTATATCCTAACCCAAATTATTTACTAAGGAAGCATTTAGAGCCCTTATAGCTTCTAGAAGAGGCATTGGGCCTACATAATCTAATGAATTAGGAAAATTATTTACTATTAAAAAGGTAAAATCCACAATAACTTATAATCCTTCACCTTTGTTATAAAACCTCATATCCCTCTAGAAAAATATAAAATCTCTATTTACTACACACCATGGAACACATAGATTGAAAACACATTTTTAGAGTCGGGCAAAAGCTTATGGTCTATAAACATAAAGAGTATTCATGGAGGACCATCAAGAAGAGAATACTACCAATGAGTCATCAAATTTTTAATTCCCCATCCACACCCTTGGAGGAAATTCACATATGGAGAATATCCCTCATTATTCCCTCCCTACTTTTAGAGGAAAGGCAAGTGAAGACCCATATACATTCCTCTTTTAGTTTTATATCTTATGCCACATCTATGACCATAAACAAGATGCTAAAAAGCTAAAGTTTTTGTCAACAACACTCAAATATGTAGCTCTTATATGGTTTATAGGACTGGGAAAGCATGTAATTTTTAATTAAGAAGAAATGAAGGAGAGGTTTTTATCCAAATATAAAGACTATATTTTTAGGAAGAAACTATAAGAGGGATGGCATATTTAGGATAACACAAGAGGAATATGAATCATTGGAGGATTACATGGAAAGATTCATGTTAATCCTAAAAAAATCCAAGTAGATTGTAATGAACAGAGAATCCATCAAATTGATATTCTTGAAAGGAGTTAGAGAATTTTTTTTGGAAGAATTAGACATAATGACTAGAAGAGATGTTTTAGTATTATCCTTTTATGATTTAACAACTCTATGCAATAATTAATCAAGGCCATGAAAAAAAACCATAGAAGTAAAATACTTCATCTACTACAAATGAACTCTCATAAATTAAAGTAAGTAATCTGTTGTAAGTTATGAATCAAGACATAATTATCCATATGAATACTCAACTGATATGCTGCACACAAGGAAAAAGAAAGAAGAAATGGAGTAAGCCTTGATGATTTATTTTTTAGATTGTCTTAAAATAAAGTAGATTGTGAATGCCAAGCCATGTGAGTAAAAGTGGCTAGCATAATAGAGGAGAATCCTGAGATAGTGGAATTACATGTATTTGGTGGAGATGGAGATTAGATTTTTTGTGTGGATCAATGTAGGTAATGAACACATAGGCCATTAAATCAAGGTATTCCATCTCATTCTGTATTTCCAAAATTTCAATTTCAGCTAATTAGAATGGACCTGATTCATGGACACCCATACATGATCAAAACTAGTCTCAACAAAACAACCCAACCCAAATAGTTAGTATCCCTCCAAAATCAATTGTAAATAACCTCAAAACCATTATTTGCAACCTAAACACCCAAAATATCAATATTCACATCCTTCTAACCCATGGCAATAATCATGGAGAAATAACCAACCTTGGTTCAATCAAAATGTTGGATTCCCATAGAAACAATAATTGTAGCCACAACTAGAACCATCTTTAATGTAAAATAACCAAACACCTCCTACCATAAATACATACCCAACTTATGATAAACCTTGTAAATAAGTTGGTTCATCCAACACAAACCACTAAAATAATGTAATATCCAAATTACACACTAGATATTAATGAATTACACCTTCATTCAAGACATATTTTTCCTTAACCCACCTCACCCATGATCATGAAACTTCTTGAGGATATTCCAACCAACCATACTAACATTCAATCCCATGAACCCATTACTACTCTTGAACCAATTTCTACTTCAACATAAGAAGGGCTTACCAGCCCTCCTTTTCCTGAGAGGTTAAATATCCAACATCTTGACCAAAAACCTAAATTTTATATTCTAGGATAATTGAAAAATGTGTTTTAAAATTACACTATTTCAAGCTATCAAAAATGTACCCATTTATATAAAATATGTCTATGATTTGTGCTTAAATAAACCTAATCATAAAAAGGACCTCAAAACTATCTAAGTAGTTGTCTAACTTGTAGACATCATGTTCAGAAATATAGTTCCACCCAAGTACTCTAATCAAAGCAATCTTATAGTTAATATTAACATTAATTTCCAACGTATAAAAAACATATTAGTTAATTTAGAGTCATCCATCAATGTTATGACTACAAAAAACCATGCACCAACTTAAATTGAAACAACATTTCCCAACACCTACTTTCTTATAAATGGATAATAGAATAACTATCAAACTTGAAGGGATGATTGAAGATCTAGTCATCATTATGGATTCATGGAAATATTTAGTATATTTCATCATTATGTAACCAAAAACTAACATATGAGGTTACCCACTTATCCTAGGGAGGCCATGGTTAGCCAAAAATAATGATTTCATTAGATACAAGTTAGAAAAAATGCTAATTTCAAATGGGAATGAAACTAAGAAATTAGTGCTATATCCACCAACCAAAATTTCCTATGAATAAGAAAAAAAATCTTTGCGTAGAGGATGTAGATGAGAAACACATTTCCTAACACACTTTATGCACACTTGACCATAGAAAATTCATCAAAGATCAAGAGGAAGACACACTCCTTTCTCATGTTTTACAAAATACTTATGAAAAGGACCCTAAAATAGATAATGTCTTATGGTGCAAAACATGCACTATTGATAATATTTTCCTTAAGGCTGGTTCCTTTCAAATTGAAAAAAACATTAGAAACCTTCCATAATCTATTACCACACCATTGTAACTATGCCCTATTGATTGCTAATATTGAATCCATGTTGTCCCTCTCCAATCAAATGGAAATCCTTCTAGGGAAACCCCTCAATATCAATAAGACATTGACACTTCAACAAGAAACAAAGCTAATCACTATGCTCTAAAATCAAAGGACAATGTTTAATTGGGATTATCATGATATGAGAGGTATCCCCTCGTATTTATTCACACATCACATATACATCAAAGAAGAAGGTAAACCCATTCACCAACCACATCGAAGAGTGAACCCTACTATTAAAGATATAATCAAAACTAAGTGGTAGAAAGTATTAAATTCAAGGTTCATCTATCCTATTTATGATATTCAATGGGTTTTACCCCTTGTGATTATACCTAAAAAATGGGGTAAATGGTGTATATGTGTGGACTATAGGGAATTGAATACAACTATAAGGAAGGATTATTTCCCCCTTCTTTTTATTGACCAAATCCTTAAGACATTGGTAAGAAAAAAGTATTTCTCATTTATTGATGGATTTGGTGGATATAAACAGATAAAAATAACACTTGAGGAACAAGAAAATACTACCTTCACATGTCATTAGGGTACATATGCATATGCAGTATTCCTATTTGTTTTATGTAATGCTCCAACCACTTTACAGTGAACTATCTTGAGTATCTTTTTTGATCTCTCCCATGACTATGTGTAAATCTATATGGATGACTTCACCATTTATGGAGAGACCTATGATAAATATCTTTAAAGTCTTGAAAGAGTTTTTCAATGTTGTCAAGACCATCACCTATCCCTAAGTCATGAAAAATGCTACATGCTCATGATGGAAGGTATTATGTTGGGACATCACATCTAACCTTCATGTATTAAGGTAGATTCTACCAAAATAAGTATAATCAAAGGCTTACCAGTTTAAATGAATAAAAATGATGTTATAAGTTTCCTAGGACATGATGGTTATTACCAAAGATTTCAACAAAATTGTAGCATCTTTATTTGATTTAATTTCTAAATATGTTGATTTTATTTAGACTGTTGCATGTCAAGAATCATTCCAAGATATTAAGGACTTATTGAAAACAAATCCTAGATTAAGAGGTCCTGATTGGACTCAACCCTTTCACATCCATAGTAGTTCTTTTGATCATGCATTAGGGGCAATCCTTGGCTAGAAAGATCAATCATTAAGCTACACCATTTACTTCATTATAAAAACCTCTAAAGAGTTGAATTCAACTACACAATCATATAATAATAATTCTTTGCTATATTATATGTTATTAACAAGTTAAGACACTACATTATCAAGTATCAATTTTTCATCCATACTAATCATGCAAAAATCATGTATTTAATGAATAAGCCTGTAGTAACTGGAAAGTTAATTAGATGGTTACTCTTGCTATAGGAATCTCATATAAACATTGTTTTTAGACTAGAAAAGGATAATGTATTTGTAGATTTATTATCTCCTTAGAAATCCAATAAGCCAAGTCCCATAGTAGATGACTCTTTTCTTGATGAACATATTTTTGCATTATCTACTAATACTTCAAGATATGCATACATTTTTAATTACTTGGTTGAAGGATTATTGTCACAAAAAATTTCTCCCAAAGATAAGAGGAATTTAATCACAAAGAGTGATCCATACTCATGGATCTATGGGTATCTATTTTTCATAAGACCTAATTTCATTATGCAACAATGTATCCAAAAAGACAAGGTTGTTGACGTGGGGGTCTTTTTGAAATAAAAGGGACTACCATCAAGATTCTAACTACCATACACTACTGGCCTACTTTACACATGGATTCCTTAGAATACACCCATTAATGTGATTAATGTTAGTGTATGGGGAAACGCACATGCTTAGATGAGATTTTATTAAAGCATAAGTTGGTTTTAAAAGCATTTGATAAGTGGGAACTTGATTTTTTTAGGTATCATAGATCCAAAATCAAAAAATAAGTATTAAATATTTTTTTGCATTGATTATGTCACTAAGTGGGCTGAGGTGAAGGCCTTAACCCATGCAAGAGATGAGAAAGTATCAGAATTTTTATATGAGGAAAATTTCACCCACTAAAAAGTACCAAGAGAAATTGTTATAGACTAAGGGCCTTAATTTACCTATAATCTCACAACTACCCTTGTCAAGGAATATGAAATTAGGCACAATAAATCCATCCCCTACAATTGTCAATCTAATGGATAGGTAGAGGTCACAAATATATAGTGGGAGAACATTCTCACTAAAACAATAAGTGTGCATCATAACTATTAGGAATCTAATCTTCATGAAATAGTTTGGGCATACTAAATGACATGAAAAGCCACAATTGTTCTTACTCCATATGAATTGGTCTATGGAAAGAATCCTACTCTACCCATTGAATTTGAACATAATACCTTGAGGACAACATTAGAATTTGCCCTAGATTTGTCATAGGCATAAAAGGATGGGGTCCTATAGATGAATGCCTTGGATAAAATTTTAAGGGAATCAATTCATCATAATAAAGTTATATAGAAACAAATGATTAGATGGCATGATGAGTATATAAATACAAAGAGAGTTTTAGCTTGGAGATTAGGCCCTACTTTTTGATTCTAGATACAAATATCATAAGGGCAAACTAAAAATCAAATGTATTGGACCCTATGAAATAAATAAAGTTGTTAATAATTAAGATATTGAATTTTATACCATTGATCATGTATGCTTCTACCGACTAGTCAATGGACATATGATCAATATTTATAAGAAGCCCCTTTTCAGTAAAAGCTTCACATGGTAGCTAATAGATGTACACATATCATCTTCCCCTCAAAAATTTATATATGTTGGAATCAAAATGACTGAGAGATTGGGTGGGTGAATTAGTCTTAAAAACCATTCATTTAATTTACACTTAAGCAATCATGAACCATTCAAACAAACATATAGATCTAGTAAGCATGAATAATTATCCACATAAGGATGAAACATAATAACACATCATATATATGGGAAAAACTCAAGGGGAAGAAAACCCACTAATCTCTACAAATGGACTATAGTCTTATAATACAAAAAACAAATTTAGTGAAGCACAAACTCCACATGGATCACCAACCCCAACTAGCCAAGCACCCACTTGACTAAGCTTTAAGAAGCACCCACTTGCAAGGAAGCACCAATCCATAGATAAATAAAAACCTACTCAGTCACCTAATTATTTTTATCACCTTCATAACACTATGTTTCTCATCCAATATATGATGACCTCCTCTTCATCTTTTCACACTCATATCCCTCTCAAACTACCTTTTAGGCCTCTTTGCTCAATTATGTCTCTTCAAGACTGATTAGTTCATATGACATTGATATTCATATTCAAACATCCTATTATATATTCATGATAGTCCCTATGCTCTATTTTTATGGTATATAATAAATCCTTCCACTAAGGACCTTCTATCTCATTCACTAATCAAAAACAATCATCTCACATTTTTAGTTAGGCCTAAAAATCCTCATTCTTATACAAGTCTCTTACTCACACACCTCTTGGTTGGACACACACACTTAAACACCTATATTTTCCATAAAATATGCCTTAGGACATGTTACAATAAATAATAAATCATTACATTATGTTGACCATAACTCAAATAGACTAAATTCATCTTTAGGTCTCATGGAGACCTAATTCCATTAGGCCTCCTTTAGGACACATTATCTTATGACCCCTTAGATCACTCTAAACATATATAAATAGAAAAAAAAAAATTCATGAAATAATAAAATAGGCCTTATACAACATTCTCCATGCACCATGAGATCTTTTAGATCCAACCACCACTTGAAGCACTCCATTAGCATTATTCAAATTAGGCCTTTGAACACACATAGAAAAGTCTATCTTGAATAACTAAAGATAACACATAATTTAAAAACAAAAAAATGAAAATAAATAACTTATATATATCCTAAAATATATCAATAATATCACCATGTGTATTATATACTTCAACTCAACGCATAGAGCCTCAAACTCATCCTTGTAACTTGCTTACTCAGAACTGCCAAGACTGTCAAAAACACAATCATGAAACATTGAAATTCAACATCTGTATGACCACTATCAAAGACTTAAAATTCATGAAAATTATCCTATAACATCTAAATACAGTATTAAAATATAAAAATCATATGTTCTAGTGGCAACTATTGGTCTTACAAACCATTTTGTTGACCTCACTACACACAGACCTCACTGAGTTAGACAAACCATTTTGGCTTCATCATTTTCACCACTATACCTAACTTCCAAGATATATACCAAGAATGAATAATACATAAAAATCTCAAAAAATTATCCTTGCACTTGAATTCATCATTATATCATGAAAACATATTCTAGTTCATCTTCTCACTAATCCCTGGGTTTTTCATTGTTTGCACCACTTGGCCTGTTAGCGATTGACTAACCTAGATGACCAATTTATCACACTTGAGGGATATAAAATTTCAATAAACCTTCATGGAAATGAAACATGAGTCTCTTCCTTCTTCATCCATCCATTTTCTTATTATGTCTAATGCAACTTTTGACTTCTATAATAACTTCTTCAAAAACAAGCTTATAACTCAACATTTTCTCTCTTCTCTCTCTAACCAATACCACCTATAGGTACCTAGGAGAATGAAATAAAATATAAAATATATTACCTAATAAATTCAATCCATATCAAGTAATTTTTATCAACATCTTCAAAATTGGGTCTTTATTAGGGTTCTAAGAGGGTTTAAACCAGGTTTTACTCTTAACGATCATTCATAAAGCATAACCCCTCAATCCCAAAACTAGTGCATATAATTTTTGGATAGGAAAATTACACATATATAATGAATATCTTAGGTTACCATGAAATTTTTTGATGAGCTAATGAGCACAAGAAAATCCTTCTTGAGTTGAGAACCCTTCATTCTGAGCACTTGAGATACTTCTAAACAACTTTTCATGCCTTGTCCTTCAAACTAGAACCTCAAAATTTATTAAAATGCCTAAAAATATTTGAATCACATTTTTAAATTATCACCTACTCAAACTTGCCTTGGAAATTGATCTTGATACCCTATTAGGCTACACTCTCTCTATAACATAGTATTCATACCTTACTAGGCCTTGAACTAACCTTCATGCCTATTTTAATGCTCTCAATACATCACTATCATGATCAACTTATCAATCTCATGCATTCTTAAACACTACCATAAATCATTCACATGACTTGAGAATAGATCATGATACGTCATTAGGCTAGGTAGGGTTTAAGAGATGTCTAGATGTAAACCTAAACTGAAGGTCCTACCCCTATAGGCTCACCTTGAAACTCTCATGAGTGTTATAATACCTAACATACATGATAAAAAAACCTCATACAACCACTAATGCCTATGTGAAATAATATAACCAAGACACCATGCTCATAACTTCTCACAAGGTCTCTTCATGCCATGATTAGGCTTAGGATACTTAAGAACTTGACCTCAAAGACCTATAACTTAATGTAACCATAAGGCATTAGTTGCCTTAAAATTTTCTCTTTTGCCTTCAAATTATATTTCAAGACAACATCATTCAGTGATAATACCCCATTAATGACCCTTGCCACATCAACACACTACCAACTAGGCACACTCTCTCAATGGCATCAACCTCATGAAATATGAACCTTTGACATAAATAAAAATAGTCAACAATATCCACCTTTATCATTGATAGTAACAAATCTCAAAAAATTCTCTCAAAAAACAACTTCTCCCTCATTTTGAACTTTTTCCCCTTTGACATAAATGACATAGTGATGTCTACAACTCCTTGGATAACACTCCTTGTAACCAAAACACTCAACACACATGACTATGAGGTTATGCCTCATAATACAAACATGATCCCCTATCTCTATGCATACCTTACTAGAACTACTCACCTACTCTTGGAGATAATGATCCACCTGATTAGCTCTTATTAAGTACTTAATTTCCTCAATGACTACCAGGGATAACAATTACACTCAATTCTTATCTTAGGTGTTTAAATATTAAATTTGAAAGTGGTTTGGTGAAAATGTTTGTAATATGATCTTGTGTAGAAACATATTAAAGTATGACACTTTGTTCACTTACCTTCTCTCGTAGAAAATGATATCTGATGGAAATGTGCTTAGTCACTGAATCCATTACATGGTTCTTTGAGATTCCTATAGCACTTGTAGTATCACAATAGATAGGGCTAGGACCATTATACTCCACCTTGTAGTATTTTAAGTTCTATTTCATACATAAGACCTGCATGAAATATGAAGCTATTTTAATGTACTTAGCCTTGTAAGTCGATAATGCTATTGATGGTTACTTCTTGCTTATTCATGAAACTAGGCACTTACATAAGAAGAAATCTCCTCCATTGGTACTCTTCCTATCATCTATACTTCTTGCCCAATATGCATCTATATAATCTATCAAATTGAAATCCTTAATCCTTGGATACCACAACCCAAACTCCATAGTCCCCTTGAGATACTTGAGTATCCTTTTGACTAATTGTAGATGATTTTCCTTTAGATCTAATTGAAATCTTACCACAAGACCTACTACTTGCATGATATCAGTCTAGAGGCAGTGGTGTATATAAAAGTTCCAATAATTGATCTATATGATGTCTGATTGACCTTTAGAGACTCATATTCCTTGCTAAACTTACACCCTCTAATCATGTGTACTAACTACTTTGAAATATTCCATCTTAAACTTCTTCAACATATCTCTTATGTACTTGGATTGTGAAATGAATATACCTTTTTTAGATTTAGTGATTTGTAACCCAAGAAAGAATGATAGTTATCCCAGCATGGACATCTCAAACTCTTTCTTCATTACCTCTAAAAAGTCCTGAGTCATGTTCTCATTATTTTTACCAAATATGGTTTCATCCACATAGACAACAACTATTAACTAATGATCATCTTCTATCTTTATGTATAGATTACTATCTACAACTCCTATTTTGAATCTTTGATCTAATAGATACCTATCCAACTTGACATACCAAGTTCTAGGAGATTTCTTTAGACCATAAAGAGCCTTTTCAATCTATAAACATAGTCCTTATCCTGTGATAGTGAGAACCCCTCATTTTTCTCTATGTACACCTCCTTTTCTAAATTACCATTCAGATATGTATATTTAACATCCATATGATATACCTTTAACCCTTTGAATCCTACATATGCTATAAATAATTTGATGGATTCAAATATTGATATTGGTACAAAGGTCTCCTCAAAGTCTACCCATTCTACTTGTGAATATCCCTTACATACCAATATAACCTTGTTCCTAGTGACTTCTACATCTTCATTCAACTTGTTTCTAAACACATTTTGTGCCAATGACATTCTTGTCTTTAGGCCTAGGAATTAGTTCCCAAGTCTCATTATTATATATTTGGTCTAAATCATCATTCATAACACCTATATAAAATTTGTCTTTGCTTGCTTTTATAAGGTTATTAGGTTTAATATTAGATAATAGAGAAAAATTATCTTGATTTATGTTACTTACCACTCTTCTCCTTGTTTTCATACTTTCATCCTTGTTGCCAATGATTTTAGATTTAGGATGATCTCTTTGAATATATCTTGAGGGACCTTTTGAGTCTTATCTCTCCTAAAATTCTTCTTATTATTCATCAAACTCTATTATTTATTCTTAATTATTGAGTAATAGATTCTATGATATATCCTTTGACTATGAGTGTGATTTCCTTATTTCATCAATCTTCACATTGGTGATTTCCAATATCTTCTACAACCTCTTGTTATAACATCTATAGGCTGAGCTTATTGATGAATACCCAAAGAATATACCTTCATCAAACTAAGAGTTAAACTTCCTTAAGTCCTCATCTCTTTTGATGAAACATTTACTTCTAAAGTATTCCACATTAGTATTTCTACCTTTCAATAGTTTATAAGGATTCTTGTTTCCATTAGTCCTTATCTATGCTCTATCTTAAGGGAAATTTTGAGTCTTATCTCTCCTAAACTTCTTCTTATTATTAATCAACCTCTATTATTTACTCTTCATTCTTGAAGTATATATTCTATGATATATCCTTTGACTGTGAGTGTGATTTCCTTGTTTCATCAATCTTCACATTGGTGCTTTCTACTATCTTCTACAACCTCTTGTTATAACATCTATAGGCTGAGCTTATTGATGAATACCCTAAGAATATACATTCATCAAACCTAGAGTTAGAATTACTTAAGTCCTCATATCTTTTGATGAAACATTTACTTATAAATTATTCCACATTAGCATTTCTACCTTTCAATATTTTATAAGGGGTCTTGTTTCCATTAGTCCTTATCTATGCTCTATTTTAAGGGACCTTTTAATTCTTATCTCTCCTTAACTTCTTTTTATTCATCAACCTCTATGATTTACCCTTCATTATTGAAGTATAGGTTCTATTTAATATCCTTTGACTGTGAGTGTGAGTTCCTTGTTTCATCAATCTTCACATTGGTGCTTTCAAAAATCTTCTACAACTTATTGTTATAGCATCTATACACTGAGCTTACTGATGAATACCCCAAGAATATACCTTCATAAAAACTAGAGTCAAAATTACTTAATTCCTCCTCATCTCTTTTGATGAAACATTTACTTTTAAAGTATTCCACATTAATAGTTCTACCTTTCAATAGTTTATAAGGGGTCTTGTTGCCATTAGTCCTTATTTGTGCTCTATCTTAAGGGACCTTTTGGGTCTTATCTTTACTCAACTTCTTCTTATTATTAATAAATCTCTATTATTTAATCTTCATTCTTAAAGTATAGATTCTATGATATATCTTTTGACTGTGAGTGTAATTTCCATATTTCATCAATCTTTACATTGGTGCTTTCCACTATCTTATAAAACCTCTTGTTATAACATCTATAGATTGAGATTACTGATGAATACCCTGAGAATATACCTTTATCAAACCTAGAGTAAAACCTCCTTAAGTATTCCTCATCTCTTTTGATGAAATATTTACTTCTAAAGTATTCCACATTAGCATTTTTACCTTTCAATAGTTAATAAGGGTCTTGTTGCCATTAGTCATTATCTGTGCTCTATCTTAAGGGACATTTTGAGTCTTATTTCTCCTCAAATTATTATTATTATTATTATTATTATTATTATTATACCTCTATTATTTTCTCTTCATTCTTAAATTATAAATTCTATGATATATCCTTTCATTGTGAGTGTGATTTCCTTGTTTCATCAATCTTAACAATGGTTCTTTCTACTATCTTTTACAACCTCTTGTTATATCATCTATAGGATGAGCTTACTAATGAATAATATGAGAATATAACTTCATCAAATCTAGATTCAAACTTCCTTAATTCTTCCTCATCTCTTTTGATGAATCATTTACTTCTAAAGTATTCCACATTAGTAGTTATACCTTCCAATAGTTTATAAGGGGTCTTGTTTTCATTAGTCCTTATCCATTCTCTATTCAAGATGTAGAATACATTACTCATTTCCTCTCTCTAGTACTAATCAAATAATCTATAATCATGTAGCATAGATATTTCAATCTCTTAGATTATCTTATTCTCTCTTTCTATTACCCCATTCTACTAAGGTGTCTTGATCGATGACAACTATCTCCTTATCCAATGGACCTCACAGAAGCCATAAAACTCATTAGACCAAAAATATCCTCCTCTATTAGATCTTTGGAAATTTATCTTCACAATCTTATCATTCTCAACAAGGGCCTTGAATTCCTTGAACTTATCAAGAGATTTTGACTTTTCTTTCAAAAATGATACCCAAGTCATTCTTGTGTAGTCATTAATGAGTAATATGAAGTATCTATCTCCTTAAATGCTTTGGATTCTTGTAGGTCCATAGAGATCAATGTGTATTAAATCCAAGGGTATTGAAGTATAGTAATCCTTGGAATTGAACCTTCTTCTAGTTTGATTAACATGTTGACATGCCTTACAAAGTATGTTTGGAGGTTTGGTGATCTTAGGCATGTTCTTCACAGACTTCTTAGTGCTTATCTTGATCAAATTTTCAAAGTTTAGGTGACCTATAACCTTATGTGCCTTAGAAAAATTTCATCCATATTGATCATAAATCATCTCTCCTTCTGATCTCATTCAAGACATATATATTGTTCTCATTCCTCTTACCATTGGCAATTAACCTTTGGCTCTCCTTATCTCACACCCTCTATCATGAAAGGTTAGTGTGTATATTTAGTTGCGCATTTGACTTAAACTAAGTAGGTTATGTTTCAAACATTCCACATACAACACAATTGTCAATATAGTTGGTAAGGGTATCTTGAGTTATGTTTCTCAAACATTATTATTCAATGAGATTAACTTTTTTTTGTCTCATATCATGTGGATTGAGCAATCACTATCTATTTTCCATTTCATGCCTTCATCTTGAATGTGAAAGGTAGTCTAATTTAGGATATATTACTCTTTAGTCTTTTTTCCTCCTCAACAAATAATCCATCTTGACTTTTGGGTTCAATATGATCAATATTGACCTCCTTTAGCTTCCACACCAATGTTTGAACCTTATTATGCACTCTAAAAGCCCTATATACTTTGTTAAGTCCTCTTGACTAATCACTCCTTCTCCCATGGTCCCATGATAACTCATCCCTTGAGAATGTTCTACAATCACTTGCTTTATAACCAAAGATATGCCAAATAAAACAATAAGAATTGAAATAATTAGAATACCTCATTACATTAGGTTGCCTGATTGGTCTCTTCATGTTGAATTTCATGTTGGTTCTTATAACTTGTTTTGTATTCTTACGCTCTTTCTAAAACTTTCTCATCTTATCTATGAGCTTCTCATGCTCAACCTTCAAAGAATCTATCTCTATCTTCAACTGATCATACTCAACTTATTTTGATCTAAGATTTGTATTGACACCTTCTAAATTATTCCTAAGATCTTTGATGATATTCTCATCCCTTTTGGCTTCTTTGACCTAGTCACTCTTCAAGGTAAAAATTTATTCCTTAAGATACTTGACCATGGATCTCAACTCATGATTCCATCTTATTTTGATGCTTCAATCATCTAGGGCAATTATGGGATCATATTAAAGGTCTCCTTCAACTTCTCCTTCTTCACTATCATATCAAACTTTTTTATCATATATGTTATCTTCTTGATCACTAGACATCTTATGCTTATTAGGATCAACTTCAAGTTGTTAGGCTTGCTTCAAAGAACTAGGATTTGATACCAATTTTTAGAATAAAATTAAAAATATGGATCAATATTTTAAAAAATTAATTTAATTTAAATTTAATAAATCATGAATCATTCAAACAAACATATGGATCTAAAAAGCATAAGCAACTATCCACATAGGCATGAAATATAAGAACCCTTCACATATGTGAAAAACCCTCAAGGGGAAGAAAAATAATTGATATATAAAAATGGAATAAAATAATATAAGAAAAAAACCAAATTAGTGATGCACCAAATCCATATGGAACATCAACCCCAACTAGCCATGCACCCACTTGTCTAAGCTTTAGCAAGAATCCACTTACAAGGAGGTACCAACCCCTTAGATGACTCAAAATCCACTTATTAACCTAATTATTTTGATCACCTTTAGATAAATATGTTTCTCAACCAATATGTGATGAAATATTCTTCAAATATTCACACTCTTATCCCTCTTAAACTACCTTCTAGTTTTCTTCACTCAACTAGGTCTTTTCAATACTGACTAGGTCATATGACCTTGATATTCATAATTATACCTCATATTAGATATTCATGATAGTACCTATACTCTCTTATAATTATCTATAATACTTATTTCCACTCAATGATCTTTCATCTCACTATATACTCAAAAATAATCCTCTCACACTTTAATTAGGCCTAAAATGCCTTGTTCTTGTACAAGCCTCTTACTCATACACTTCTTGGTCGGCCATACATACTTAGCCACTTATAATTTCCAAAAAATATCCCTTATAAAACATTAAAATTAAGAATAAATAATTACAATAGGTTGTCTATAACTCAAATAGACCAAATCCTTCTTTAGGTTTCATGGAGACCTAATACCATTAGGCCTACTTTAGGACACATTACCTTATGGTCCCTTGGAACACTTTAAACCTATATAAATGACACAAAATTTTCATGTGATAATAAAATATGACTTATCTAAAATACTTAGAGCATCATGACACGTTTTAGGCCTAACCACCACTTGAAACACTCCATTAACACTGTTCACATTAGGCCTTTGAACACATAGAAAAATCTATCTTGAGCAAATGAAGACAAAACATCATTTAGACACACAAAAATTATAATAAACTACTTATAAATAACCTAAAATACCTCAATAATATCACCATATGCATTATAAAATTCAAATTAGGTCAAAAGCCTAAAACTCATCACAGTAACTTGCTTACTCATAGCTACCAAGACTGTCAAAAACATAGTCGTGAAACATTGACCTTCAACACTTGTATGTCCATTTTAAAATAATTTCATAAATTAATAAAATAAATTAGATATTACATTGAATTTCTTGAGTTCTTATAGGTCCATAAAGGTCAATGTGGATAAACTCTAATGGTACTATAGTAGAATGCTCCTTAGATTTGTATCTTCTTTTGATTTGTTTTCTATGAAGGCATACCTTACAGAGAGAATAAGTAATCTTAGTGATTTTAGGCATATGACTCAATAGTCCTTTTAAATTTATCCTTATTAAATTATTAAATATCAGATGTCCAAGTCTTCTATGCCAAATCTAACTTTACTCTAATTGATTCATGAAGCACTTTTCTTTATTGGATTCATGGAACACATACAAGTTGTTATCTACCTTATGAATGTTTGTAACTAATTTTATAGACTTGGAACTTCTCACTTCACACCCTTTATTATGAAAATTCACAAAATTTCCTTGTTTACACATTTGGTCAACACTTAGAATATTATGTTTCAAACCTTTTACATATAGAACAATTTTAGCTCTAGTATGACCATTATCCAAACTTATAAATATTTTCCAAATTGTGTTATCACCAAACCTTACTAGACCTGATTTGTGGTTCTTAAGATAATAAATTTACTCTTATCTCCTCTCATATGACTTTAGCATCCAATGTCTATGTACCATTTCTTATTTTCATCCTCTTGAGCATGTAAGGTAGTTTGTACAAACATGGATTCTTAGTTTGAATCTTGTTATTTATTTCTTTGAATATTCATTTTTTCTTTCTTAAATCATTTAATGGTGTCAAAAACTTGAAATTCCTTTTTTCAAAATTACCTTTTGTAATACTTGGCTATATGTAGCTATTGATTGTAGTTATAGTAAAGAACCTTATTTATTCTTCTTGGAGACTAAGTACAATCCTTATATCTTTAACCATATCCTTTAAAAGTATAATAGTGTCCATTAAAAACATAAATATATCTATTTATATTAATCTCCCCTTTAGTTTGATCATCAATACCCTAAGACATCTCATCCATAGATGCTTTTGTAGAGCTGGATATATACTTGTCTTTAGATAAAAGTGCATCAATATAAGTCATAAATTTACCTTCCAATTGATCCAATCTTTGATTCAACTTTGTATCAACCACAACCTACAAATTTTTGGTTTTTGCTTCTATTATTCCTATTTGTGTCTTCACACTATCAATGCTTTCAAGTAACTCATGATATATAGAGGAAGTTAGGTCAGAATTTTTACTCCCTTCCATGTTATTCAATCTTTCAAGCTTTTATTTTAAACATTCATTTTCTTCCCTTGAACATTTGAGTTCTAATAAATCACATATTAGTTCACCTTGAAGAAAAATCCTAGCCTTTTCATCTTTCATTGTACCTATGATCATCTTCAAGTGGTTAAACTTGTAACGAAGGTCCTACTTTGATAATAATTATTGGAGATACAATCACTAAGAGGGGGGTGAATCAATGATGAAATATATTTCAAAATTTAATTTCAATCCTTTCAAACTCTTAATTAATGACTAAAAGAATTCATAAAACATACAATATGTTCATAACAATGAATAAGCAAGATGATGCAAGATCACACACATAACACAAGATCTACATTGGAAACCCTCTTGGGAATACAACCCACTCTCAATACTACAAACACATGGATTACTTGTCCTATAAGATGATAAAAAACATGAGACATTTTAGTGAAGCACCCAATTTACAAGGATCACCCACTTGTTCTATATGTTGAGTACCCACACAACACATATGAAATCAACAACTCTAAAACTCTGATTGTAGATCAATATGATTGGAGAAATAATGTATAAAATCCATCTATCACCTCTTCACACACACTAATTTTTTTTAATAAAATAAATGCATACAAAACACCCTTTTGGATCTCTCTAGTCTTCTTTGCTCATCCTCAATCTATTTTATAATTTAGTCCATCCACTAAGCACACTATCTCTAATATCTCTCCTTTGTCTCTATCTTTTGATCTCTCAATTCATGCACATTCAAGTATAGAAACCATTTCCTTGGTCTCCATTATTTATAAAATCTTCATGAATATTATCTTCTTGGTCAGACATAATACTTGTCTTTACCATTAAGACATATAACATGCTAATACATATCTCAAATACATCCTCATAGGTCATCCATAGCATCTATGGGTCACAATTAAGCAACTACAACTTTTAATTAAGCCTTAGTAGCCCTTATAGGTCTCATAGAGACCTATTCACCCATTTATCACTCCATAGAGTAAATTAAGAACATATGATCAAATTCAACTATATGGGTCCAATCCATATAACCCTTATGACATCTTCATGTGATTTATCTCACCAAAACAACTTTTTGATAAAGCACACATTCTTGAATAATATTCTATACATAATACCACCATGAACAAACATACAAATTTTCTTTTTATTGCATCAATAAATTTGTCTTAGATCAAAAGATATAGCCTAGAAACTAAGCACTAGTTTTTTTCAAAAATTTTAATATTTAAATTCCAATAGTCATTGTACATACATTAAACATAGAGCACCTTAACCTCACCTCATGCTTCCTGGCAATTGTGGATAAATATGCATCATCAATCTCCTCTGAGTGTCTCAATCATTATCTTATAATGCTCGCCATTGATCTTAGATCAAAGCTCCCATGATTATGCCACTTGGTAGCTGTACGTGCCTTCTACACATTTGAATTTTGACTAGACCCATATCATCGATCTCTATTAGTATGAATTCCTATGAATTGTTGATCTTATGTCAACTTAATGATATAGTGACACTTATCAACAATAGATGCAATCTTATATGCTTTGACATTTTGACTAAATATGTACCATTAGATCAAGATCTGGACAATGAATGCCCATCATTGGATCAACTGACTAGTGACCTTTTACTTCAATGAAGTTAAACTTGATGGTCTCTGGCTTGATATAATCTGCAAGAGCAACTTTGAAGATTTATAACTTGAGCTAGAAAACACTTCAAGAGTCCAAATTTTTAGGGGATCTTATTGACACTATAGACAACAATTTCATGGAATATGTTAACATTTATTGACTTTCTTAGTACCAAAAATAAATGCACAAAATTGTTGTTTCATTCATATTTACATGACGTACAGTGACAATCTAGCTTCTCTTAAGATAAAAGATGCATGTTTCTTATTCCAAATGATCAAGTGACATACTAACAATTCACCAAGACTTATATGGATGCCTCATAACTTCTTATTTTTCCCTAAAGAATTTCAAATGTGTCATATCTCTACAAACCATCAATCTAATCATTTATCATTAATGCATTAGTACAACATTCTCTTTTTGACATAAATTACAACCATACATAAATGAATATGCTAAAAAAATAAGGCCCTCATAATCATGTAACAACCCACTCTCCTCTACATCAAAGTGACAAAGTCAAGAAATTATCTCAACCTCCATCATAGCTATGAAATACACATTAAATGCCCTTCAAGGGTTAGCTACCAAGTGAAATATATTTTCATTGACCCATTCCATTAGTCTTTCAATGCCAATTTAAACTCTCATAAATGAAAACATAGGCTTATTCAGCCTAATTACCTGAGTGTTTATATATTGGCCTCCATGAAACCTATAATAAATCTTGATAGATTGTGTATGAGTGTAAATCATGCCTAAGACAACACCTTCAACCATGATATATGCTTATATAAGCCTTAGACACTTGGAAATTCACTTCTCTTAGATGACTAGTCTACTTTCCCTATACATTGGTAGACTAGCAATATTGAATGTACTTGAAAATACCTTTATAGCTTAATTTTTTATCATCTTATGCCTTGAAAAGATGAATTAAGTCTCAAACCAACTATTCTAAGGATTAGAATCACTCTGTATGATTAAAAACCCTTATTTATACTCAAAACCCTAAAAAGGTACATAGTTATGAGAATTCTATATAATCAGGTACCATTAGGTGAGTCCCCTCTAGGTGTAATTTACCTTCCATAAATTTTTTAGACCATTATTGGATTCTAGGATATCAAAATTTCAATATTTCTAAGACTAGCTCTACTTAGGGTTTTAGGGAGGTTTAGGAGTACTAAGGAGTCTTAAGGATAGTTCATATTCTACGAACATCCAAGTTTAAAATAAATGCCATGAATCTCTAGGGAACTGACCTACCCAACTTCTGTGAATGTCTTAGATTCCCATGCAAAGGGTGGATGAAGATATGAACATTATAAAATGACCCTAGGGTAGTCTGTAGGCCATTTATGAGTGCCTAACTTCTTAAGTTTTTTTCATGAATACTATCCCCCCAATTCCAATCAATATATCATGGATTATTATTTCATATGTATACTTAAACTTTCGTAAGATCTATAGTCTTGAGAACCTATGTGGTGGAATAGGTGACCACTTGAAGATGGTCTTCAAACTCCCTATGTTCAAGATCACTAGTTCAAGCATGGTTTGAGGGCACTCTGATCAATTTCCTCACCTCCTAGCACTTGAAAACTCTCTATAATGTCTTAAAAATGATCATACTTCCCTCTTTGATCATACAACTTGTTTTATGGTCTTGAAAGAGCTCTGATGTGGCACTAGGGTCTGTAATTAGGCCTAAGTGCTTGCTTGCCTGGTCTATTTCTAAAGAATTTTCCTCTAGATATGAATATTAGCCTTTATGAGGAGGTATTATGACCCTTAAACACCATACTCCTTTGTCTCAAAACCTTCTATGGGTTCTAATTTACCTTACACACCTTCTAAACCCTGATTTTACCTATTTATCTCCAAGATTGCTTGTCTTAGACATGACTTGGTCTAAGATAAAATAGTGGGTATACCCACTATTTTTATAACCAAGAAAATATAATGGGTTCATTTTATTACTCACAAGTACCTTATCCTCCAATTTTTAAGACTTAAATCTACCTACCAAGCCCTCAAATGATCATTTTTCTTAGACTAGGTTCAATCATTTGTAGATTATGGGCTTAAGTACAAGGGTCTGAGGTGACTTCCTTCTTGTTACCCTAAGGTTACGCACACACACAAACACACACACACACACACACACACACACACACACACACACACACACACACACACACACACACACACACACACACACACACACACACACACACACACAAGTATGTATGTATGTATACACACACACACACACACACACACACACACACACATAATTCATTTGATAGTTTTAAAACATATCCATTAGTCCATTTTAGGTTTCACCTCCTTAAATTCATTCTCTTCCTACAACTCACTTGGTATTGCCTATGGTTATATATATATATATATATATATATATATATATATATGTATGTATGTATGTATGTATGTATGTATGTACATATATATATGTATGTATATATATGTATGTATGTATGTATACATATATATGTATATATATATACAGATATATATATATATATGTATATATATATATATATATATACATACATATATATATATATGTATATATATATATATATATATATACACATACATACATACATATATATATGTGTGTGTGTGTGTGTGTGTGTGTGTGTGTAATTCATTTGATAGTTTTAAAACATATCCATTAGTCCATTCTAGGTTTCACCTCCTTAAATTCATTCTCTTCCTACAACTCACTTGGTATTCCCTATGTATATGCATGCTTTGCCATGGTTACTTGACTGAGTTTTTATATCAGAATGAGGTGAATGGGTGTGCTTGAGACCTTGAATAGGACTACTAAATTATTTCACACAATTTATGATCTCATATGAATGTCTTTGATTCACCAAATTCTCTACATCCTTGAATGGAACATTCCACATCTTGAAACCATATTTTCTTTTCATTTATGGTTTGACTAAGGGTATGATCTTAGTTGCATAGGCTATAGGTGTATACACCTCAAATTTATTTTTAATATCAAACCTTATGGAGGAATGGGATTATTTTAGTAACGTCCTCTATCCAATTTAGCCTTTGAGACATTATGATAGTCAGATACTTCTATCCTTAAGTCTACCTTACATGATAGCCTATAGGTATATATTCTTACATTCTTAACTACGTATGGGGGTAGTCATTCCTTTATATATGTGTCATGGACATTCAAGATAAGCCTTAACTTAATACTAGCTCTTGTTAATCCAATATTTCCATCAATTATCTCAATAGTGACCTCTAACCCCTACAAATAGAATATCATACCTTACTTGTTCTCATAAACTAACTATAGGCAGATACAGTGTTATTTTAGGTGTTATCAAAGAGAGGGTTTGGAATGGTAAGTACCATCTTAGTGTATTCACATTAATATAATATTAAGGATGATATTATTTCATAATTTCCCTCAAATCATTATTTTCTTGAGCATTTGAACTCAGCTAGCTTATAGTACAATCCATGATGAGGGGAAAGATAGTTATAGATGTTCTTTAGACTAAGCTTCAGACCTAGAATAGGTCTAACTAAACATATTAATTTATTTCAATATTTCATAGTGTATTCTCTTGTTATTCACTTTAGTTTGTGATGTATATGATGGTTTAAAACTCTACCTCTTGAAACCTTCTTATTTTTCCCTCATAGGCTAGTTGTAAGTGAGTATTTTTTCTTGTGTGGGATAATGATTGGAGTGAAGGTGTGAGGTGGATTTGGTGATGGTTCCACATTGAAAGTCTAATTATCCATTTTGAGACAATTTACTACCCTTTCTTATGCTTGATTATAACTCTAAATTATACTCTCAAAACATAGTTAGCAAAGAGAATGTATGCCCTACTGTATGGATAGAGACCCCAAGTGTGTCACCTGAGATGAATACTCTAAGATAATTTATGTTTTTTTATTTCATTAGGTTCTTGATTATATCATCACAAGTTTTTCCTTTTCTCATCTATGCTTGCCCTTAAAGAGGCCTCTTTAGTCACTCCTTGGAATTCCCTTTAGAACTTTGTTGTAGTAGCCAAATGATTAGATATAGGTTCTTATGAGGTCTCCTTAGTAGGGAATATGTCCAAATTAGTTCAACACTTTGTGATTGTTTCTCTTAATTTTTCTCATTTATTAATTAAGGAAGAAGGTAAGAAATTAATAATAAGGGTGTGATAGAATAACCTAGTTATTGTGTGTATGTGATCTAGATAGATCTCCTTTTTGTCTTGGAAGGATGACCTATAGATAAGAAATCACTAACAAAGGGGTTTTTAGAAAGATATTAAGCTAGACTTCCTAGTGTGCGCTAGATCTAAGAAGTGTGAGCTTGTTAGGAGGCTGCCAATCCACTCTTTGATAACAATTAAGTTGAATGAGATAAAATGAAAGTAATTTCATCAAATAATATAAAGGAACTAAAATGAAATGCAAGAATAAATGAATGCTTGATAAAATAAATAAATAAAATATATAAATAATGGGTCAATACTAGTGCTAAAATAGATTAGGTCAGGTTTATAAAATTAGGCAAGGGTATATGAATAGGTAGGGAAACATAAAGTTGGATTTGGTTAGGGGTAAGGGGTTAGAAATAAATTACTATTATTTCTTACCATAGTGATCATCAATGATCAGAATGACCATCGATGGTTAAGCTAAACATCAATGATTTGGTAACCATCAACAGTTGTAGGTGACCGTTGGTAGTTATGCTAACCATTGGTGGTTGCTTGTGAATTTTGAAGGTACTCAAAAAAGAGTTGTAGAATGGATTAATTATAAAGTTAGGGTTTTTTAATGGTTTGGTTAGGGGTGGGAAAGTCATAAAATAAGTGTACGAGGTTTGATTCAAGTCTAGAAGTCAAAAACCAAACAAATAAAGCTAAAATACAAAATAAGGGTTTGCTAGCTGATGGTTGGTGGCTAGAGCAATTTTGGCAGAGTAATAGTACTTTGCCTCAAGAGAAATTTTGGTGGAAGTTAGAATCTCTATTATAGTTGGTGAATTTTTGGATTGAATATTGGATGGTTGGCTTCTTGAAAACCTGTATACTCTTAGAATGCTTGTGATGATGGATTGATCCTTTTCACCTTCTACTCCCCTCCTTTGATAGATAAAGAAAAATGGAAGATATAAGGTTCCCTAGGAGGTTGGCTTGCTGATTTTAATGCTTGGCATTTTGTTAGCATTGGGTAAGGTAGACTTATTAAATTATACCATGTTAGCTTACACATAACTAGTGTTGGGTTAGAATGGTAAGGACTTGACCATTGGTGGTTAGCCTAACCATTGGTGGTCAAGCTAACCATCAACGATCGAAGGTTTAGAGGAAAATTGGTCAATGTTAGTTAAAAAGGGTTGGGTAATAGTTAAGTTAGTGGGTTATTGAGTTTAGCTAGCTAAGTATCTAACTAGACCCAAAGTTTAATGGGTTATTTAGTGGGTTGAGAAGGGTTAGGTGGTCTTTAGGGAATCTTGAGGTATTTTTAACATCTAGAACCATCGTGTATGGTTTTCTAGTGTCCATAATGACTTCATTCTTTTTAAAGGTTCCAAGGGAGCATGGAGGTCCATTGGCATAATTTAGACTTAAGATTGAGGATGAATGAGTGTACAAAGGTGGAAGAGGGGTGGTAATGAATTTTTATCATCAAAATAGGGGTATGACATAGTGGAAGGTAGTGATGACATAATAAAACAATAGTGGTAGGGAAAATACATGAAGTGAAGGGTAAGATCCCTTATAAGACCAAACACATGAACCTTGGAGAAGCTCATATCCATACCTAAGTAATCATGAATTTTTTTAAGGCATAACACAACATACACGACCTTAAAAATAAACCTTAATAACTTATAAAACCTTACTTTTCACAAACAAACCTTAAACTCTGCTAAAAGGTAATGAGGTGAATTGGGAGGCAAGAGATGCAATTTCTAGGACTTAAGGTTGCCAAGGATGTCCAAGATATTATTAGAAAGGGAATGAATATGCTCCATAATTAATCTTAAAATATCATCCCATGATATTAATATACTTTTTAACTCTATAGATGCCATTGATAAACATACATATAGTCTATCACATAATGATCTTCACTTATGCATAAGTCCTTATTTCCTTGAGATTCTCTAAGGTTAAAAAAATACCATTAGACCTTTAGTTTGATCAATAATGAATTATATTAATCAAAACACATCTAAAAAATCTCACATTTATCTCATAGCTCCTAATGAAGACACCAAACCTTTGTTCATTACTCAACTTTACTGTAGGCTACACATAGTAGATAGTCATGAATATTTTCCATTTATTTGAGCTCACACATGTGATATAGGTGATAAAATTTACATAATATACCCCTTTAAGACCTTATAAAACAACCTCAATCATTGGATTGGGAAAACAAGTTATAAATCCATGAAAACCACCCAATTAAAAATGGCATGTGTAGATGTGAAGGGCATACACATTCCTTAACTTCTTAAGGAATGTTCATAAAGCTAAAGAGACCAATCTCAATATAAATGACCATTATTGGAATATTCATAAGTTTACTTATTGTGGCTAAGATATAGTATCTCCACTCTCTCTCCTTTATACTATACAAGAAGAAACCTAAGGGGTTTTCAGAGCTTGCCAAGAAGGGTAGGTGAAGATAAGGATAGGTTTTAAGCTTTCTTAAACTCTATTAATGATGTAATTTTGTAGAGACCTTAGACATGAGTCAATATTCAACCTCTAATCTTCTATTATATGGTATAGGCTATACATTCTATATAATTATAGAAATCTCTTAAAAAAGTGTGTTTTTCCACCATTTTCTCTATGTTCAAAATTTGAAATGCCATATTGTGATAAAACGATGAGAATAAAGAATTAATAATAATATTCCAAGAATATAAAATTTAGGTAGGAAGTGGAGAAACCAAAAAGTGGCATGTGGGCTCACTTGGCTCATGAAAAGGCATAAATAGGTCTCAAAAAGGTTTTTAAGACTTATGAAATGTATGGGGGAGTAATGTGGTGTGGATAAAATCTATTTGAGGCCACTTTTCAATGTAATTAATCATGCAAATTTCCCTTTTATAAAGTTTTATAGATAAATGTGCTTATCTGAACGGGGTTTGAGGGGTGATTAATGGTTTAAGAGGGGTAATGAAGGAGTTATATGGTTTAGATAAGTATGTCATGTAAAAAGGGACTTGAAATACATTATTATTTTCATATAATGTTCTCAAATCATGTTAAAACTCCTTCATACTACCAAAATACTGATACGCTCCTCAAATAAAACTAAAACATTGATTTGACTTCCAAGACCTTTTGACAATGATCTCTCTCATCCCAAGATGTTATTAAGTGTAAAACATCACCACAAAATACTTCAAGACAATCATTAAACCATGGATCAAGCATGAAACTATGACACATCATGATGCTCTTAATAATTTTTAGGGACTCTCAGCATGACAAGGGTGATATGACTATGTCAAAGATCATTATGAGTAGGGTAAGATGGTGGTCACTAAAATTTTTCAATATTAGGAGTTGATATTTGGCCTATGAGGCCAAAATTTCAAAATTTATTGTGTCTTTGATGGGTGACCAACCTGCTGGTTAAGAGAACCCAAACATTCTTTATGACAAAGTGACTCAAACAAAGAAACATAACATGATGACTCCTTAGACTATTAAACTAATTTGTACTTTTGACACCTTAAGGAATTGTATAAGAAACAAGACACACACAAATATACAACAAATAAATATCATAACACTAATAAAAACACCTAAAAACTATGAAAAAACATGGGAAGGAACTAAATAATAAGACACTACTATAATATGTGCAAAACACTTATTTTGGACAAGACAACTAAGTACTATAAAACTGACCTGAATTTGACTTTCTTCCCATAAGATCAACTACTAATGTTATTTATCACTATGGTGCCATGATGTGTATTTTTCATGTGATAATTTGGGTGAAATTATATTTTGATCAATGTGTGATAACTTCCACCTACAATTATCATTAACATGGTCTCTTAAAAGAGTGAGTGGACCTTCTAGTTTCCTTCCTAGGTGCATGGGTGGAGTATGAGGGTCAAGAACCCTATCATATTATTCTCATATCCTTATATTTTTTATCATTAGTCCCATATCCTATCTATTTAGGGGCTACAACTGGTTTTGCCTATTGGATTCAAAGTGATCAACTACCTAATCATCCTTGACAAGTTCCTCCCTAAGCTCTGATTGGTGTATATGTGGGGTGTCTAAACTCAAGAAAATGTTTTCCATGTCAAACCAAAAGTACATATCATCATGATCAATGGAAAAACCATGGGATTTAATTTCATTCTTACCTCTTGCTTTTAAAACATCTTGTTGATCACTCACTTTCAATTCTTTAGCAAGGTCAAAGCAAAATTATTGGTTTGCTACAGCTTGACCATTTTCCTCTTCAATGGAGAAAGACATCTCCTTAACCCATTAAATTTATAACTCATATTTATTTTTCACTTCTTTAATTTAATTGTATTCCACACTTGGAAATTTAGTCTATTTTACTATCACCTCATTCAAGTTTGCCACACTAAGTTATTCCATCTCTTTCAAGAATTCAAAGTGAAGTTGTTGCCATTGTTCTTCTAACTCACTTGAGCTACTCTTGATTTCAAAAATAGTATCATGAAGGTTTTAATTTTGATTTTATTATAGTGGAGGATTGGCATGAGTTATGATCCCATTCACTCCATCACTATGGCATTATGACTACCACTTATCATCCAACTTCTTTTCATGTTCCAAATCTGACCTGCTAGGATGAATAAGAGTCCCAATCATAATTTATTATTCATAGAAACTAAATGTGTATTATTCAAAATTTTCTTGAGACTTTTTTTCATATATGGCATGATGAAGTTCTTAAATTACTTCCCCTTCATTGACCAATCTTGATAGTTTGTCCATCATGCTTGGATGTTCAAAATTTGATCTCAATGCATTTGGTTATTCTTCAAGTGAGGAGTGGGTGCATGGGAGATACATTTCCTTAGTTTTTTTGATGGATTAAAGGGTATTCCTATAACTTAGGATCTTAGGAGTGTCATTATTGAAGACAAAATTCTCTCTCTTGAAGACTTTGTTTACCTTGTCATTTTATGATATGATTGGTGTTCCTAAGCAGTTGTAGTGTGAAGGACTAAGGATGTGTTTGGGGAACTTGAGAGGCTCATTGAAATGGAATTAATACCTTATATTATTTTTTTATAATCCATTTCAAGGGGAGAAATGATAAAATTTTGGTCCTTGGCCCATGAAGGCTTCCAAGTTGGAGTCATTATAGGTCTTGATAAGACATAGGATCTTAAACACAAATATATTTTCTTGGAGAAGGATGGTGAATAAAATATGGTATTGATGTGGTTGGGATGTATGGATGAATGTGAAATATGGAGTGTGGATTAGACCTAATATATACTCCTACACCATTCTCAAATTTCAAAACCATATGGATAAGTCATTAGACAAACACCCCCCAACTTTAGCCATAAAATCACTAGCCAAATACAAAAAAATAAGGAAACAAGTCTAACACAATGAGGTCTTGTGCAATTAAAATCTTGGGGCAGGCATAAAGTGTGATTTGAATGTTTTTGACAATGCCAAATGTCCTCATAAGAGATCCATTCTACTGTAACTTAATACTATACATGGGTTTACACACCAATTTCAAGTTATTTGCTGTCAACTCAAGGATAATTGAATGACTTGCCATATCATCAAGCAAATAGTTATGGACTAATAAGTCCCAAATAATTAGAGAGGAAAGAAAGAGAGATGGAGTGATCAATTTGGCTAGTATTTTTTGGTTTGTGGGAGTGTTTTGATGATGTATGATGGTTTAATATTCAACCTTTTTATGTTATCTAAGATCCTCCTACAAATTTTCCATTTATTTCTTTAATTTCTCAATCTCTAAGTGAAAATGGTGTTATTTAGTGTAATATGATTACAAGAGGAAATAGATTAGTACCATGACTAATCATGAGGATAATGAGGCTATCATGGGGTTGGAGGAGGCTCAAAATAGGCTGGGTAGTCTTGATAGTATTGAGAATGTCTATTATATGGCTAATAAGGGTCAATATACTACACATATGGGTACAATAGGGATGATATGGAGGTGGAGGATAACAACCTACCTCATAAGCTACCATGACTCCTTAGATGGCATATGTATCAGATCATAACCATAACTAAGAACCTTATTACCTTTGTAATAATGAATTCATGATATCTTTGAGCTTGAAACTAATTTCAAAACTTTCCAAAGATGCTTGAATCTACCAAAGGTGATTGCAAATGTTTCTATTAATGTCCTTAGCTTCCAAATGTCCTCTAATGTTTTTAGAGCATGATTCAATACATTATAAAGCTATCCCACCATGTGTCCCATAACTATTGGAGGTTTTAGGTTTTACCTTAGCTAAGGAAAGGAGTGTTAAAGTCCAAACCTCACATCTAGTCCAACATGGGAATGACCTTAGGCTTTTGGTTACCTAATTTTAGGTCAAACCTCTAGATTTTTAAGGGGATAAATCCCCTAATTTTATCATTTCAATACTCTCTCTAAGATATAAAATCTATAGGGTTTAAAAGGTTAAAGAAGATTACATAATTTAAATCCCACTCTAAAGTGTGGTGATGCACCTGATGATCTTTTATCCACCCTCTAAGCTTGAATTCTTCATCACACTAGTAGACTATGGCTAAAACTAACACACTACCTTCAATGGATTATAAGAAATAGTGTTTCTCTTAGAGGTCATTTTGATGGAATAGAGCAAGAGGGAAATTAGGATAAGCCCTAGTTCAAGGAACTTACAACCAAACATCCACTTCAAGCTTGAGGCATCAACACCAAGACACATTAATGACCTACAAGGAATGTTAGTTAGAACTTAGGTGGAACTTGGACCTAAATAAGGGAATATGAAACCATTTTTTTCATATCAAGATAATTATAAAACACTAGGTACTAATCATGAAGAATTAGCTATAAGTATTCTATTCATTTATCCAAGAAGTATATAAGTAAAAGTGTTGGTAGAGTTTCCTCATACTAGCCTAAGGGATACAAACTAAGGTCAAAAGCTTGCAATATATAGAATACAAGGAGAGAGAATAAGGGGAATATGGTAATAAAAATTGGATAATGTATCAAGGACCAAGTCTACTCAAAATATTAACTACAATATTTGCACAATTCTCATTATAATCCCCTCCATGCATTGGACCTCCTTGATGGCTCCTTGAATGAGCTATTAGCATTGAAATGAGGTGGTAGAGGGTGTAACTATCTTATTAAATTATTTTTATATCATGACCATTCCTAAATAAGGTTAATCATTGCTTTTTGTGATAGTTACAATCATGAATAAGGCCCTCATAATCATACAACAACCCAGTCTCTTCTACATCAAAGTGACAAAGTCAAAAAACTATCTCAACCTCCATAATAGATATGAAATGTACATTGAGTGACCATAAAGTGTTAGCTACCAAGAATAATATATTTGTATTGACCCATTCCATTAGTCTTTCAGTTCTAATTTGAACTCTCTTAATTAACAACATGGGCCAATTAGGCCTAATTGCCTAGGTGTTTGTATATTTGCCTCCACAAAACCTATAATAATGATTAATAACCTATGTGTGAGTATGAATCATGCCTAAAAAACATATGCAGCCATGATTTATGCTTATATAAGCCTTAAACACTTGGAAATTCACTTCTCTTAGCTAACTGGTCTACTTTCCTTAAACATTAATAGACTAGTAGTTTTGAGTGTAATTGCAAAGAATTTTATAATTAAATTTTTGAGCATGTCATGCCTTGAGAATTTGAATTAATTCTCAAACCAACTATTCCAAGGATTGAAATCACTATGTATAATCAAAATCCTAAAAATTACATATTTATAAGAATTTCATACCATGTTAATACAATTAGGTAGCATTAGGTGAGTCCTCTCTAAGTGTACTTTACCTTCTATGAGCTATTCAGACCATTATAGGATGTTAGGATATCATAATATCAAGCTTTTTAAGACTAGTTCTACCTAGGGTTTTATGGAGGTTTAGGAGTGCTCAAGAGTCTTAAGGATAGTTCATACTAGTAGTAAGGATATCCAAGTTTAGAATCAATGCCATGAATATCTAGGGAACTGATCTAGTTAACTTCCATAAATGGCTTGCACTCCAATGCAAAGGGTGGATGGAGATATGAATGTTAGAAAGTAACCCTAGGGTAGTCCACAGGCCATTTCTAATTACCTAACTTTTTAAGTTTTTTCCATGAAGAATAGTCCCCTAATGATAGTCAATCTATCATGTATTCTTAGCTCATATAAAGACTTAAAATTCCCTAAGATCTTTGGTCTTGATAACCTATATGGTGGAGCAGGTGAGCACTTAAAGATGGTCTTCAAACTACTTATGTGTAAGTTGATTGGTTCAAGCATGGTTTGAGGTAAATTTGATAAATTTACTCACCACTTATCACTTTAAAAATCTCTATCATGTATTAAACATCCTCATACTTAACTATTTAATTATTCAACTTGTTTTAGGGGATTGAAAGAGACTTGATGTGGCACTAGGGTCTATAATTAAACCTAAGTGCTTGCATACCTTGTCTATTTCCAAAGCATTTTCCTCTATCTATGAGTTTTATCCCTTAGGAGGAGGTATGATGACCCTTAAAAATCATAATATTTTTTCCTAAAACCTTTTGTGGGTTTCAATCTACCTTGCACACCTCTAAAAGCTTTATTCTTCCCATCTAGCTCTCAAACTTCTTGTCTTAGACATGGCTTGGTATAATATAAAAAAATAGGTATACCCAATATTCATCTAACCAAGAAAATATAATGGGTACCTTTTATTACTCACAAGGACATTCTCCTCCAGTTTTGAAGACCTAACTCTGCCTACCAAGCCCTCAATTGATCATTTTGCTTAGACTAGTTTAACCATTTGTAGATTATGGGCTCAAGTAGAAGGGTTTGAGGTGAATTCATCTTATTTTTACCCTAAGGTTATATATGTATAAACTTCATTTGATAGGTTTAAAATATCTCCATTATTACCTTTTAGGTTTTACCTCCTTAAATTCATTTTGTGCTTGTAACTCACTTTGTATTCCCTATATATATGCATTCTTTCTTGAGGTTATTTGACTAAGTTTCTAGATCAAAATGAGGTGAATGGGTGTAGTTGAGGCCTTAAATATGACTAATCAGTTATTCCAAACTATTTATGATCACATATTAATGTTCTTGATTCACCAAATTCTCTACATCCTTATATGAAACATTATGCATCTTAAACCCTACTTTCTCTTCTTGTGTGGTTTGACTAAGGGTATGATCTTATTTGCATAGGTTTTATGTGTATATACCTAAAATTTGTAATCTAACACCTTATTGAAGAATGGCATGATTATATCAATGTCATCTATTTTCTTTAGCCTTTGATACATTATGATAGTCATGTACTTATATCCTTAAGTCTTCCTCACATGATTAGCCTGTAGGTGTATATTCCTGCATTCTTGATTGAATAAGGGGGTAATAATTCATTTATAAATGTGTCATGGACATTAAAGAGCATATTTAACTTCATAATATTACTTTTTAATCCAACCTTTAGACCAATTATCTCAATAGTGATCTCCAACCCCTATAAATTGAAGATCATACCTTGTTCTCATAAACTGACTATAAGTGGATACTATGTTGTTATAGGTGTTGTCCAAGAGAGGGTTTGGAATGGTAAAATACCATCTTAGTTTTTTCACCTCACTATAGTATTTTGGATGATCTTATTTCACAATTTATATCCTTGAATCATTTTTGTCTTGATCATTTTAACTCAACTAGCTTATAATACAGTCCATGATGAGGGGAGGCATAACTGTAGATTCTCTTTAGAGACTTAAACCTAAAATAGGTCCAAATAAAAATCTTCATTTCTTAACATATTTCATAGTGGATTATCTTTTTATTCACTCTAGTGTATGATTCATATGGTGGTTTTAAACTCTACTTCCTGTAACCTTCTTGTTTTTCCCTCATAGGTTAGTTGTAAGTGAGTATTCTATCTTGTGTGGGATAGTGATTAGAGTAAAGGTATGAGGTGGACTTGGTGATGGTTATAACTTAAAAGTATCATTATCCATTTTGAGATAATTCACTAACCTCTCTTATTGTTGACTAAAAATATGACTTGTACTCTCCAAACATAGTTACCAAAGAGATGGTAGGCCTTATTGTATGGAAAGAGACCCCAAGTATGCCACATAAGATGAACACTCTAAGACAATTTATGTGCTTTTATGGCATTAAGTTATTTCTTAGATCATCATAAGTTTTCCATTTTATCATCTACACTTTCCCTTGAAAATGACTCCTTATTCATTCCTTGGAATGCTTTTTAGAACTCTATTGTAGTGGCCAAATGATTGGCTGGAGGTGCTTATGAGGTCTCCTTATAGGGTATATGTCCAAATAAGTTTAACACTTTGTGACTTCATTTTTTCTAAAGTTTCCAAGGGAGTATGGATGTCCATTATCATAGTTTAGACTTAGAAGAGAGGATGAATTAATAGATAAAGGTGGAAATGGGGTGGTATGGATGTTGCAACATCAAAACAGAGGTATGACATAATGAAAGGTAGTAATGACATAATGAAACAATAGTGGTATGGAAAAGACATGAAGTGAAGGGTAAGACCCCTTCTAAGACTAACCACATGCACATTGGAGAAACTTAAACCTATACCTAAGAAATTATGAAGTTTTTAAAGGCATAACACTACATATACTACCTTAAAAAGAAACCTTAATAACTCAAAAAACCTTAATTTTCATGAACAAACCTTAGATTCTATTAAAAGGTAATGAGGTGAGTTGGGAGGAAAGAGATGTGGTTTCTAGGATAAAGGTTTCCAAGGATGTCTAGCAGCTTATTGGAAAGGGAATGAATATGTTCCATCATCACACCTAACATCTCTTCCCATGCTCTTGGAGCTACTTTTGAACTTTAAAAATGTCATTGATAGACATACACACAGTCTATCACATATGGATCTTCACTTATGCATAAGTCTTCCTTCTTTATTTGAGATTATCTAAGGTAAAAGAAAGTCCATTAGACATTAAATTTGAGAAATAAGGCACTGTAATCATAAAAACACCTCTTAAAAATCTCACCCTTAGCTCATATGTCTTGATTAAGACACAAAACCTTTATTCATTACTCAACTTTCTTGCAGGCTACACACAGTAGCTAGTCATGAATATTTTACATTTATTTGAGCCCAAACATGTGAGATAGGTTCTTAAATTACCATAATATTACCCATTTAATACTTGAGAAAACAATATCAATCAGTAGATTTAGAAAAAAGTTAGAAAGCAATGAAAACCACCCAGTTTAAAATGGCTTGTGCAAATGTGAAGGGCATACACATTCCTTAACTTATTAAAGAATGCTCATAAATTTGAGGAGACCAATATATATATAGATGAACATTATTATAATCTACCTAATCTTACTTATTGTGGCCATGAATTAGGACCTCCACTTTCTCTCCTTTGTATGGTATGAGTAAAAACTTTAGGGGTTATTTGAGCTTGCCAAGAAGGGTGGGTGAAGAAAGGGACATGTTTTAAGATTTTTTGACCTCCATTCACCTTGAAATTTTAAAAATAGTTTAGGTATGAGTCAATATTCAACCTATGATCTTCCCTTGTAAGGTATATGTAGACACCAAAATTGTGTCTACTCCTTGGTCGACTCCCCCTTGGTCCCCTTGGTCCGCTTCTAAACATTTCTAACCCATACACTTATTAATTTAAAATAAATTACCTATTTTAAATTAATAACACCTCCCTTGAAACCTCACCATGAACACATCACCCTTGACACCTCACCCATGACACCTCACCTCAGATTCCTTGCCCTTGGATACCCTCATTTATCACCCTATGACTAATCATTCCAACTCTCCCACTAATCCTCACACCTATTAAACCCACCTTCGACCTTTTAACCATGGTAGCTAAAATTGATAGATGGAAGAATAGGAAAAAGGCTAAAAATAGACCTTTTTCCCATTCTCTAGCCATCGATGTCGGTTGCTTAAAACCAACTTGCAGGCCAAACAGAAAACTAATCATAGACCTGAATGCTAATTCTCTTGCCCGAATCAATTTTCTCTGGCTCCTCAACTCTTTGTAGGTACCATCATTCTATCAAAACTCTCTTTGCTATAGAGACTCTACCCAAGTGACTTCAGATCATATTGGAGCATGGTATAGGGATCTCGACATTAGCTGTAATAGGCATCAGCATCCCAATAGCACCCTCCAGGCTCAGAAACTCTACATCAGTCACTCCACACTGGATTGAAGGTTGCATGAAGTCTCCCATAATAGCCATAATGGAAATAGGTCTTCTACACTTTTGGTTCTCTACCAAGAGCTACGTATTTCTACTGGTTTATATTTCAGTATTATTTTAAATACATTTGGTAATCAGTCCATTATCTATTTCTGGATACTGTTGAGACAACCCAACCTTCTTCTCGAAAAGGCTAAAAAGCCTTCCCTTCATCCTTATTTTCCTTTCACCCCTGTCCTTTACCTGGCCCCTTTTTTAGACCATATTCTCTACCCTACAAATCTTGCACAACCCATTAAACTCCCACAGACATCCCAGAGCGTTCTGTTGACCATAGACATACCTAAAACTCATCCAAAGCCCCATTGCCCCCACCAACATCGGCATCCAAGCCCATTTCCCTTACCAATGTTGGCATCATAACCGATGTTGGCAACTTGACCAACTGACGCTAGTAGAACCACCGATGTTGGTGAATGTGACAGACCGATAGTAGAATATAGGTACGCATTTTTTCTATTTCTCTTGCTTAGTCTTTCATTATTATCTTTATCTGACATTCTTTTTATCAACAAGTGGACTGTCATCCCTTAAGGAAGTCTTTGCACTTCTGGGACTGAGCTTTGCTTGGCAGTCCACCTTATATCTATCTAACATTTTTTGTGTTTGAGGCTTATTCTATCTATAGGTGTCATCCTCCATAGCCAAAGAGGAACTCCTTCAATCATTTGGATAACGGTGCACAACTTCATCTGGGTACGTACAAACCCTTGACCATTACCTTTTAGTTTCTTATTTCTTCTGAATGTGAAAAATGAAAATAGTTAGAAATAGTATAAGCCATACAGTTATATACAACTATAGAAATCTCTCAAAGAGTGTGTTTTTCCACCATTTTCTCTATGTTCAGACTTTACAATGCCATATTATGATAAAATGAGGAGATAAAAAATTATTAATCCTCTTCCAAGCAAGATAAAATTCGAGTAGGAAGTGGAGAAGCCACAAAATGCCATGTGGGTCCCACTTTGCTCATGGAAAGGCATAAATAGGTATCAAAAAGGCTTTTAAGACTTATGAAATGTATGGAGTAATGTGGCATGGATAAAATATATTTAAGGTACCTTTTTAATTCAATTAATTAATTCACTTTCCCTTTTATAAAGTTTTATAGACAAATGGGCTTATATGAAAGGGGTTTGAGGGGTTATTAATGGTTTAGGAGGGGTAATGAAGGAATTATATGGTTGGATAAAGATGCCATGTAGAAAGGGATTTGAATAAATTATGATTTTGATATCACAACCTCCAATCATGTTAAAACTCATTCATACTACCAAAATACTAATTCATTCTTCAAAAAGGGGTAAAACATTGATTTGACTTCTTGGACCTTTTGACAATGATATCTCTCATCCCAAGACACTATGATGCATAAAACATCACCATAATGACTTAAAGACACTAATGAAACCATGGATAAAGAATGAAATTATGACACATCATGATGTTCTTAATAATATTTAGTGACTCTTAGCAAGATAAGGGTGACATGACTATGCTAAGGATCACTATGAGCAGGCTAAGATGGTTGTTAGTAAAACTTTTTGATATTAGGGGTTGATATTTGTCTTATGATGCCAAAATGTCAATAGATATATGGATATAAACTTATCCCATATATGTTTACCTTGGAGAGGTGTAGCCAATCAAATCCATGTTGACAAAGAGCCTAGAATGAAACACACGATCATGATATATAATGTTATAAAAAAAAAGATAAATGTAGTATCCTCTAACATAGGTATTTATACTCTATATATATAAAATTAAAAGCATAAAGCCAATGATAATTATGAGTCATCAATCTTATGGTACTTATAATTCAATGGAGCCTATTCCTAACAAGTTTATAAAGCTAATATTTTGATATTTAACCTTCAATGGAAGTGAAATTTGGCTACTTATAGGCTATATTTACCTTACATAAAAAAAATCATAAAATATGGATCCTTGATATTAGATATTTAACTATCCCTAAAACACAAAGTCAATTAACTAAAAGTGTTTGGGGATTCTTAATTAGTAGGCAATCATGTTAGGAGTACGTTTTAGTGTAAGATTTCTTACTTGAGAAAGTAAAAACATAGAGCATGTGACTTGATAGAAGAATTTGATGCATTCAATGTCTATTATGCCCTTATTTTATAGAAAGTGTTTGGATATGTGTAGTTGACTTATGGATTACATAACTCTTTCATATCATATTATGAATTTTATTATTATTACAAGGTTGTGGAGGTTCCCCCTCAAATTGCTTCATCAATTTCTCATATATTATGATTTATTTCACTAATATTGTGATTTATTAATGTTTATAACTAATTGGTAAAGTAATTTCCTTACAATTGGTATCAAATTGTCAATTTAGACCATTGAGTGTGAGAAACTCTAATATTAAAGAATCATTTATATCTCAAAATTGGTTTTGAATTTATATTAAATTATTTTAATAGAGTTTGAGGATAATTTAGGGACATATAAATAAAAACAATAGTGTTTTTGGATCCATTTTGAGTAAGTTATTATCAATTTAGAGTTTTCCATAAATTCACTCTAGAGTCTACATTTTGAGGAATTTTTCATATTTATTTACATTTTTGGAAATATTAAAAAAATATAGTGAGGGTTTATTATTTGTAAATTATGAATTGAGACATACATCAGTACAAAACATCTTTGCCAAAGTTGGACCAAAGGTAACAATCATGATCAACATTGTCAAGCCTTATTATGGTAGGACTACAAACTAGGGCCAAGGCAATGGTGTTGAAACTATAGGTAAAACTCCTCATAAATAAGATATGAAAGTCAAAAGGGGAACTATTAAATCATTTTTTCTAAGATTTTCTACAATGAACCACAAACTAAGTTAATTTGAGTATGATGTACACAACATACAATCTGACGTGGAAGGCATACATTTTGAAATGAAGATTATATAGTTTACCTTGGTGGATATGGTGATAAATTTGAATAATATTCAAATAAACCAACCACTTATCACCATTACACAACCCAACTAGAGTGGATATTTTATCTATCCCAATCCAAATCTAAGTACTTTACAACTAAGGAACATGATGCCAAAAGTGGAAATGTAAAAGTTTACTAGGAAGGATTCAGTCACCTCAATCAACCAAATGGAATTTTTTGGACATATTCTATATCCCATTTGGACAAAAGGTAGTCATGGCATCCCTATGTTTATAACCAAAATAATGAATTTGGTATCGATGGTTGTGTGCTCAAAATAAGAATGTTCTCAATCTAACTTGGTATGCTTTTACAAAGGAGATACAATTACATTATATCAATAGTGTGAATGATAAACACTTTAGTCAATTGGAAAAGCTAAAAAAAATAGGATTAGTCAAGGATTACATTAATCAATTATAAAACCTCTCTTTGTGCATGGATAACATTACTAAGGAGCACCTAAATGGCTTATTTCTTGGAGGTCTCACAAACACATTGAAATGAGATACACATGTTTAATCCAAATATTGTCTCTAAATATATTCTCAGGAATCTGAGGGTAGATGATTTTTTTAATATATCAAGAGAAAATTAATCACCAATATCAAATATCAAAGTAACTTGTCACAATCGTTCACTCAACCTAATATATTTACACATCAACAAATTGAAGAGAAATGAATGAAAGGTTTATGTTTCAATTGTGATATAAAATGCAGCAAAAGACATAAATGTGATAATAATAAATTATTCTACATTGAAGGGGTAAATGATGATGAATATGATGTTGAAACATTAGGTGAATATGAAGAGGTTCCAAGGATAGAATATATAGAATCCCAATCAACTATCTCCTATCATGCACTTTTAGGTATCATCACTCCTCAAACCCTTAAATTTGTTAGTTTTATCAAGAAACATAATGTAGCATTTTTTATTAACTTAGGGAGCATGAATTATTTCATGAATAGTAAGTTGGATACTTTTTAAAACTATTTCATTTATCTATCTCTAGATTTTTGTTTCATGATTATAGATGGTGGTACAGTGAATTTTATGGAAAATGTCATGGTATTAAGCTTCTTATGGTTGTATGTAGACTAGATTCTCTATGTTTGATATTCCCATGGGTAGGGAAGACATTTTTATTGGATTATAATGGATCACAACCTTGGGCATAATCAAGATGGATTTTTAGGAATGATTCATGAACTTTCATTCTGAAGGTAGGATATTTGAACTACTATTTCAATCAATTTCACTCATTTCTTAATTTAGAAGTAAATAATGAAACTAGTAATAGGGTGTGTAGAAGAATACCTGGTAAAGTACATATGTGAATTTAGATGATGATGAGAAATCCTTTTGGCTTGGAAGGTATAACATACAGATAAGAAAGACATTAAAAAATGGGGGTTGTTAGATGGATGGTTAAGTGGAATGGCTAGCATGAGCTAGATCTAAGAAGCGTATTACTTGATAAGAGGTTGTTAATCCACTATTATAACAATTAAGTTGATATAAATGGAAAGAAAGGATGCTTGAATTCAATAATATTATATTTAATGCAAGCAAGGAAGAGAAAATAAATGTTTTTGATTAAAGAACACAACTAAAATAATAAAAGTGGGTCAATACTTATGCTATAATGGTTTGGGATTTGATCCAGAAAATTAAAAAAGGTACTATAAGCAGGTAGAAATTGATAAATTTATGTTTGGATGGGGCTGTAAGGATAGAAATAGTTTTCTATGTTTTTATGTCATAGTGACCATCGACAGTCAGGTGAACCATCAATAGTTTAGGTTGACCATTGATAGTTAGGTAACCATTGATGGTTAAAGTGACTATTAGTAGTTGTCCTAACCATCGGTGGTTACCTATGCAAATCTAGAAATAAACAAAAAAGAAGGTGAAAATTGGGTATTTGGGTAAATAGGGATTTGTAATGGGATTAAAGGGTGTAAAATAAGATATTGATGGGTTTAATAGGGTTAGAAGGTCAGAAATAAGATAGATAAGTAAAATATACCTAAAACTTGAAGGTGAAATGTTGAAGTGATTTGGCCAGAATGATAATACTTTAAATTTCAAAAGTGATTTTGACAAAGCTTTAGGTCTCTAATGATGTTTCTTTTTGCTAAAAGGAAACTGAATACCTATATGCAAGAGAGCTTAGATGTAAGATTTTGAATTATGGATTGTCCCTCATTTCACTTCCTCCTCTTCTCCTTTTGTAGGATGAAGTTTATAATTAGGATGGAGGAAGTTATTAATCTATTAGAGGAATAAATTTTCCAATTCATGACATTTTAAAGCAAGTTTCCATTCAAGAAGATGTTTATCTCGTACAAATTTATCATTGATTTAATAATTTAAAATAGTTTTGGGTCCCTGACCATCAATGGTTAGGCCAATCATAGATGGTTTGGCTAACCATTGGTGATCGAGGGTTCAAAGGAAAATGGGTTAAATAAAGAGAACTAAATGGCTTAGTTAAATGTGTGAAGTTATGGGTTTGATGTGGTTGAGTTAGTAAATGACTCTAATGACTAGGTGGTCCACTAGACATAAGGTTGAATGAGGGTAAAAAGGTAGTTTGACATCAAAAACTATCATGTGTAGTTTTTAAGTGTCTAAATTTTACCCCTTTTTATTGTGCATTTTTGATCTGACAAGCTATTGAATAAAAATAGATGGTTGGTCAAGGTATAATTACCTTGAGCATGGGAAAAGGTGTTCCCCCTTAAACTTGGAGTTGATGAGGTGATAGTGAAATTGGGTTAGGGTTTGATAAATGATAAACTGGTAGTTATGAGGTGGGTGACATAAAAAGGTTGGGTATTTGAGACACAAACATGCACACAAAATATGACTAAGAGTGATAATCAAGATTGCATAGAGACTAAAGTTGCCAATGTTGGTGAAAATAAGGTCTTGGTCTAGGGAGATATGTGATATTGGTAATTTATCCATAATGTTGGTCATTGTTGAATGGATCATGCCTATTAATTCATCTAGATAGGGTCAATATTGGTTTTAAGTATACAGGGTAGGAAATTCTCTCACAAAACAACATAATTGGTCAGGTCATGTATGAGGTGGTCTAAAAGTTTAAAAGTTCAACATGGCAAGGTTTGTTGGTGTGGTCAAAATGACTATTCAAATACATCACAAAACATGTGAATTATCTAGGTCAAAAATGACCAATGTTGAGGTGTATGTGGTGTAATATTTTGTTGGTTGGGTATGAGTTGGTAAGGAATGGCTGAGCTAACTCCATATGAATTAGGAAAGATGATGCTACCTACATAGTTACATGGACATGAAATCTAAAAACAACTTCAAGCCAAATGTAGTTCTATCTAAAGGTCAAATTTCAAGTGGGATGTTCTATTGAAAAGGTAGGCAAAATAATATGGGACCCTAACTATTGATGGTTAGGTTTATCCATAGGATCAATCATCGATGGTCACCTTGATTGTTGATGGTTAGGAAAAACCTAAAAAGCTATGATAAACTGAAAATGATAATTCAATTTTTTACCATTTGACTTTGTGGTTCTTAGTGCTTGAAAGTAGAGCATTTTGTCATTTGGTGATTATGCATTGATCTTACTGAGGTGGAGAATTATGAGTGGGTGAGTGCATGTGGTTAGGGTGATTACGTGTTGACTCAATGGAGGGTAGATGAGCATGTGGATAGGTGGTGCTATGAGGACTCTGACCATATTAGTGATTATAAAATGAGGTGGGTGCTATTTTAAAACTGATAGTATAGTTGAATTTATGAATGTAGAGCTATATTGAGTATGTTAAAGTGGGGGTAGATAGGGTTTGTGAAAATATCCTTGGGCCATGATGCCCTGTTTTTGGGTATAAGTGAATTTGGTCAATGGGTTGTGTGAAATTGGAATTGAAAGGGTGTTTTAGGTTGATAATGGTTTGTAGTATAGTGTTAGGGAATGTAATTTATGTTTTTAGGTGAGTTTTGTGGTGTTTAGGTGGAAAAAGGTGGTAGGGTTTTACTACCAGTGGTCACACATAGTGACCATTGGTGGTTCAACCCAATTATTGATGGTCAAATGCAAAAGTGAGAGGGTCCTAAGGGACTATCGATGGTTCAATGAATTATTGGTGGTCGAGGTGTGTGGATTGGAAGGTAAAAATTAATAAGAAAAGGGGGTATTTGGGGGAATGTTTGAAGTTTGTGGAAAGTGTTGTAAAATTATGTTGGTGTTAGAAGGTTATAAATTTTTAAATGATAAAGTGTTGAAGTGGGGTATAAGGTTTATTAAATGTGTTTAAGTTAGTTTTGTATAGTTGTCATTTATTTAGAGTGTGTTGAAAGGTTAAAGCATCTAGAGTAGGATGAAGGGTTAAGTAATATAAGAGGTTTGTAAAGGTTGTGAAAGAGGTTAAAACGTTTTAATATGTCCATCAAATGTGTGGTAAAGGTCAAGATAAGATGAAGGGAAGGTGGGTAGAGCTTTAGCAAATAGAAGCATTTAGGTACTTGAAAGTTATGTGCTAAGGTTGTTATGGGGTAGTTTGAATGAGAGTCATGTAGAATAGGGCCAGTGTTTGAGATAAAAGTATTTAGGTGTTAAAATTTGTGTAGAGAAAGGTAGAGGTTTGTGTTGAGTGTTAAAGGAAATGTGAAGGGTTGGAGTGAAAAAGGTTAAAAATGGTAGGTTTAGGTTTATAGTGAGTGTGACTTGGAAAACTAGGTGTCCATGCTAATATGATTGTTATGTAGGCCCATGATCAGATTCAAATGAGGGATCAAGTCCCTAAGATCTTCACCAAGGTTTAGGATGCGATGACTATAGAGGAGTGGAGGCATATGGAGATGGTTGGCCTAGAAGCTATGATACATCATAAAAACCTACCATGGGATGTAGCTATGATCATCATGCTCATCAAGAGATGGGACCCAGTGATGAACACTTTCATGTTATCAATTGGAGAGATGACCATATTTTTAGAAGATGTGACTAGGATCACATGGCCACCCATTTGGAGGGAACATATCTATCATATTGAGAGTGAGGAATGGGACTACCATATGGATCTCATTTATGAAGTAGATTAGGATCATGCCAGGTGGCATGTAGGGGGGTTTGGGATTAGGCCAATGTACTAGAGGGATCTAGAGTATAGATGCTTTTTAATGATGGTGATGATAGTAGTGACCTATTTTGCATTACCAAATTTGATCCATGGTTAATTTTCATACCTACTATTGGGGGTATTGAGGAGATGCTACTAGGTAGGATGGTATTATGATGGGCCCCAATGTTACTAGTCTAGATTTATAGGGAGCTCTAGGCCTTTTGGGCACATAGACAATATGGGATTAGCATCAATTTCATTCTTCACTACTAGGCATATGAACATATTCAAGTCTTGAGACCATTAGGGGTACCATAACAGGGATTCACCTAGGTAGCCTTTCTAGTTGACTTCATGTGATGGAGGTATATTGATACTTTGATAGGGGTAGGTGGAGGATCTAGAGATATAGATTGGTTTATAAATGCACTAGGGGGCTTGGTGGTAGGTGATATAGTATGAAGGCCATATATGGATTGGCTTAGTTGGCCCAAACATAGGTATCACACATTATCCTTACAGATTTATTGATAGATTTATGGGAAGAGAGATGGGTAGACTAAGTTGATCCCCTTTGATCAAGTTTAGAGATAGTTTGGATTGGTATAGGGGATACCCCCAACTTTCCTTGATACTAGAGGGAGGAGGCCAAGTTCTTACTTCTAAATCCACAACCATAAGATGTAGTACTAGACTATGAGGAGTTATTAGTGAGAGCTACCATTGATGATGTAGGCATTATAGATAGTTATGTAATAATGTTCTAGGCTAGATATGAAATGGATAACTTTGGATGGGGTGATGGATGGGGGACTAGATGGATAGGCATAAGTAGTAGTGGAAATAGCTTAGGCCTAAATTATAAGGTTATATGGATAGATGGCCATGTTATAGGGTCAAATTGTCATAGCTGAGAGAGATCAGGTAAGGGCCACTCTTGGTTTGGTCACATAAGAGAGGGACTCATTGAGTTAGATGGGAGGAGTAGTGGTAGTACCACCTATTTTTATTCCTCAAGCATAGTATTTGGATATGATCCAAGAGTTAAGATACTATGAGGCCATAGTTATGACTCAGTACCTAATAGAGCTAAGATTGGGAGAGTAGAGGGTTAACTTGATAGGTGGCCTAGGTCTCATGACTATGGGATAGTGGGTAGGGGTAGTGGGAGCATAAATGAGCATCCCAAGAGGACCTCCACTAGATGGCAGTGTAAGAGTTGGTACAAGTGGAGCCAGTAGTAGTGGTGTAGGTTATAGTAGTCCCAGTGCCCTAGGGGCTTGATTTATTGAAGCTTGATAAACATGGATGTATAATTTTTTTTTTGATTTTGGCTTGTGTGTTAATGACATGAGATGTATATGAGCAAGAGAGACATTGTGATATGTATTTTTTGATATATATGATGATTATGATAATATCATTAACATTTGATTATATTGATGATTATGTTGACATATGATATGATGATTATGTTCTTATGTTCATGATGTTGCATTGATGTATTATGATTATGATGTAATGATGTTTATAGATCATGGATGACATATATGCTATTGCATGCTTATGGTTATTGTTGAATCTTTAGTTTAGGTATTTGATGATGGTTATGATGGATAGTGATGATGATGTGGTTGAAAAGGTGTTTATGACTAAGATATTTGTTATTATTTAGTTTAATTTTCATATGATCATGAATATTTGATAGATAGGTTTTGATGATGTTATTTATGATATGATTATGCCAATGTGATTTATAGATAGGATGAGGATGTAATATCATTTATAAAATAATGTGATAATGTAGTTCACAAATAGGATGATATGTTGTTGTAGGGATAATGTTGATATCATTTGATGATGATCATATGATGTTATAATGTTATAATCATATGTTGTGATTGTTTATGATTTATGGATCATGATTTATTATTTATGGGTAGGATATGGTTTATATTTGTCTTGTTCACGGTTCAATAAGGTGATGGGAATAGAATAGAAACATATAAAGTGGGTGTAGATAAAAAACTAAATGTGAGAAAGAGATAAGAATCATGAGACATATGACCACATGAGCTAATGAATAGAGGGTAAGAAAAAGGCATGATGTTTTAGTTGGAAAGGGCCTAACAACCAAAAATGATAGTTGGATTGAATTAGTGAACATAAACCTGCGAATGATTTACAAGAGCATGTTTTGATTGAGAAAGAGGGTGTCTTGATCACTTTGCATCAAGTAAGCTCATAATCCCTTAATTTCAAAGAAGGAGTGAAGGGAAGGGAGGTGATAATTATATGGTTATCTTTCCCCTTCTATAGGTGACCAAAGAGCTATAATAGACAAGCCCATGCCTTAATATGATATGTAGACTAGTTAATATGGGAAGTCTACCAATGCCATATACAAGAGCTGATTGTGGTATAATGGGATAATGCGTAGACTGATCAATACAATAAGTCTACAAATGGCACTTAAAAGAGTTGATTTTGGCTTACTTTTATTTTGACATAGGGTCATTTTTTTCTTTTGCTATTTTGATAAGTTATTAAAGCTGATCAATGTGGGAAGCTTCAACAAATTATTTCTTAGCCATCCTTGAAGGGAGTGGTCTAAAATTGGATTTTTATAGGTCCTTAAAGGGATTAGTTTGTAATGCTAGAGATATGGACCCAAGTAAATTTTAATGTGAAATTAGACATGAACAAGTCTATTTAGGCTTAAAGGTTTACCTTTATGGAGGTGAGACTTTAGCACAAAAGGTTAATGATATATGGAGAAAGTGGTCTTGAGAGATAGTTGATCATGGGATTCCATCTAATTAGAGACACAAAGTATCCATGAGAAACATACCATGGGTAGAGCCATGGTACCCATACATTTGATTAGGCTATAACTTTGATGAGTAATCACATAAATCTGTGTTATAATCAATTATTCCTAAGGGGATTAGGGTAGTTAAGTGAAAGGAAGTGAAAACCTCATAGACCAAGGGACAAGCTTAAGTTAGACATAAAGGTGAATTATATCCTAATTTCAACAATAAAAAGGATGCAAATGCAAAGCATTCAGAGGCTCAAGTTCTAGTTTGCCTTCGAGAGATGAGAAATGATAAGCACCCGATCCATACTTATGGGTTATGATATAGGGTCCAAGCTAATTGAAATAAATCTTGCCCTTTTTTCTCTTCTCCATAATAGTTAAATATTGGTTTTCCTTAAGGATGAGGTCTCCAATGTTGAATTCTTATTCTTTTAGGTGTTTATTATAGTAGCACCCATAGAGGTTCAAATTCTAGTGTGATAGGATCATAAAGTGAAAGGAATATGAAAATTCCAATACTAACCTAAAGCACTGATTACTTTGGTGAGCATTTTGGTGAGAGTTTTGTTAGAGGCTTTTACCTATCCATTTGATTGTGGATGATAAGGCAAGGAAAATCTTAACTTGATGCCAAAAGCATCATAGAGACCTTAGACTTTCTAGTTTTAAAAAGATTTACCATTATCAGTGATGATTTTATGGGGAACACTGAAGTGGTAGATGACATGTTGATTGATGAAGTCGATATTTTTTTTGGATTTGGTGGATATAAGGGGGATGACCTCCACCCATTTGGTGAAATATTTAGTAGCAGTAATGATATATTGGTGTTGTTGTGAATAATGGGGATTGATTTCCCTAATAAGGTCAAGACCCCATTGTAATAAGGGCCAATAATCTTTGGATACTTAAAGGCTATGGGGTAGTGATTGATGTAGGTTAGAATGTTATTGACATTTGACACAGTTAATTATATAGTCACAACAATCTTGATTAAGGGTGGGCCAATAGTATCTAAGGTAAATGATATGTTTAGTAGTATCTAGGCCACTAAAGTGTCCTCCATAGACTCCATCATGTGTTTCCCTAATAGCATGGGAGGCTTCATGACTATGTAAATAACAGAGAAGAATGTTGTTAAAGCTGAATTTTTAAAGGATTCCCCCTAGTATGGTGTAATGAGAGGTAATCTAAACAAACTATCTTCAAGCATTCTTTGAAAGTTTAGGAGGAATAGTGCTAAGGTTGAGGTAATAAAAAATTTGGTCATACCAAATGTCAGAAGGAGATGTCTCCACACTAAAAATGGTAGGAATATTAAAATTGGTATATGAGGGTGTTATAAAATGATGGACAATGACATATAATTTAGATTTAGTAGTTTGAGATGGAATTTGGGAAGAAAGGGATACCATTATGTCTGTAAACTTGTTAGTAGATTGAGGAATTGAATGGATAGTGTAATGATTGAATGATGATAAGAGTATGTCCATGAGTTGTTTGTACTTTAATAAGACATCATTTTTGCATTGATATGATACTATGACCTAGTTGATGACTATTTGAGAATCACCAAAGACACTGATTGTTTTGAATCCTAAGGCAAGGGTGGTTTGGAGATCTATGACTAAGGCTTCATATTTGGATATGTTGTTGGTGCATTCAAATTCAAGTTTAAAATAAAGGGGAAGAGGTTTACCATTAAGGGGAATGAGAATAACTTCAGCACCTCCACCATTTTGGCACTTGGATCCATATAAAAAACATGGTCATTTGGTATGTGAGTTCTTCTTGAGAAAGAGTTAAAATGGATGCATCTGGAAAGGTAAGAGGAAGAATTTGATTATATGGTAGAGGAGATCTAGTCAATTGGTCAATAATGAATTATACTTTAATGGAATTTTATGGAAGGAACTCAAGATCAAACTCAGCTAGGAGCATGAGCTACTTAGCCATATGCTAATTTTGGTATAGCTTAGAGTGAATATAATTGAGGGTGTTAGTGTTGGTCATGACATATGTTTTATGATTAATAAGATAATGACAAAGTTTTTTGGCTATGAAGACTAAGACAAGGCAGTGTTTTTTTGTATGGGTATACCAAGTTTCATATTTAATAAGGGTGTGGCTAATGTAGTAGATAGATTGCTCTTTATTCTATTCATCACGATGTGAAAGCATTACCCCTAGGGAATGGTTTGTGGTGAATATATATAGGTAAAAGGGCTAGTATTCCCTAGGAGTGATGAGTATAGGTGGAGAGAGAAGATATTCCTTGATTAAATTGAAGGCTTGTTGACATTTACTAGTCCACTTAAAAGAGTTGTCCTTTTTTAGGAGGTGGTGGAAGGGTTGACATTTATTTTATAATTGGGAGATGAAGCAATGGATGGATTGGAGTTTGTCCTATAGACTATAGTGTTGCATAAGGTTGATGGGAGGAGGCATCTCCAAGATTGATCTAAATTTAGTGGGGTCTATTTTGATTTTTTGGAGAAAGATGATGAAACCTAGAAGCTTTCTTGATAGGACTCCAAAAAAAAAATCCTAAGGTTGAGGGTGACATGATAATGGATTAATTGGTCAAAGATGATTGTGAGTATGTCTAGGTGATCCTTATGATGTTTGAATTTCCCAAGAATATCATCCACATAGTCCTCTACAATTTTATGGATGAGATCATGAAAGATATAGGTCATGGCCCACTGATAGGTTTCTCCAACGTTCTTTAGCCCAAAGGGCATGACTCTGTAATATAAAGTTTCCCATGGGGTGATAAAAGAAGTTTTATGATGATATTTGGGGGCAATCAAGATTTGATTATATCTTGACAAACCATCCATGAGAGATAACATTTCATGACTAGCTATAAGATCAATAATTTGGTTAATGTTTGGAAAAGGAAAGTCATCTTTTGGGAAAGAAAGATTGAGGTCATAAAATTTGATGCAGAGGCAAAGTCCTCCTATGGGTTTTTTGATGGAAATGATGTTAGAAACCTAGTGTGGATAGTTGACAGGCTAAATGAAGTTCATAGATAAGAGAAACTAAAGCTCTTCTTTGACAAGGAAGGATATGCAAGGATGTATTCTATGAAGCTTTTTCCAAATTATCTTAGCCTCAGGATGAGTAACAATGTTGTGAAGGGAAATATAAGGTTCAATTTTAGGCATATCCTAGTAGGACTAGACAAATGCTATACTACAATCTCAAAGAAAATAAAGGTAATCTTTTTACTCGATGGAAATTAAATATTGACCAATTTTGATGATACACGGGTTATCTTGAGTTCCAAAATTGACATCAATAGTGGATTCATTCAGAATGGTTTGGTTCTCAGAAAGGAGAGATTTATAAATTAAAGAATCCCCTACACTAAGGTAGAAAAGAATGGAATCATCATTTTGACTTTGGATGGTGTTGATGGTAGGAGAATCACATTCACTCATTTTAGGATGGATGAGAGTAAGGGTATTAACTCATCCATCTTTTTGATAAGTTAGGGGGCCCAAAATAATGGTATTGATAAAAAAACAAGTTAGATGGGATGATATCAGAGTCCTCAAATTTGGAGGGAGATGGGGTTTGTGAGGATGGAGGTTCTTCATTGATGGTGGCAATGGGTTTTGGTGATGTGGGTTCTTCTAATGGTACAAATCCAAGGCCAAAATAAGTCATGAGGTTTTTGAGTTTTGCTTATGGGTAACCCATGAGGTCCTTGTTCATAAAGGCCAAGACCAAACCCTTTTCTAAGTGCACCTGTAAAGATAAGCTTTGGTAAATTTTGGTTTGTCCAAGTAGGAAAAATTGGTGGTGAATGGTTAGATAAATGGGGTAGAAGTGGGAGTGATAAGTGGTTGATCAAATCCCCCATAGATTAAATTTGTTTGATTGTTGGGGATCCCAAAAAGGATGATGGTTCTAATGTTGGGATCATAAGAAGGGTCATATTTGATATTCCCATATTCTTGTGGAGTAGGGAAAGCATCTAAGGCTAAAAGATGATATTCCCTAAGAGAAAGGAATTGAAATGTGGATTACAAGGGGTCTTCAACCATAATTTGGGATGAAGGGATGGTTGAGCTAGTTATACTTCATTATCATTGTGAGTAGAAGTGTTGATAGTTTTGGTTGGTGGGGTTGTTTTATTATAAGTTAGTTGCAAGGTAGATAGAGGTAGAAGGACATCATTAGGATGATATTTCATATTATAATAGGTGAAAGGACTAGGGTTATTTTTTATGGTAATAACTTGTCCCTCATGCTTGAAGTTGACACATTAGTTTAAGGTAGAAGGGATGCAACTCATAGAATGAATCCAAGGGCATCTGAGTAACACATTGTATTGAAACATGACCTCTATAACATAGAATATTTTATGATAGTATGAGGCCCTAAGAATATATCAAGGACAATAGTCCCTAGGGTAGTGGCCATGGTGTCATTAAAAGAGTGAACGACTATTGTAATTTATGACATGATGTTTTGGGTTGTTGAATTTGGTCATATTCATGGGAAGAGATAATGTCGATTCTAGCTCCTCCATCAATCATCACCCTCTTGATGTAGGTTTAATTGATGTATGTTGTGATGAAGAGGGGAGGATCAGAGTCTTCAAGATTAGCATGAGGTATTTCAAAATCCTAAAAGGTGATAAGGCTAGAAAGTTGGACGGCTCTAATAAAGGGTGTAAGAGGTTAAGGATCATTTGGTTGAAGCTATATAGATTTTAGAGCCTTGATCAGTTCCTAGTGATGATGGGGTGAAGTGTTTATTAGTTCATATAGGCTCATTTTTATCATTTTTTGGTGAAGTTATTTCAACACTAATTGTTTCATGGATGCAGATTGGTTAGAGGGAGAAGCTCTTAAAATGGATGATTTGGGTTTTGATGGTTGTGAATATGAGGGTGAAGATGTTTAGGTTTGCTTGGTGGATTGACGAGTTGAAGGGTATGCCCATGTGATGGTGACTTTATCTTTTCCCTTGTCCTTCTATTAGGCCTAAGATCAGGTAACTAGATGAATAGTGTGGATAAGGGGGTTTACTAAGTTTGATGCTTGTTTCAGTTCCTCCTTCTCATCCTTAGGTAGGAGTGGGAGAGTAGGTAAAGGTTGGGTTGATGGTAATATTGGTAGTGGGAGTAATAATGGTTCTTCTAATAGATCATCTTCATCTAATAGATTGTGCACAAGTGTTTGGAGGGATATGTAGTTCTCTGTATCATGTCTAGGAATCCTATGGTAAAGGCAAATCAAATTTTCATTGAACCATGTTGGTTTAGGACATGAAGGGTCATAAGGTTTAATTAGAGTTAAAATAATGGAAGGGGTTTACAACAACCTTTTAAAAATGGTTGAATAGGATTCAAGCAAAGGTGTTAGAGGTGATGGATTTTGGTTTTAGGAAAGATAACCCTCTTGGGCATAGGCTTTACTATGGAAGTTATGGTTGGAGGAATGGTTTTAGTTTGTGGTTTTGGTTGGGTTTGCTTGGTTATGGTTAGTTTGGGGGTTGAAGATTTGGATATAAAAGACTTAGATGATGAATTTTTAGCTATAGGTGGGAAAGGAGAGGTGCATAGGTTGGTTAAAAATGATGGAGAACTAGATGGTTTGATGGGTGTAAGTGGAGAAAAGGAGGACAATTTATTAGAAGAAGAATAGGTAATTAGGATGGTAAAAGGATGGGGTTATAGAATAAAATTTAAGTGGGAAGGAGGTGACATGGGTCTAGTTTGAGGTGGAGTTTTGGGTAACTCTACCTTCTTAATTGGATTAGTTAGTTTTCTCTTTAGTGCATTAATAGGGTTAAGTCCAACCTCAAAGGAGGATGAGTGTGATTGGGTGTGGGAAGAATTCATAAGTTATTGATTGTTTTAGTGAGAGAAGAGTAAGGTGATTTAGAAATTTTAGGTGGAGATGGTTGGGAGGGTTCACTTATGATCTTGGAAGAAGTAATGATGGATTTAAGAGTGGATTCAAGTGAAGTTGAGGATTCAAATTTATTTTGGTAAGGGAGTCCTAGATAATGCCAAAATGTGGCTCTATCAAATTTGGGCTAGGAAGTGAACTCTAAACTTTGAAATAGCATATAAAAGGGCTTGTAGATGGGTTTGGTTCCTTGGTCATTTGTTTTAAAGCTTAATCCCTAAAGTGGAGAAGAGGGAATGGATTCTTTGATTATGATAGATGGTTCCAAAATTGGTGGTTGGGTGTATGAGGTAATCTCCTCTTTTGAGATGGTTTTCAAAGAGGAAATGGATGGTTCAATGATAGGGGAGGTAGTTATGGTGTCCTCAAGTGAAATAATGGATAGGATGGATTCCATTGTTTAGGTGTCCAAAGAAATGGAGGGTGGTTCTACCATTTGAATGAGTGGAGTGGAAGAAGAAGAAATGGTCATAGTGGAGGTTGTCTCCTTTGGTGTTTCCATCAATGAAGAGTTAAATAAAGCTAAAGACTCATCAAGTGAAGAGAGATGGGTGGTCAATTCTTCCATTTGGGTATCCAAATAAATAGGAGGTGAGTTCACTATTTCCATTTGGGTGATGGAGGTAATATTGTCTTGAATAATGGGCTCATTATTAATAACATTAATTATATGTGCCTCATGAGAGTGAGATGATTCAAGTTGCTTATCATTATGTTGAGTGGAAGGATTATGAATAGGAAAATTATTATATAAAATGTCAAAGGATTTATCAGGAGGTGCATTAGGATTATCAAATATAAGTTATCCACTATCAATCAAATTTTGCACAAGGCTTTTAAAGGTATTACATCTATTAATGTCATGTCCAACAACTCAGTGAAAGGCACAATGGTCATTCTCATTATACCAACCTAGCATGGGGTGAGGAGCATAAAATTATTGGGGTGGTTTAATTAGTTAAAGTTAGATGAGGTTGGCTTTGAGTAATTTATCCAAAACTGATGCATATAATTCTCTAGTGGGAGTGTACTCTTTTGGAGGAGCTCAATTTTGGTTTTGGTTTTGTTGATAAGGAGGGTTTAAATAATTGGTTCAAGGTGGTTAGTTTAAATTTAAAGGTGGGGTGGTATTTAGAAAAACTAATTTTGTGGATGCTTTTGATTTGGTATTGGATTTGTTAGTGGTTTTGGTGGAGGCAAGGTCATTGGATTTAAAACTAGAATTCTTATTATGTAATTTCAATTTCCCTTCATCAATGGCTTGATTTTCAAGTTTACAAGCCATGGTGAATGCCTCATCAAAATTTATGAAGGTTTTAACTTGAATAATGTGGGAAATATGTTTGACACAACCCTAAGAGAAGAGTTTAATTAGTTCAGGTTGGGGTAAGGAGAAATAAAGTTGGTTGATGAAACCCCTCCATCTAGCCACAAAATCAAAAACTGATTCATCATCAAATTACTTAATGTAATATAGGTTAGTAATAAATAAAAAAATTGATATATTTATTGAGAAATTATATAAAAATATTTGGTCTAGTTGGGAGAAAGAAAAGATGGAGTGCATGGTAAGACCACTATACCAATCAAGGGTGGGTCTAGATAAGGACATAGAAAAGGTTCAAAGGAGAGTGTCATCATATGCGATCAAATAAAAAGAATGACTAAATGATCTCAAATGTTTTTGGGGGTTTTACTTACCTTGGAATTTTGAAAACTTGGGTGATTCCCATTGGGGAGGATAAGAATGGATGGGAACAGATGGATGAATGGGTTCATTACAAATTTGATCATAGGATAAAAGGTTATGAGACCCAGAGATGGTTGACTCCACATTGGTCATTTTTTCGATTAACATCTTGATAAAATCTAGTTAGGGTTAGGAAACTTCATAATTAAGGGGCACATTTTGTTGAGGTTGGGAGGAAATTATGTATGGATAGGTGATAGAAGGTGTGGAAGAAGCCACATATTGGTAAGTGGTCATAGGAGGTTGAGATGGTGCCACATAGGGGTTAATTGACACCAAGGATTGAGTAGAAGGTGTTATGTACCCTTTTGGGTTATATACATATTGATAGGTTATTATGGGTAATTTTTGAGGGATAGATGTGGGTTGACATAAAGGCATGGCTGATGTAGTGGGTTGAGTAGTGATTCTAGTGTTAATGGGTGGAAGTGTTTAAGGTATAAAAATCACCAAGTTTTTAAATGGTATGGAATTTGGTGGATTGGTTGAGATAAGGGGAAGGGTAGAAATATAGGTAGAAGATAATCTCATAGTAGGTGGAGTATAGCTAACTAGAGGTAAGGTTGAACCTATATGTGAAGTGTTGGGTGTGGTAGGATGTGTTTTCTTAGAACTTGGAATATTATATTGGGTTTGGGTAGTGGTAGTAGATGAAATGTTAGAGGAAGAAGAGGCTTGGGTCAGCAAGGGTTGGGTTTAGGTGGTACCCACCATAAGATGGGGATGCATACCATAGGGAGGGTTCATAGGAGGAATCAAATAAATAGAGGTATAGTGAGGTAAGTTGTTAATATAATGTTGAAGGGCCACCAAATTGTTATAAAATAAGGTATCAAAGTCTACATCACCCTAAAAAATAATTGATATTTTAGTAGGAGGGGGAGAAAGATGAGGTGAACCCTTATCATTAGAATTATATTCCATGGAAAAAGAAGAAGAATGTGGTGGCTGATTGGTTTGTTCTCTCAATTGTTGTCTAGTAAAGACCATGTGAAAAACTAAGAAATAATATAGTAAGGCTCACCTCAAACAAAGAGCAATCAAAAGAAAATAATTCAAGGAAAACAATGCATACACTAAAAGTGTGTTAAAACCTAGGATTTTTTTTAGATCGCTTTTGGCTTATGCCTTAGAAAGTGTGAATAGGGAATTTGGCTTGTAGATTGGGTATTAAAGAGGCAATATAAGGTTGGTTTAAGGTTAGGTGGTCAAGAGAAAAAGTCTATGTTGAACTTTGGTACATGGTTTGGTATTGGGGCCTAGCCCTTCACTTCATGGTCCTACAATGGTAAGAGTGTTGGGTGCTTATCCAAAATATATCGAGTTCATAGTTTATACTCAACCAGAGAGTTGAGTTGGTTCTCCTCTTGGTGGCAAAATCCAAGTAGGATAGTCGATAAGGGGTAAGGTTACCACTAGGTGATGAAATCCTAGTTGAGCCTTGTCTCAAGTATGTTTTGATGTGTTAATTATTTTGTGGTTTGTCTTGGTCTGTGATAACAAGTGTAAAAGTTATGATTAATTACTTTACCTCTTAATTTATTAGATGAACTAAGACAAGTAAGAAATCAATGTATGCAAGAGGTTTATTTTATGCCCAAAAAGGAATTTTTAGATTTCATTTGATGAACAAAAAATAAAGGAAGAAAAAGGGAACTAGGTCCCACTAGGCATGCCAAAATATTTCAATCACTTTCACTCATTTCTTAATTTAATAGTAAATAATGAAACTAGTAATAGGGTGTGTAGAAGAATACCTAGTAAAGTGCATGCATGAAACCAGATGATAATGGGAACTCCTCTTTGGCTTGAAAGAAATAACATACAGATAAGAAAGACACTAGAAAAGGGGGTTATTATATGGACAGTTAAGTGGATTTCCTAACATGAGCTATATCTAAGAAGTGTATTGCTTTCTAGGAGGCTATCAATCCATTGTTATAACAATTAAGTTAATATAAATGGAAAGAAAGGATACATGCATTCAATAATCTAAAAGTAAATGAATGCAAGGAAGAGAAAATAAATGCTTTTGATTAAAGAAAATAACTAAAATAGAAAAAGTGGGTCAATACTTATGCTATAATGGTTTGGGTTATAGTCCAAAAAATTATAAAAGGTATTGTAATTAGGTAGAAATAGAGAAAGTTATGTCTAGATGGGGTTATAGGGTTGGAAATAACTTGTTATGTTTTTATGCCATAGTGAGCATTGGTAGTTTAGGCTGACCATCATTAATTAGGCAACCATTGACGGTTTAGGCTGACCATTGATGTTTGTGTTAACCATTGATGGTTACCTATGTAAATCAATAAATGATTAGAAAAGAAGGTGAAAATTAGGTATTTGGGAAAACAGGGGTCTATAACAAGATTGAGGGGTGGAAAATAAGATATTGATGGGTCTGATAGGGCTAAAAGGTTAAAAATAATATAAATAAGCAAAAGATACCTAAAACTTGATGGTGGAATGCTGAAGTGATTTGGCTAGAGTGACAGTACTTTGGCTTTCGAAAGTTATTCTGATAGAACTTTGGATCTTTGATGATGTTGCTTGCTTGTTGAAAGGACATTGAATACTTGTATGTAAAGAGCTTAGATGTAAGATTATAGATTATGAATTCTCCCCCATTTCACTTCTTCCTCTCCTCCTTTTTTAAGATGAAGTTGATAATTAAGATGGAGGAAGTTACTAATTTGTTAAGGGAATAAAGTTTCCAATTCATGATGTTTTAAAGCAAGTTTTAAAATCAAGTTATCATTCAGGGAGATGTTTATCTTGCATAAATTTATCATTGCTTCAATACTTTAAAATAGGTTTGAGGACTTGACCATCGGTGGTTAGGCCAAATATCAATGGTTAGAATGACCATCAGTGGTCAAGGGTTTAGAGGAAAATGGGTTAAAGAAAGAGAATTAAATGGTTTAGTTAAATGTGTGAAGTTATGGTTTTGATGTGGTTGAATTAGTAAATGATTTTAATGACTAGGTGGTGTATTAGATGCAAGGTTGAATAAGGGTCAAAAGGTAGTTTGACATCGAAATTTGTCATGTGCAATTTTCAAGTGTCTAAAACTACATAGATTACAAGCAAAATATTCATAATTGGTTAGTTTGTATCAGATGATAAAGATTCTTAGAAAGGGTATAATGTATTTGTAGCATGATTGTGTTCCATATAAGTTCAACAAAAAAAGGTGTCTATACATCATGATATATAAATAATTATTGATGAAGACCCAAATATTTTTAGTGCCTTACCAAAATTATTTCAACCAAAAAGAGAACATGCTCATCCATATAATTACTTTTAGGGAGTTAACCACCAAACATTAAACCATACTAGTATCATATGTCTAGATGAGTGACATTGAAAATATGGTGCACAAGATACTAAAGGTATGTATTATTAAATATATCCAAATTAATATTCATCTTTTGTGGTCATGGTGTGTAATAAGGATGAAACTTGGAGGATGTGCATAAACTATAGAGATATCAGTAAGAACATCATAAAATCTATACTCCATATTTTGGTAATTGATGATTTGTTAGATGAGTTACATGGTGTTATTTATTTTACAAAACTAGATATTCATTTGGGGTGCCATAAAATTTGGATTAGAGACAAGGATATCCATAATATAGATTTAAAAACTCACAAAGGTTGTTATGATTTTTTGGTCATGCATTTTGGTCTCAAAAATACACCCTCTACATTTTAGAGTCTGATGAACACTATTTTATGACCCTTTTTAATGAAATTTGTGTTGGTGTTTTTTGATGACATCCTAATCTACAATAAATCTTGGGAAGAACAATTATAACATGTGAAACATGTTATGTCAATCTTGGAATAAAATTAAATTCATGCAAATCCTTAATAATATGCTTTTGTAATTCAAGAGGTGGAGTATTTGGGTCATATTTATTTCCCATAGAGTCAAAATAGACCCTAAGAAGATCAAAGCTATGATAGGGTGGAAAGTTACAAAAAACCTCAAGAATATTTGATATTTTTTGGGGCTCATAGGTTACTATCATAGATTTGTGAAAAAATATGGTAGTATAATATCATCAATTAGAACTTCATTAAATAAAGAGTCCTTTCACTAGAATGAATCAATGACTTCAACCTTTAATAAGCTAAATGAGGCTATGTGTACCACTCTAGTTTTGTCTACCCTTAATTTTTCTAAGACTTTTATTATTAAATGTGATGAATTAGGATATCATAGTACTCATGTAGGAGGGAAGACCCATTGAATTTGAGAGTCATCAAATCAAGGGTAAAAATATGCTAAAACCAATCTATGAAAAAGATGTGTTGGATATTATGCATGCAGTCAAGTAATGGAAACCTTATTTCATGAGTAGACACTTTAAGGTAAATATTGATCATGATATTCTAAGATATTTTTAAGAAAAATTATTATATTCATTATAAAAAACAAAAATTGGTGACTAAGATGTGGGTATATGACTTTGAAATCATATATAATAAATGCAAAGATAATAGTATAGTAGATGGACTATCTAGGAATGATGAATCAATGGAAGCATTATTATGTGTAATGACCATTTGGTAGGCAAATTGGTTGGAAAAGGATAAATAAAAATGGGAGATTGATAAGGATTCATAGGTTATGATTCAAAATATATAGGATGGCTCTAGTGATTCTAACAAAAATGAGTGGAAATGGAATGCATTATGCTATAAAGATTTTTTATACCTATGTAATAGTTATAACCTCAAGCATAATATATTTTAGTAGCTTCATGCATATCCAATTGGGGGGCACTTAGAATTTTAGAAAACCTATTATAAAATCAAGTAGGATTTATTTTGGTAAGGAATCAAGGGGGATATATAGAAATTTGTGTTTAAATACATGGTATGTCAACAAAACAAGGGTGAAACACTTAAGACACTAGGTCTTCTACAACCTTTCTCCATTCTTAGCCAAAGGTGAAAGGAAGTTTCTATGGATTTCATGATAGGGTTGCTAAGGTCTAAAGGTAAAAATTTCATCATGGTAATTATGGATAGGCTCAAAAAATATGCTCATTTTTCCTTGGTCATTTCCATTTTTAGCTAATACTATAATTACTGATATTTTGGATATCGTTCAAAAACTGCATGGTCCGCTCAAGATCTTTGTTAATGATTATTATCCCATATCTACTTGTAGTTTTTAGATTTTTTTTTTTGCCTCATATATCATCATATAATACTAAATATGATGGTAAAACAAGGGTATTAAACAAATTTGTATAAAGGTATCTCTATTATTTTGCATCTTATAAATAAGAACATTAGGTTTATTGGTTTCCACTCATATAATGGTGGTATAAAACCTCCTTCTATACCTCTTCCAAAACATCTCCCTTTCTATCAATTTATAGTTATCATCCCCCATCCATAATTTAATCATTAAGGTTACATCCAGAGGTTCAATCTATTGAATAACACATTCAACATCAACATCAACATCAACATGAGGTATTATATAGTATATGAGAGAATTTATAAATGGCACAAAATAGAATGAAGTAGCATGAAAATCAATATTGTAGTGAGAACAAAATTGACATAGGTGATTGGGTATTTATGTGATTGAAACCATATTAATATATGTTTTTTAAGAAACATATAAAAGATAAAAAACTTTCTCTAAATTATTATGGACATTATAAAACCCTATACAAAATTAGAAGTGTTGCATACAATCTATAACTACTGCAATCCAATCACATAAATCCTATATTTCATGTATGTTTCTTGAATAAGGTAGTTGGAAAAATATTTTCTACCTATATTTAGTTATCATAATTGGATGAATAATTCCATGTCATTATAGAACCTAAGGATATCCTTTAGACACACATTAAGAGGTTGTAAATAAGAAAAAAATATTGATTATTTGAACAAATGGAAGAATATGAACTGTGAAGATGAAACAGGGAGGATGAAGTCTCTTTTAGAAAAATCCAAAGCTACTTAACATTGAGGGTAATTTTTTTTAAATGGGAGAGTCATGATACACCCTTAGTATATAAAATGTGTTAGGATATGTGTAGTCAAATTATGGCTTACATAATGCCTTCCTTATCATATTACAAATTGATTTAACAATTTTGAGAATATTGGTGTATTATTCCTAATTTAGTTAGAGGGTCTAAATAGTAAAATTAATAAATAAATATCAAATAATTAAGATACTAATTTATGTAAATTATATTTTAATTTTTCCCTTTCTAAAAATAGTAATAAGGGAAAGAAAACAAGACTTAGCTAGAAACTAACTAATCTGATTGAGATAGAGGTTAGAATTCACTATGTAGGATTGGGACACTATCAAAAACTAAGATCTAACATTAATTTTATGATTGGACATGAGAATCAAAAGTTGATAAGAGTGGTAACAACACTTTATTCCACCTTTATTGTTGTTTTCCTAAGGATCTGAACTTTCTAGGTTTTATTCACTAGGTCTATGTGACCTTGTCTATGAAGTTTTAACAGCTAGAAGTCTATAGAGCTCCTTATAGAGCATAATTTATCTTCAAACCATATAATCCATTATGTTTTTTACCAATTTTGATAAATAGGGGGGATGGGTTAGTGTGTGTAAGATTCATTGAACATGTATCCACACTCCTTTGTGTGGGCACACTGCCTACATAACAATACTCTAAAGAGGGATCAAGCCATATGTAATTCTCCTAATTGATGTTATATGTGAAATTGAGTGTATAAATATGAAAATTTATAGACTATATGTGATTGAGGTGGCTAGGGACTAGTGTAAGAATTTAAATAAGGTTGTAAGTGTATTGGGTAGCTATATGTAGAGAATAGGAAATATTGTTTGAGTAGTCTTTCTTGCTTAGTGATAATTGATAACCTTTTCCAATTGATGTTTGAATGGGATTTTATAAGGATATATTGGTCATGGGTTGAATTTGCTCACATTAGGCTAATAATGAGAAGGGAAACTAGAAGGAAATGACTATTGGGGCCAAAATTGCACTTGGATAAGAGCACCAAAAGCTGACTGGAGTGGCACCCATGTTATAGTCCTAGTGTGGTGTTATTATCTTGAGAAAAAAAGACTTGGAGGGATGCATTAGTCATGGAAAAAGGGTTATATCTTAGTTAGTATTAAGTCTAGAAGGTTATGAATGACTAAGAATTAGTGAAAAGATGTCTATGAGGGTCATGAGAGCAAATAAGAGGGACCTAAGGGTTAGGTGTCATTAGCCACTATAAAATTACTATTTTTTCATTTTATGTGACTACATTCACCCACTCCCCCCCCCCTCACCCGCCCCCCCCCCACCCCCCCCCCCCCCCCCCCACCCCCCCCACCGCCGCTTTGTTTTAGTGATGTAACAAAGAAAAATACTATGATAAAGGAAAAATATGAAGCATATGTAAACTTACCTAGAAGCATGAAGCTCATGAATTTATGTGATGTTGGGTGTGCATAGAGAGTGCACGTTGTGAAGTGTAAATTTGTAAGAGAAAATAGAAGAGTATATAATTTCTCACTAGAGATGATATATATAAAATAAGAATGTATAGATTTGGATGTGTGTGTGTGTGTGTGTGTGTGTGTGTGTGTGTGTGTGTGTGTGAGAGAGAGAGAGAGAGAGAGAGAGAGAGAGAGAGAGAGAGAGAGAGAGAGAGAGAGAGAGAGAGAGAGAGAGAGAGAGAGAGAGAGAGAGAGAGAGAGAGAGAGAGAGAGAGGAATATAAAATAACAAATACACCTCACTAGGTATACGAAATAATACAAAACCTATTGTGCTATTGAATAATGCTAGGTGATGCTGAGTGATGCAAAATGTGTGCTAAAATAGGAGTAATATTGTGAATAGACCTGAGTGCTCAATTCCATAAGAGTGGTTTAATAATGCAAATAATATCCATTTGGCTCCATCATTTCCCACTAAGTGAAGCTAAATGACCATATGTGTGTTAATTAATGTTTGGACTGTGTGTCCAATCCCTCTAAATAGGTGGCTCAAGAATACAAAGGCTAGCTAGTCCTTTGGCTCTATCGTTACCCCATGAAGTGAAGCTATGAAATAATTCTGGTATGAAATATATGCCATGTGATATTGCTCTTGAAGTGCATAAATGTACTATGATCTGATAATGTTGGCATGGATAGCTAAATGTATGCTAGAAACTAGGACACTCCAAAAGATAGAGATTAGGCTTGTATGAAAGCCGCTCCAAAACTAGTGCACTAGGCTTATATGAAAGACACTCTAAAATGATGCCAACCACTTGTAAATAAAATAAGGCATGAAACTAGTAAGAATGCCTAGGTAATATTAAACTTAGAAAGAAAAGAAAATAAATGTGTCATGTATGTTACCCCCAATTACTGATGTCTAGAACATGGATTATAATTTGGAAGTTATACCAACTTCCATATCTAAAAATAGAAGTGATAGCTATCATGTTGCATAAGATTCCCCAAATATATATTATATGAGAAAAAGTGTACTAAAAACTATTGATTTTGAACTAGTCTAGCTATGCAAAACTGTAGTTGAACCTACTTTTATACCTGCTTCTAGAAAGTTTGGTTTTTTTATTATTTGGATAGCATCACCAAAAATGGATAGTATTAGAATTGGTGATATTGTCCTAGGATAAATATAATGACTATTCTAACATTTTCATTGTCTACATGGTCTATTATATCTCTTTTAATGTCTAACTATTATTTTGGGTGTTTTGAATGCTAGATTTTTTACTGTTAGGAGATCTGATCTTTGTGACAAAACTCTTTTTTGTTGCCCCCTCTTTTTAGGGTAGGAATAAATATCTTGAAAGACTAACCTCAAAATAAATAGCCCTAAAAGTGTGTTATGCTCCAAAGATGCATGATATAATAATGATAATCGATAAGATATCTCAAGATATAGTAGGTTTGTAATGAGAGATTGTTAGATAAATAAGGGTATGCCTAGATAGATATAACAATGTAATAACATGTGCAACATACTAAATTGGAATAAGAAGTCTAGTTAGTTGTTAGTTTTTAGTTTTCATAGAGGGATGGAGCATGATGTCTATCATGGCATCCAAGAAAGTAAGATAATGCATGATGTGGATCATGGCATTGTAAACAATGAGAATTAAACAAGCAACAAACACACAAGGTAAGAATCAATAAACAAATAAGGGTGGCCAAGTAGTCAAACAAACAAAGGACATGGGCACATGTCACTCAAACTAGAAAGAAATCATATAAGGCATGTTTAAATGCCACATACACATACAATTGAAACAAGAAAGGTTGGTGTGAAAGCCACAATCACATGAAGAGTATAGGCAAAGGACATTGTAAAATATCCTAGGGCACACACATGAATAGAAGCAAAGGACATTGGAAAATGTTCTAAGGCACATACAAGAGACAAATAGGAATTGGAAAATGAAATCACATCAAACTACACTAAGAAAGAAAAGAAAGCATGTACATACTAGAAGTATAATCACATCTAACTAATCAAATCAAGAAGTGAAAGTATGAAAGATGTGTTAGTAAAAGATTAGGTATATGCTAAGAAATACACAAGTGTTATATACTAGTGAGTGTTGATAGAATGATCTATGTAAGATATTAAGTAATGTACATCAAAATGATAAATAGAGTGTGTGGTGTAGGAATGACATAACCTGGATGGTGTAGTCATGTATAACATGCCCCTAGTGGGTATGTATATCAATTTATGTCTCGATGTAGAATTAGGATGCCCCCTCAATGGGTAGAGTGAAGCAATCAAAGAGCTGGATGTCATTACACACACTCAAAGGAGATCAAGTGAAGCATGGTAATGTAGATAAACATGACAAATAATAACATAGAACAAAAAAACTAAGTCTAGTATAGTAGTAGAAATGTAAATCATGGATGAATCATACAATCAAAATATTTTTGGTGTTTTAACATATTTGAATGTTTTTGTTTTTTGAAATGTTTAAATGTTTTTTTTAAAATAGATTTGAGCTATGTAAAATCAATCACATGAAGACTATGTACAAGAATTTGAAGAGAATATATATACAAGTAAAGTAGGAAAGGATGATACTAATTGATGAGTCTCATGGGAGACTCCCTGTCATGGTGTCTTGTATCAAGGAGAGGAATCATGTATGACTGTGAAGTATATTGGAAATGTTGAGACTGTGGATCTAAAAGCTATATAGGCTTTGAAATATCTAAAGTAAAAACCAACTTTTGGGTCCCTCTATAACTCTAAGAAGAGGATGCAATTATAGGGATCTTAAGGACCCATATGGTAGTAGGAGAAGCTCTTTAAACATGTGCTCTATGAGTAGATGCATGAGATATTAATGATACTACCCTAGGTGTGAGCACTATAGGTGGAAGATGTATGAGATATCTATGTTGGTGATGGATGCCTTAATTATGTCTAAATCAAAATTGGAGGAGGAATTATAACTAGTGGCAAAACTAAAACTGGTGGTGAAACTAAAATTGGTGACTGTAAAATAGTAGATGCATTTGAAGTGGGGAGTGGTAACTCATATAAAACTCCACCAACTATAACAACTTGATAAGTGTGAATGAATTTCATGCATTTGTGAACTATAGAAGGTACTACATGATGTTTTTGGATCCATGGTTGACCAAGTAGCATATCAAAAACTCTTGCACTAGAAACAATAGTGAATGGTGTGGCCACATGTTTTGGACCAACCTATAGAGGAAGTATATTCTCACCCAATGAACTCTATATGTGCCCATTGAATCCACTAATAATTATGTCTATTAGGGTAATATCCCACTCTAAATATCTTAAATGTTACAATAATTTCATAGTACACATGCTCACAATGGATTCATTATCTATAAGAACACTATGAATAGGATGATTATACACGCAAGCTCTGATAAAGAGTACATGATTATCCAAATCATCCTCAACTATCTCCTACTCTAAGAAGGAGATGGAAGGTCTAGCTAAAACTCTAGAATTATTTACACCAATCGTGTTACTCAAAGGATGTGTCTCAATTGAAGGTTCCCTATAGGTACCTAGTGGTAGATGTGCATGATATACATGGTAAACCCTTGATGTGTCTCTTGTCTCTTATTTATAATTATAAAAAAGGGGATTTGAGAATATTTCCAAAGCTTTATCTTGTGTTCACTTTGCTTGAGGAGGCTGAACTAAAGTTCCAAGATCAATATGATTGCCATCTATCAAATCCTATATCTTGTGTCTCAAATAGATGCATTTGTTTTTTATATGGCCTGGTGCCCTGTGAAACTTTCAAAATACATGTTAATCATATCCCTATGGAAGAGGGTTTGTTTGGTCAACTTCTCAAATAGGAGCAAGAGATATGATGTTACATTCTAATAGCTACTATAAAACTCTGACTAGAGAAATTGGTAGATTGGTAAAGGTACATTGAGGAGGTGATGATAAAACCAGTCATTGAGGGGGCTCAAAAGTTGCATTGACTATGGGTTGGTTTTGACTCTTGCTAACATTAACCCTAACTTTGTATGGGACTTTTTTGTTACTCTTATTTTTGTTTCTAAAACACTTGTATAATTTAGTTTGCCCATTGAAATTAGTTTGAACTCTCTTTCCTTTAGTGTGTGACATAATTTAGTGAAGAAAGAGAATTTTTTAAACATAATTGATTCATGAAAAGTTGGTAGAAGAATTTATTTGAAGAGATGTTGGAACTCTTTATCAACCATGGGGCTAGTCATCCTAGCCAATATAGTCTTATATCAAAGAACATAATCTATGAGATGATCATTTGACCTTTGTTTGTATTGTGAAACTTGGGAATATGAAACCTTATTACTAGTGTTGATGCTAAAATGAGTTAGGAACATGCCAACTAAAGGATTGAATGCATTAAATAACTGATTTAGTTTATTATAGAACCATTGCAAAACATAATCTTTTAGGCTCCATGGAAATAACTTGGTGTGTATCCTATCATTTGATACATAGTCTAAGCATGCTATGTGAAAAACTCTCAAATGTGTCTCTAGATCACCCTTTCCATCATATAGAATAAGCTTGGGGTGAACAAAACCTTGTGGCAAAGGTGTAGAAGCAATGTGATGTGCCAATTATGTATGAAATAGAGCAAAATAATCCCAAGCCTATGTAGGTCTAGAGGTACCTTTTTCAATATATAACACCTTGGATTAAAGAGATCTTATGTCATACATAAGGGATACTACATCAGGAGAAAAAGATGTACTAGCTGTAGCTAGTGGCATGGAGGTAGGTTGGGCTATTATAGGGGGTTGTTGAGATATAGTTACCCCCATAGTGTTTTTTATAATTGGTTTCTCTAAAAGAATGGAAGACTTAATTCATTTATCCTTTTTAATTTCCATAGTAGATTGTAAAATAAGAGTAAGATCTCAAGGTTGGTCCTAGAGTTTTTCTAAAAACATTTGTAGGATCAAATCTTTATTGAAGACAAATTCATTATTAATAATTGGTAGAAGTTGATCAAGAGTCTAATGTGGTGGATCATGAACATTGATGTTTGTATCATCATTATTATTCTCATATTTCTCATCATTGAAATTGGTGTAAACTTGATGTGTAGGATTTATAGTAGGAGTCTGAGCTAGTTTTTTATCCATGGTATATGGTTGAGTTGAAGGAATCTAGGTGAATTTAGGAGGGTTGCCACTAAGTCTTGCACTTTTTCTCGAAGGAAAAGATGCAAGGAACTTAGGTGGAATAAGGAAAAAAACTTGGATAATAGTAAAAAATATTAAATGGATATATTCTAAACAAAGAATTGGAATATGTGTAAAAAGGATATGAATCTCACAAACATGTAAGGTGATACCTCAAAAAGCAATGGGACCTAGTATATGCATATAGGGTTGGAAAGATGATTATTTTGAAAATTATTATGAAAATTTGAATTATAAAGTGAACTTATAAGGGAAATATGCAAGTAAGGAATCATGAATTTATTGGAAAATTAGTGATTTTTTGGAACCTAATATATGCAACTAAGGTTTTTTAAAAATAAATATTTTTGAAAATTACTATTTATTTTTTAATTTTAAAGTGAATTTTTGAGTTTGGTATGCAAGTAAAAAATCAGAAATTTATTGGAAAATTAGTGATTTAACAAGACCTCATATATGAAATTACTATTTTTGAAAATTACTATTGAATTTTAAAATTTGAATGGATTTTTTGATTTAAATATGTTATTAAAAATTTAGAAAATGATTGGGAAAATACTAGGACCTAGTATGGGCAACTAGGGTTTGAAATAAAATTAATACAAAGTTTAAAAATTTAATTCTAATTTTTTATTTTATCATGCAAGTAAAAAATTATAAAAATATAGGAAAAATCAATAAGAAATTTACCCTAGGGTGTCTAGGATTTTTATGCACAAATGAAGTATGTTGGGTTCACCAAATGATTTAAATTTTTTGGGAATATTGGTGTATTATTCCTAATTTAATTAAAGGGTTTGAATAGTAAAATTAGTAAATAAATATACAATAATTAAGCTACTGATTTATGTAAATTAGATTGTAATTTTTACCTTTCTAAAAATATTAATAAAGGAAAGAAAACAAGACTTACCTAGAAACTAGTTGATCTGACTGAGACAGGGGTTAGAATTTAATGTGTAGGATTAGGACACTATCATAAATTGAGATCTAACCTTTGTTTTTTGATTGGATAAGAGAAATAAAAGTAGACAGGAGTGGCACCATCACTGTAGTCCACCTTTGTTGCTATTGTCTTGAGGATATGAGGTTTTTAGGTTTTGTTTGACAAGTCTGTGTGACCTTATTTTTGAAGTTTTGATAAATGGAAGTTTGTAGAGCTCTCTATTGAGTATATTTTCTCTTCCAGCCCTATACTCTATTATGCTTTGACTAATTTTGAGAAAGATGGTGGGGGGGGGTCAATGTGTGTAAGATTCACTTAACGTGTATCCACACCCCTTTGTGTGGACATGTTGCCTACATACCAATACTCTAAAGAGGGATCAAGCCATATGTAGTTCTCCCACTTGATGTACTTTGTGAAATTGAGTGTATGAATATGAAAAAGGTTAGACTAGATTTAGTTGAGGTTGTTAGGGACTAGTGTAAGGATTTAAATAAGATTGTAAGTGTATTAGATGGCTATATGTAGAGAATAAGGAATATTGATTGAATAGTCTTGCTTGTATTCTTACTTGCTTAGTGATAATTGCCAACCTTTTCCAAATTATATTTGAATGGGATTTTATAGGCATCTATTAGTCATGGGTTGAATGTTCTCATGTTAGGATGACAAGGAGAAGGATGGGGAACCATAAGGAAATGACCATTAGGGCCAACATTACACTTAAATAGGTGCACCAAAAGTAGATAGGAGTGGTAATGATGTCATAGTCCTAGTGTGGCACTATTGTCCTAACCAGATGGGACCTAAGGGGTAGATTAGTCATGGAAAATTGGGTCTAGATCAGTTGACATCAAGTATGGAAGGCTATATATGATTGGGAATTAGTGACAAAATGCCTATGAGGGTTATGAGAGCAAGCAAGAGGAACCTAAGGGTTGGGTGTCATTATCCACTCTCAAGTTACCAATTTTTGCATTTTATATGACTACACAAATTCTATTCTTATTATAAGGTTCTAGAGGTTTCCCCCTTTAAGTGGCTCATATATTTATATTATTATACTTATTGGTAAATTAATTTCCTTGTAATATCATCCCTATAACTAGAGAAGAAAACTAGGTTATGGATTCCCTAGCAACTTCATATGCAAGTCTAGCTCCTTATGATGATTCAGGGCTGAAACACTTGTCTATAGAGATTATACCTTTCCCTATAATCCTAGATAATGTAGAAAAATTCCAATTATTTGATGATGATCATCACATATTAGAGTTCCTAAATAGTTCTTTGGTATTTAGTGCCTAGATAATAGATGAGAGGGAGAGAGATAAACCCCTTAGTGAGGACTATGATGAGGATGATATTATGAACTCTAGATAAAATTTTATCCCAAATTGTATGATCTCATTAGAAAGAGTGTTTGACATGGAAAAATCAATCCACATGAAAAAACCTACTTATGTTTACTAGAAATCACTCACTATCAACTTGGGGCTAGCTAATCAACCCAAAGATATCGACATTATCCTAGAGTATACCCTAAATGAGATTGAATAGTTCATGAAATTTCTCATATGGCACAAAGATGTCATTGCAAGGATATACAATGAACTCAAGGTTTTTGATCCCAATGTGATAATGTATACCATCCCGTTTAAGTAAGGGAAAATTCTACTTTGATAGAGATAATGACCTATGATCCTGATCTTAGAGCCCTTCATTCAAAAAAAGGTTCATAATTTGCTCTCAAATAGGAATATTTTCCTAGTCTATCATTCTACATAGGTGGATAACTTAGTGAATTTTCATAAGAATAATAGATACATAAGACTATGTGTCAATTTTAGGAACTTGAATCAAGCATTAGATAAAGGTAACTACCATTTGCATTCTTTAGATGAAGTCATATATATGATGAGTGCATCTAAGATTATGTCCTTCTTGGATGATTTCTCAACATATACCCAAGTCTTGGTAAACCCAAAAAATAGAAACAAAACTACCTTCGCTATAAAATGGGTGATCTTCACTTATAAAAGGATACTATTCAACATCATCAATGCTAGGGACACCTTTCAAAAAGTTATGGACTTTGACTTTGAATGATTAATTACTAAGTGTATAATAATATATATGGATGATTTAACTATATTTTAAAAGCATAGGTCTAATCATGTTCAGACTTGAAAAGAATATTTGAAAGGTGTAAAAGGTATGGTATCTCCCTTAACCCAAATAAATGTGTCTTTGGATTCATAGAAGATAGGTTCCTTGGGCATGCCATCAACAAAAAATGTATCTCCATTGATCCCAAGCATGCTAGTGTAATATATAAAATACCAATTCCTAACAAAAAATCTAATTGAAGTCACTATTTGGAAAAATTAACTTTAAATGTATGTTCATATCTGGTTTTGTTGATATTGTTAATCCTCTCAATGCTATGACAAAAAATGAAACTAAAGTGGAGTGGAATCCTCTATTCAAACATGATTTCTAAGACATAAAAAATGCTATCATGTAGGCACTAGTTTTGATCAACCCAGACCACATGAAGTACTTACAGATCTATTCCTTTGCCTTTGAACATATTATAGTTTTTGTGCTCACTCAAAAAATTGGTGAAAATGAACATTTGATAGCCTCATGATAACCAATTTTAAGGATGAAGAGTTAAATTACTCCACCTTAGATAATCATGCCTATGATTTAGTAAGTCAATGAAGAAATTTTGGCATTATATCCTCAAAAACAAGGTGTTTGACATTGTCTCAAACCCAACCATAAATATTATGTTAGGACATAATGATTTGGGAGAGTGTAAAAGTAGATGGATGTCCAAACTTAAATAATATGATTTGGAGATAAAACCTATGAATATTGCGAGAGGCCAAGACCTCACCCAATTAATCACCAAAATTTACTTGAGAATTACTATAGTCTTGTTGGATCAATAAAAAATCATTAGCTAAGACTGGTATGACATAATTATCCATTATCTTCTCTAAGGAAAACCTCCTCCAAGATTGAAAAAATAATAAAAAGATCTTTGAGACTAAAATCAACTCATTATATCATGAATAAAGGATTCTTTACTAAAATAATTATGAGGGCATATACCTTAGGTGTTTATCGAAATAAGAAACAAAATTGGTCATGACTAACTTTCATGAAAATTTGGGTAGTGGCCACCCTTTGGGGACAATGACAACTCACAAATTTCCTTGATATGGATATTATTCACCCACCATTTGCAAGGATGTAGACACCCATGTTTTAACCTACCATGAGTGATAAAAATTATCCAAGAAGGAATTCCATTCAGTAATTGACCCTCCAACCTATAATAGAAGAACATCTTTTTTCTCAGTTGGGACTTGAATTCATAAGAGTCATCAACCTAAATTCATTAGCAAGCCATAATTTTATACTCATGTCAACTAATTACTACAAAACATGGATTGAGGTAGTGTCCACCAAGAACATGGCTAAGGAAATAATCAAATTCTTTGAACAAAACATAACTACTTGGTTTGGCATGTCAATCTCACTACTTTTTCTATAATGGTCCTACATTCCAATCAACTAAAATCATTTAGTGTGCATATGAAAATATTATCACCTTGAATTTATCATCATACTATTATCCATAAGTAAATGGGTTAGATAAGTCCACTAACAAGAACTTGATGGATGTAATTAAGAAGTATACTAAGAAGTGACCTAGAAATTTGCACTCATTGCTCAACTATTGTAATATCCCCTTCAAATAGGGAACATAGAAACACAAACAGTTCTGAACAAAGATACAATCTTGCAGAATAAATTCAGATAAACAATAAACCATAGTAAATATCTTAACTGCCAATCAAAATCTTATCACTTGTTCAGATAATTACAATTACAGTCTTCTCTCATACATATAAAAGAATATTAAAATATGGTCTTAAAACCCTGATCTTCTACAAATCTGGAAGTGAAACCTAAATTCTGGGTGTCTCAGCCTATTGTGTCAAACACATAGTCGCCAGTGTCGGTCGATATACTACCGACGTCAGTCTCTATAGGCCCTTCTCTTCCGACGTCGGTCTTCAGTCGGCCGATGTTGGTCACTGGGGATCTCTGCCTGCTGAGGTCGGTAGTTGCGTGGATCTGTACGGACCTGTATGGACTTCGTACAGCTGCCAATTAAGCACAACCTATCTGTTTTCAACCCTTGATCTAAAAATATATGGCTTTAATATAGAAGATCTCTATTTGTATAATTTATTGAATCAAAACTAAATAAAGAAATACCTGAAATACTGATAACTCCTGTGTGAAGTTATCTCTCAAATCTGTAAACCTCTGTGATAACTTTTGTATGAAGCTATCTTTCAATTTGGAAATAGATCAGTGGATATTTCATAGCCTCTGAATCACACACACTGAAGAGTTGACGTTCTCCAATGCAGATGGAATCTTGGAACCCTTGGCTCAGTCTTCACAAAAGAATTCCTTTAATATCAAAATCAATAATCAATGCATCATCCATAATGGCCTCCATGAGAAACCCTTATACCCTCAAAAAGATATGGTTTCCCTAATTAGGGTTTTCTTAAATTAGAATTAGGGTTTCTAAATTAAAATTAGACCAAATAATTAATATTTGATTAAATTAATCAAATATTAATATCTTCCTCAATACATGTCCGATCGAGCCCAAACGAAAGCCAACTGGAAAAATTTTGCTAAACGAAGCCATGCCAATCTCCATCAAGACCCTCTAACCATCCTATCAGCCTACGAGGGTCACATAATAGGCTAACCATGAACTTATAACATGTCAACTAAAAAGGGGACATGACAACTATGCAGTCTAGGATGATTGCACTAGATATAATTAGGCCCTCAAATTTTCATATTTTATGCTATTATATGGATTCTAACCAATATTATTTTTAACCCTAAGATTTACCACATATAAATTCATGTAATATTATATGGAAGATGATGGGAAAGTGAACTTAGAACTAATGGATATTATTGAAATCAAAGATGCATGAAAAGAAGCATTGTAAACTTTTTGTAGACATTAGGACATTGTTAAGAGGTGGTTTGATAAGGAGAAAGTATAATCCTTTAGAGTCTAAGATATTGTCTTGTTATGGGATAAAAATCATGAAAATAAAGGCCAAAAATCCAAGTTGAACCCTCTCTATATTGGCCTCTATTAGATTGCTAAGTTGTTGGGGAAAAATGATTTTAGCTTGAAAAACATCCAAGGGAAGGATCTCTCTTTTCTTATTAATAGACAGATCTTGAAGCAATACTTATCAATTGTGCCATCCACTATAGTCTCATAATAACCCCTAGATAGAGATTAGTATTGTAAATATAGTTTAGAATAATATTTTTGATTAACTTATTTCTATTGTGTTTTATTTGCTTGCATTGTGCTTTTTATTCATGATCTTTTTGTTTTCAATCTTAGTTTTTATCCCATCTAAAATAGTTTCTTACACCCTAAAATTTGATATTTTTTCTTGATAATAATAGATAAATAATTGGTGTTACAAAGTTAAAATGGTAGCACCAAGCATTGGTCCCTTTATCCTCAGATTTAACCCTTTTAAAAGTAGGATAGGCATGAAAGGCATAGTTCAAGGGGTGAGAAAAAAAATTAGGGTTATGTCATTGAAAAATCTAATATGCATGGAAACTTATTTCATAGTAACTAGTTATAAAGGGATCATTGATTCAAAATTGAGTAGGTAAATTGAGAAAAACATTATTTATAAAAAAAATGTCATTTTGACACTTAAAGAACATCAAAAGGACCACAAATTCATTGAATAAGCAAAGAGCCCCCTTCAATGCTAAAGACTGACTGAATCAAACTTTCACCTTGGCTAAATTGGTTCACAACCCTTGAAGATTAAAAATATAAGAAACATAAAAAATAAATAAAGTCTAAAATTTAAATAAAATATTATTCTCTTCCTAAGAAAGGGTGATTTGGGTAACCTCCATCACGAGATTTCTAGCATGGTTGGAAATGGAGTAAATCCTATATTAGAACCAAAGTTATTTGTGTCAAGGCTATAGATGCTTGGCTAGAAATAGAGCAATTATCAAGACTTCCCTTCCTTATCCAACTTATGTAAAATAAAAATTTCCTTTCAAGAGTCCTAAACACCTAAGTTGATCCTGAATTTATAGGGAAACCAAAGGAAATTAATCACTCTTCACACAATATGACCAATTAAAATAATTAGATCCCAATATCTTATGATATGAAGTATAATTAAGTGCTCCTTTCTCCTCTTGTTCTATTGAAATAATTTTCTGATTGCGCTTCCACTTGTTTAATAATAGAGGTCTATAGTCTAGGTTTTAATCACTAGAAAACATTTTCCTCACATAATTGTCATTTATTGTGGCCAATAGGTCCCTTTTCAGAAAACAAAAGGGGACCTCTACATCACATAAATTTTTAAAATTGTTGGCACTCTATCAAGCCTAGTCCAATCCCCATCCTATGTAAAATATTAGATGCCTATTATATTTTACATCCTTATGATTCTATTAAATTTGAATGATGACCTATTTATTTGTATTTAAAGATATTTCCAAGTTATTCATGTTGAAAATAATTAATCCCGTTACATTATTTAATTATTTTCATAACTATTTTGCCTTTTGGGTGTTAATTATTCTTGTAAAAAATCTTCATGTAGGCAGTCCCCAGAGCCAAAATCCTAGATTTTGAGCTACCACACTATCAAAAGATATTTGGATAATATGTGGTCATGTTTTTACTTACAAGGCCTTTTAAAATGACCTAGATTTTAGGCATTTTCTATAGAGCCTGGAGGTGTTAGATCTATCAAGGCTCTAGGAGGCTCGATCGAATGAGAAAGTGCCAAGTGTATTGAGTACATATAAAAGTGTTAGAGTTAGTAGAGTCATAAAAATATTGGTATAATGAAAAATAATCACATGTAATTTCATACACCAAAGTGATTAAATAGATCATGGATCAATCTGATGAGTCAAAAAATGGTATGAATTAATAACCCTATCCTAGTAATGTAATGTCATGTATAGTTAATACACTTAGTAGGATGATCCATGTAAGCAAAAGTGTTAAGTTCAAGAGTGACCTAATGTTCCTATTAATCATTTTACCGATTGAGCCCACCAATGAAAAAGTGACACATAGCTAATGTGTACATATCTCATATGTCACGAGGAAAATAGATGGGCATGTCTCCAAAACATTCTCTATATTTATTGGCTTAGTTTAGTGGTTTAAAATTTTACACTTGGATGCATCCCATAATCACTAGCCACTTTAATTGAGGCCTATTTATTAAAAAATAAAATCTTGGTGAAAAGGTATAAAATGTTTAAATTAATATTGATCCCATCAAATCAATGTTTAATTCACACAACATGAGCCAAAAAACCCATTAATATAAAAATATCATAGAGACCTATAAGGTCCCATACAATTTAAAATCATCATTATATGTCTTATGTTCATTTTAATTATTTATAACCCACTACCTTGATTCCATTTGGATCTTAAAATATATCCCTAATTGGTCTTATAAATGGAGAAGAGGTAATTCATATACATTCACCTCAACTTCAAATACTAAATCAAAGTGAGAATTTTAGGATACTAAATTCTTACTTGGAATCACAAGATATAAACAATATAATGTTATCTTCAAAACTATTAAGGACATATGAGGCTCAAAAATAATGATGAACAAGAGGAATATTCACTAATGATCTCATATCCCTCATAGTCTCAGATTTGTATAAAGACACCACCAAGCCTTAAATATTTCTCTATGGTAATATTTTTGGAAATCTATTGTACACATAAAAAATCACCAATATAATTTTCCATTTACCCAATGAAACCCTAAAAATTATGGTCATCTTATGGGCTACCTTCAAAGAATACTACAATCTATTAAATTTTGACAATTCATGTGATGTAAAGGTCATTATTGGGTGGTTAAGTACTCATGATATCTATAAGGTTATTAAGAATTAGGGAAAGGACTCTAACCATTGGGTGAATAAAGAATATCCTAAATCTTACACCACTAAAACGTTACCTAAATGAGTGCAAACTAACATGTTACTCAACCTTCTATATAGGGAAAGTGACAACAAACATTTCAACAAGAGTTGGTCCCACCACTTTTCATCATCCTCAAAAGGGAGAAGGTCCTCACTCTCAATGAAAATATAACCTTAAACATCACATATCAACTCAATAGATTACATGGTGGAGGAAAATTTTGCATGATGTCATATTTAGTCAATGCTAATTGTGCCACTATGAATTTTTGGAGCATAGATATACCTCTATGGGTACCATTAGGGTCAATGGTGCATTTAGTCTTTGTGAATCTCTACATTTAACACTAAAAGCATCATATTTTGGACATATTCAACCATTTATACACCTTGGTATACTTCACCATAAAGGCGAAGTCAATGCCCAAGTTATTTGAGAAAATTTGCATTATGATTCTTGATATTAACACCTATTAGTAATACTAGGATGTTTTTATAATTAGGGTGTAAGGAATATAATGGAATCCCTTTAAGCCTCCATACATTATCCTAGAATACCTCATTAAGAAGGAGAATAATTGGTAATTAGCTAATGGCATCATAGATCTCTACCATGTCAGCAATTAGAAGGACTACCCTCTTTCCCCATATTTATTAAGCACCATGTTTATAATAATTTTCAATTGCTATAAAATCCATAACCCTTCATCGATACCCCTAAACCTCCATAAGGTTGATGATAGGAAGTGGGATCCCCATGGAAAAGTAAACACCTATGTGGAGAAGTATCAGGTGTGGTTCAACACTACATACCGCCATGAGAGACATCTTAATGATGTGATCCACCTCAACTCTACTAATGAAGTGGAGGAGATCATAAATATTGAAGAAACACATCACCAGAGAGAAAAAACACAACCTTAACTAATGTTAGAAAAGAGATAAGCTCCCTTATGGATGTCCTAAAGACTAGGAAAAGGTTGTCCAAACTAATTCTATAAGGGGTCCCCACTATTAAAAATCCATTAGCCTCATAATCTACTTCACCTATGAAAACCTCCTAGGTAATCCAAACCTAGGATACCCATGCACTTAATTTTTTAAGTAGCTTAGATTCTTAATATATCCCACCTCATGACCAACATATGACAACCCTAGAGGTGTTAACCCCTAATTCTAATTTACCTAAGTAAAACCTTTACCACTCATTATGTCTTCCCAGCCTAAGTGCATCTTACCCCTATTGTGTCCCATTTCATAACACCCCTAATAAGTACCCAAGCTTCTCATGATTTATTGAATTTGGTTTTATTTGGCATTCCTAGTTTCCAAACCTAGTTATAGACTCCCCCTCTTGAAACTCCTATGGTGTTGGCCCTTAAAAGTGCCCAAGTTCTCCTTGGCTCTATAGATTCTAGAATATTTGGTGTTCCAAGTTTCTTGTTGGCCCTATCTTGGCCTAATATCATCGCAAAAACTTGGTCAACCCCATCAATTATTCTTAGACTAGTCCCTTAGGTTGATATATTACATAATAGTACCCCAATTCACGTTTCCCCTATAGTTAATATAACCCATACAACCTTAGTCCATCCTAGTATTATAATTACTCCAAACACATCTTTTACTTTGAATGCTTAGGTCTCATTGGCTCTTGAAACTTTTAGTATTTAAATAATTCAAGAGGTGAATGTAACACCTCTGTAGGATCCATCTGAGACCCTCCCTTTAGGTTTGGTGGCACATAGGTGAGCCTCAAGTAAAAGTATACAAAGTGTCTAAGGATAATTATGCCTCAACCACCCCCATATCCTCTACTTGTACCTATAGTCCCATTATGGGCCTATCTCCCCCTTACATTGAGCTCTTTATGACTTGGATTAAATCATCCAATTTCATCATTTATATTAAACACTCATATCTTAGGTGTAATTATCCCCTAAATATTTAGGACCCAAGACTAATTAGGATCCCAATTATTCCCTTGAGCTTCTTATTTGATATTTCTTCCCTTTTCACCCATGATACTCCCTTTATATTCCATCCCATTTCAATTTTCCCTTCCATTATTAATTCCTCCACCCATTCCTCTACATTCCACTTTAGCTACCACCACCCCTATTGTCTTATCTTACACTACTTTGGGAATAATGGTAGGACCAGGTTGAATGGACCCTATTGAAGCCTCGAGTGTATAGAGACTAGAAATGGTCTAACAAGGAGACCTAAATATCTAGTTATAATTTGATCAAGACTCAAGAAAAATGAAGAGGGTGTTCATATAGACCTTCACCCACAATGGGGAACAATTAGTATGGATAACATAGTAATACATATTCTCTCTCATTAGGAATATGATCACCACAGGGGAAGAAAATATTATAAAGTACCTAGTCTCTATAATCAAGGCCACCAAAAAGATAACATAAAAGTTAATAAATAACATCAAGGACCAAGTTAGGACCCTAGAGTTCCAAGTGAGAAGCTCATTCCATATTGGCCTTATTGGAAAAGTGGAGACTACACTTATAGAGTTGTTTGTAGTTCTTGGAAATGTGACTATATCTCTATCCAAAAGTAATGTGATCTTCCAAATAACACAACAATATTTGGATAGAATTTTTAGAGTGGAAAAAAAATTCAATAAGATGGTGGTGATCATAAAAAAATCATTTTTTCTAGAACTTAGACTCATGCATCTCACACATTTTAATTTATATCAAACATTTATGGGGATCATGAAGACTACACTTAAGGATTGGCTCAAGGATATTCAAGCCACCTTTATGACCTTAGATAAAATCATGAACTAGATCCTTACTTACTTTAATGAAGTTAACATCATAGTCTTCTTTCACCAAGATGCCAAATTACTTATCCTTAATAAATTTGAGGTTGACCTAGAACACTTCAAGGAATAAATGAAGAGGAAGTTGGTGAAGGCCAATAGACATGGATCCTAGGACATCTTATATATTTCCACATAATAAACCATGAGCATTATCAAATTCAATTATGTAAAAGTCTCATTAGAATCCCCTCTTAAGGTTCATGATAGGTTACTAACTTAGGCCAAAGTGTTATTCTAAGATCCACCTATAAATTTGAAGAAGCTCGATTAGGAGGGTAACTTAGTGGTAAAAGTGTTGTCGGCTTAGCAAGATGGCCAAAACTAAATGGGAAGTTTTCCCCCACCAAGATGAAATTTGATTATCCTTATGGGCCCAATTAGGAGTGTGCTATCAAAACTTCAGGCCCCTTTTATGTCTTATAGGGTTTCATGGTAATGATTATATATATATATATATATATATATATATATATATATATATATATATATATATAATTATTTTGAGCCATGATGGATTGGAGTGTGGTTTCATGATATTTAGAGGTGGAACCCATATTTTCCCTATACATGATTCTTTGTAGTTTGTTGTAAAGGTTAGAATGTTTTATAAAAAACACTAAAGAGATTAATACATAGTTTTGTTTTCATCTTACTGTGTTTTGTTTTCATGAATGTCTTCTAGTTTTTTGTGGTATAATGTATGATATTGGTTTTATGAGCTTTTATATATGCCTTTCTTCAATGTATGTGATAGTTAGGATGGATAACACACTATTTAAATAGGTGCTTTTACTCTTTCTATTTTTATTTAGATCATTGTGAGCCTATGTGCAACTAAAAATAATTCATTATGTGTTTAATTTTAGAAAGAGTTATATGGATCAAACATATGTCATTTTCCCTTGAATTGATTCCCTATGTGTATGAATTCTAAACTTATGTGAAACTCAACACATAGTGGTAAAACTATATCTAGAAGCATGTTCAAGTCTAAATTTTTTAAGTTCTCCATATTTTCTATAAAACTTCTTTCTCTACCTTTCCTTTCCTTTCCTTCTCCTTTGATGTTTATTTATCATATTTAACCTAATTGTTATTTATAAATTATAGAGGAAGTTATTTGAGTAGTGGACCCATTGCATTGTACCGTGTAGTATATAAAATTTTGGTGTGAAGTGAAATAAGGAAGTGAGCCTCTAGTGGTAGCACCTTATCTCTTGGATATATATATATATATATATATATATATATATATATATATATATATATATATATATAAGAAAGATATCCCATGGAGCCCAATACCCAAAATTCATGCCCTGGATTGTTCCAATGATAATCCTAAAATGAATGGATAAAAGTCACTTATTTTCTCCCTAAGGTAAATTAGTGTACCTAACCCAATACGTGCATCTTGAGGTGCCAAATGGTTAGGAGAATAAGAATGTTCTCAAAATACAATAAAATATTGTTAACTTGGATAATGACTATATGTAGATGATATTTTCTAATTATGTATCACCTTAGTCTTGTAAACTTGGGAAACTCCAACACTAGTTTTTCCTCTTAGTTATACACATGCCTTGATTTTATAAGACTCACATTTGCTCTATCTTGTGATCCTTAGCATATCTCTTAGTCTTACTACCCTTATATTGATGATAGATACATCCCATCTTTCCCAAAATGATTAAAATTTACTTATTTTATACCTCTACAAGTTTTGAGCCTATGCATTTTTTCCTTCTCCTTAAACACTAATGTCTAGGATAGACATTAGCATTAATGTTACTATCCTACCATAATGCAAGTGTCTAGTGACTTAAAGTCATATCATTTTCAAATTAAATGTATTATAATGGTCAACTTAAGTTATTTAATGCAAGATATCTACTGATAATATTATTATAAATACAACATCAACCCTCATTCATTTCCACCTATGAGGACCTAGCAATCATACCAAAAGATCACTAAAAAATAATTCAAGTTACCAAAATATTTCCTATTCTTCCCTATTCTGATATCAATCAAAGTAAAAGCCTAGTTGCATGTCTAAAGTGTATTCAACATAAAGTGAATTTAATATACAAATCAATCCTATCTTAAAGAAGATAAATCAAACTATCCCTTCCACTTGTTTGTACATTTAGATAATAAGTGTCATGACCAATATAGATATACTAGACATAACCAAGGGGTCCCTTACCATAAAAAACATAATTATAGAGGGTTCCAAAGCATCTATTCAAGTAACACCATGAGATAACCCTTGATAGGTCATATTTTTTCTTATTCACAAAGTAAATGAAAAAGTGATGTAAAATCTAACATAGTGCTCACCAAAATTTGTGGCACAAAATGTGGATAATAAACATAAAAGTAAACATGCATAGGAGAATTATAATTAAGTTAATATAGATATAATATGAATTCATAGAGATAGAAATACATTTAAAATCCATTACTTATGAAACTTTTATCTACTAAAATAGAGGAGTAAGAGTTAGAGATCCTTACCTTGAATATGAACTCATTAAGACTCAATCTCTCCCTTAGATAATGGTACTTTGTAAGAGGTTTTTGTGTATTTTTGAAGAAGATAAGGATGTAAAATGGAATATTTTATATCCAAGGACCTCTTAGTGAATCTCAAGATTTTAGAAGACAAAGGTTCTTCTCTCCAAGTGTAAACCCTAAAAAATGACTCCTCAAGTAAAATGATGGAAGAGAAAATTGTAAAGAAGTGAAAATGAATGATTAACTCTATTCTTATCTCTATGAAATGGTAGAAATGGATGTGAATATATAGATATATCTAACCCTAAACTCTTTCAAAGTTTTATCTAATAGACTCAACCTAATTAATCTTATATCATAAAATAAAGTAAAGTAGTTAGGTCCCAGACCAGGTTAGCTAAGGTCAACCTAATCCCATAACATGCTCATATTATTTTAATTACAGGGTTGGTCAAGGATAACCTTATTTGGTAAAACTTAAAAAGAGGTTTGGCTTAGGTAGGGGATATTTAAGGTGATGAATTTCTTGGAGGATTCTGTAAATGAGGTGTCAAAGCTTAGGGAAGTGCATAGGAGAGGTTTATGTTGGTTGCAAGTGGTGGTATAAGGAAGAACAATATTGTGAAACACTAATGGTCTATCAACCCATTTTATAGTGTACATTTTAAGGTGTGCACTTAAAGATATTAAGATTTGATAAGTTTATACAAGAGAGAAAACATCATTAATTAGTAAAGTTTAAAAATATTATGTGTATACATATTCCCCACTGGAAGCTCATCATGTGTCATGCAGGTGTAACAGGTATGATGCTTTGGGAAAAGAACATAGAAACACATAATGTTTAAGTTAAATAAATTATAGTATTATTCAAGCATAAAATAATTAAAATTAAATGGCTGAAAGGAAATAATTGGAATAAAAGTAATGGATACATACTTTGACTTACCTCTATTGTTAAATAGTTATGTACTTGGTTTTTAGTTTTAATCATGGAGGGCATAAATAATAATTTGGATAAATATAAGGATACAAAACTAAAGATAAAAAATAAAAAAATGTAGGAAAGCTAAGATAACTAAAATGCGTAGGCATGGTGTACTTGAAAATTTGGTAAACTAGGCTGATAAATGTTAAGTTAGGACCAAATGACCAAGTCAAAATTTTAGATTAAATTGGGTAATTGAAAAGCCAAGGATAATAAATTACCAAAAAACCTTAAAAAGTATACCTTAAGTAAGAAAGGATGATAAACCAAATCAAAATAAGGATACAAGAAAAATAAAAGTCTAACAATCCTTACTTAAACAAATATGGGCAAGAGATGGTAAAATAAAATTGATGAGTAATCATTAATAATCCTTACTCAATCATTAATGGAAAAAGTGCATGAAAGGGAAAAAAACATTGGTTAGTGAGAAGTAACAATACAAACTAACTCAACAATGGAAAAAGTAATGAAAATATAAATGGATGTAGTTTTATTTTTAAAAAAAAAGGAATAATAATGAAAAATATAGAGACAAACGTAGTTGTTTGAAATGAAATTTTTTCAAATGAAACCAAGGCAATTCTAGAAATGTAAATCAATGGTGTAAAAAAAATTCATAGTCACTTAAACATATGGGTTTTTTATAAAGATAGATAAAACCAAAACAAATTAATGCAAGCATGTTTTTAAGATGTGAATAAGAAGGAATATAGAAGTGGAAAAATAGATGTAGAATCAAACTTTCTTGTCAAGAGAGGAATGAAATGGGTGGTGGGAGAAATGAAGGAAAAATCAAGGTAGAGAAACTCTTTATCTAAGTCAAGACACTAAACTTAGGGTTTTTTAAACAAGAGGAATTTCAACATTAAGGACTCTGAAGAACTTTTCCTAACCACATAAATCTTGGGTTATCAATGAATATCATCCCATGAAGGCTATATGCATGAAAATTAAAATGAACCTACCTTCCCAGAACATGTTTCCCATTCCTTAGGACCCCTTATAGAGTTGTCAGTCTACTATGAATATTTGGTACTTATGTGAGAAAGTAGGTAGCACTATAGATGACTTTGAATTCTCCTATCCCAATCTACTAGACTACCGCACCCCAATGAACCTCGACTCTAGTATGAGGATAATTATGGAGTTTGAACTTATATTATAGTTAGGATATGTGCAATAAATCATGTCTTTTAGCATGATATTGACTTTTTGATTTTTATATTACCTTTTGATCATTAACTTTTGGTTTAAATGATTTGTATTTTAACTTTTGATGGATTTTTCTATTCCTCCTCTATACAGATTTGGATAACCAAACATGGGTGATAGAAATGATTATCATATAAAAACTTTGGAATGGGTTGATAAGAAATAGGAATTAAGATATAATGGTGTCTAATCATCTTTTTTATTGATGTAAAATAAAATTTCTATCCTAACCACAGCCTTGTTTTATCCAAAGTGGAATGAAAGGAAGGGAAATCAAGTGGAAAGAAACATGAAACAATTTGAATTAATTAAAATTAAAAAAATGTGATAATGTGAAAAGGGATAAAATGATAGGTAAGTATGATTCCTTATCATAATAATTTATGTAAGTGTAAGGGAACATGCTAACATAGTTTGTTGTGCAAGTTTTATCTACAAAATAAATAAAAATCAAAGCTGAGAATATGGGATCACAAACTTGTAACCATTTATAAACATTTCAAAAATAACACTTGGTTTGGTAAAAATATTTTGAAAAACTATGCAAATATTATGAGGAGAACATGGTCCTATCCATGCTATTACACTACAACTCATTAAAAAAAAACCTAAGTGGATTTAAAAAGGCAAAAATGGTATTTGTGAGGAGAGCTTGGTCATATTCATGATATTACACTATAAATCATAAAATAAAAATCTAACTGGGTGTAAAGTTATGTGAAAAAATGGCATTTTTGAGGAGAGACTAGTCCTATCCATGATTGTACACTATAACTCACAAAATAAAAAACCAAGTGGGTGTAAAATGCATTAGAAAATAACACAAATTGGGATTAAAAGAGAAAAAGTATGACAAATCAATGTATGAAATAAAAAAGGTATTCTTAAGGAAAATTGGGTCCTATCTATGGTATTATAATGTAACTCACAAATTAAAGAAACCAAAGGACCAAAAGAAGGAACAAAGGTTTAGGTATAAGATAAACTACTACAGAGGGTGTGATCCTTGGAGAAGTCCTACAAGAAGTGTTAGTAGGACAATATATAGAAATATGAAAATAAGGGAGATATTTAACAAAAAAAATTCTTAAAAATTTTCACATTAGTGGGTTCTTTAAAAACATGGCCTTCATTAGCTTGTAGGTGATAGGTGCTAGGATCAAGAATGTCTTTCAAAAAATAAGGGCCCCACCATTTTTGGGCATATTTGCCTAATTTTTTCATGTTTGCTTTACTCTTAAAAACTTTTATTTTCAATTTCTTGTTTAAAAAACATGCATAAGTTGATCCTTTTTTTTCCTCTTATTAACATTTTTATTTTTATTGTTTAGTTTTCAATAAACTACCAACTCTTAGATTAAGATTCATTTTTTTATTTAATTGTTGACGTAGGAAAGTGCACCTGGGGCAAGGAGGTCGAACTCCTGCCTTCTCCTCACAACATGGAAACTCCTCTCTCACCTGTGGGACATCAAAGCTGGAGAGGAGAGTCTCTAGATAAGGGCTAGCTCCCTTTGATGTATCATGTTTATTTCAGAAAGTGCAAATATATATATATATATATATATATATATATATATATATATATTGGGAGGATGAAAAGGGAAGAAAGATATAGGAAAACAAACTACTCTAAGGAGGTGATACACCAAAATAGGTCGACCTTCACACATCCACATTCAGAATCAGACAAAAATAACAAGATATACACTTCAAAATTGGCAAAAAGACCAGACTACAAGAGAAAGATAGGGAGTTCTCATGAAAACAAAAAAATAGAGACTCACCAAGGTACTATACAATACACACTATAAGTGACTTCCCCTATTTTATACTTCCAAAAAGAGCTCTTCTCTTGTAAGCTGCAAACTGGCGCCTTGTAGATAACTGGGTTGTTGGTGTTGAACCTATGAGAGCATCAGAGATAATGACTAAACACAAATAACACTCAGAACATACATAGAATATCTATCCAAGATGGAGGCAAAACTATATTTTTATTGATTTGGGTGGAAATTTTAGCAAAGCTACGCTTTGTAAAATTGTGGAAGATGATTACAAAATGATCAAGTTTGCAATATATATGGAAAGGCAAGGAGGCTCATTTGGCACTCCTTGTTTACAAGTGGCAATCAAATCTCTTCATGTTGAAGAACAAGTCACTTGAAACATTAATGAGCCATCTACTTTGTCTGCTTGAAATCTATGCTTCTTTTTAGATGACTTACACAATTTGTCTACTCATTAATGTGAAACAGAGGAAACGGTTGCACTGCTAGCTGCTTGTGTCCCAAATGATCAATTTACTGGCACTATTTGACCTTCCAAAGTCACTTCTCAAATTGGCACCACTTGGACCAGATGCTCACTCAATCCTTGCGTGTCGCTTTGTCCATTTTGTCTTATCTAGCTCATTTGGCCCCTGGGGCAGAAATCTCGGTGGGTCACTGCACTCTAAGCTCCTTTTCCATGGCTAGCACTTCCTTTGTTTTTGATGACAAACAACCATTTCTCTTTGTGAAATTTGACATTCGTATGGCCGTCATTGGTTTGAAAACCAATGGTTATACCATTCTGCTAATTTTGACGGCTTCCTTGGGTTAATTCCTCGGGTCGCTTTAGCTTGCTATATTTTCCACTTTGACTGTGCATTTTAAATTTGAATTTGAGATTTGATCTTTGACTATGCATTTCTATGGGAAAATTCTCTATGGGAATTCTATTTGGCCCATTCCTTTATTATTGAAGTGCCCAAATCTTTAAAATTATCGAAGTGTCCACCCTCTGAAAAGGTCATTTTGACTATTGACTGCCCTTCAGCCAAGGGCATACCCTTGAACCGAAATCGTTGAACCAAAGTTTGGTTCAATGGTTCAAGGTTCAACCAAGCAAACTGATGAACCAGGCCCATTTGAACTTATGTCTTGAACCAAGTACATTGAACCTAGCCTGTTGAACCAAAAATTTGTTCAACAGTTCAACAATACGAAGGTTCAACGCTATTTGAATTGAGATGCTGAGCTTGAAGATGGATGAACTGAAACTTGAAGAACCATGGCATGAACATGCAACTTGAAAAACACTATTTTGAAGAGCAAGGGAAGAAGGTGATCATAATTTTGTTTGCAAGCAAAAACCGGTCAACAGATGGTGACTCATAGGGGAAGCATGCCTGCCATGCTTAGAAACCCAGTTGCCTTGCAAATCCATTGGGCATGGAGTTAGATAGTAAATTTGAGAATCAGTAATAGCTTTGTTAAAACTTAGAACCAGTTACATATATCTACCTCAAAGGAAAATAAAACACACACAAGACTAAGAAAACTACTACTTGTGCAACAACACTTAGGGAAAAAATAGGAAATAAAACAAGGGAAAATATGTACAGGTGAACCAAAAAAAATTAGTGTCAATGCTTTATATGTATCCCATTAACTAGGATACATAGTTATTTACCATCCAACTTGGAAAGTTAGAATGCATTATGATGCTTGCACTGAGTGATCATGTAAGGACCGCTCGATAGGGCATCAAATTTTGCATGTTTTTGAGGCTTAGCTCGATCTTCATCCCATTTCAAGACAATATCTCCTTCAGAGAAATATCTTGACAATGATATCTTGTTGAAGTGCCTTTTTACTTGTTGTTGGCGACTAGTCATAAAAGCCATAGCCCGATCCCTTACCTATTGGAGCTCCATTAGCTCACATAGCCTGACCTCCATGCTGGTTCCTTCTTCTAGTTGCAGTTGGTGGGAGAGATCCAACGCTGGAAATTCAAGTGAGATGGGAATCCTAGCTTCCCTTCCCTACACGAGCCTATATGGAGAATTTTTTATGCTTTCTTTGGAGTAATTCGGTCAGCCCATAGAGCTATCTTTAGCTTGGCATGCCAAGTCCTCTGATTTTCTTCCATAGTCCTCTTTATAATTTTGATCAAATTTTTGTTGGTGGACTCAACACAACCATTCCCTTGTGGATAATAATTTGATGAAGTGCTGAGGTATATGCCATACCTTAGTGCCCATTCACTAGTTTTGGTTCCTAGAGAAGCCAAGGTGTTATCTGAGATTATGGTGGCTGGGACCCCAAATCTTGTTACTAGGTCCTCATAGAACTCCATGACTACGCTTTCATTTGCTTATTTTAGAGCGATGGCCTCCACCCACCTGGTGAAATAATCTATAGTAGTCAGGACCCATTTGTGCCCAGCATTGGAGGGAGGATTGATCATCCCTATGAAATCTAGGACCCACTACATGAATGGTTGTTCAACTTGAATGGGCTAGAGAGGCATGGTAGCCAATTGCTATTTTTTGTCAAAAAGTGTGCACTTATAGCACTTTCTTACCCAGGCATGGGTGTTCTTGAAAATATTAGGCCAAAAATAGCTAACTCTCATTATCTTTGCTACTATAGTTCTAGGAGTGAAATGACGGCCTGTTAGCCCATCATGGAACTCAGCCAATACTTTAGCAGCTTGGTCTGGGTTAATGCACCTTAGAAGGACCCTGGAGAGATCCCTCCTAAACAATACTTCACCAACCAAGACATAAGGGAGAGACTAGAGTTTGAAATACCTTCTTCTAGTCTTATCAAGACCCTGTGGGCACTCACTGGTAGTAAGGAAATTCCTCAGGTCCCACATCTAATCCTTTATGACAGCTGGCTCTTCTGCAGTGTCTACATTGTGAATTAACAAGTTCTCTTCCCCCTCTTGCTTTAAGTCTATAGCGAACTATTCACATAGGTCCCTTCCCCTCACTAGCTTGGTGATCTTGATGTCTACATCATACTCCATCACTTTGGTAATCCACCCTATCCTCTTCTCATTCAGGTCTCGATTGGTTAAGAAATCCTTAATGCCAGGGTGTGGTACCATGAGGTGAATCCTATTGTTAGACAACATATGCCTAGATTTCTTCAGGCTCTGCACTACTGCCAGGACTTGCTTCTCTACATATGTATACATGACTTCAAAATCCTCTAATCCTTGACTAAAAAAATCAAGTGGTTGTTCGAGGTCATCACCGTTAGTTTGGGTAAGCATGGCAGATATCACTTCTTCATTGCTGAAAGTATAGAGGTTGAAGTCTTTGCTGAAGTCTAAGCTGATCAAAGTGGGAGCCTGGGTTATGGCCTACTTGATATCCTCAAAGCTATCTTTCCTTTGAGCTATCCATTTGAATTCCTCACCTTTTCTCAGCATAGGGGTGAGTGGCTTAACTATCTCTACAAAATTTGGAATGAACTTTTGAATGAAGTTTATCCTGCCAAATAAACTCTATAGGCCTTTCTTGTGCTTCGGTAGGGACATCTCTAGGATAGAGTGAACTCTCTCAGGGTCAATGGATAAGCCCTCCTTGGACACAATGTGGCCAAGGAGTTTCCCCTCATGAATAGCAAACACACACTTCTTTGGATTAAGAGAGGTACCAAACTCCCTACACCTTTCAAAAATTTGCTTGAGGTGCTCTATGTGTTAGCTCACTTTCTTGGAGAATACCATCACATCATCAAGGTAGACCAGCACATTTTTATTCATCAAGCCTCCAAAAGCCATATCCATGGCTCGCTGAAAGGTAGCACCAGCATTAGATATCACAAAAGGCATCTTCTTGTAGGCAAACATCCCCCATTTAGTAGTGAAGGCTATTTTGTGCTCATCACAACCTCACACTAGAATCTGATTATACCCTGAATAACCATCCAGGAGGGAGAAACACTCACTACCTATTACCTTTTGAAGAATCCACTCCATGCTTGGAAGGGGATAATGATCATTTAAAGATACTTTATTAAGGTCTCTAAAGTTGATGCATAGCCTGATCTCCCCATTCTTTTTTCTAACAGGAATAAGGTTGGCCAACCAGTTGGAATGCTTGATTGGAAATATAATTTTGGACTCAATCAATTTAGCCAATTCCCTCTGCATGAGGGTCTTAATTGTCAGATTTATAGGTCTTTGCTTTTGTGTGACTGGTTTGGCATCTTCTTCCAATTTAATAGTGTGCTGGGTAAGCCTTGGGTTGAATCCCTGTAAGTCACTGTAATCCCAAGCAAAGACATCAGAGAACTCTTGACACAATAAAACAAAAGCCCACCTTTCTTGAAATGTGCAAACTTTTCCAAGTGCAAGTAGCTTGTCCTTAAAGATTTAAACCCTTTTGTAATTCTCCTCTTTGGTTGTGATGCATTCCTTGTCATTTCTTAATTGGTCATCCCTATTGAATATGCTTTCAAGAGTGACCAACCCTTTAGAGAGTTTATTGTTTTTCAACTGAAAAATCTGATTGCCGTATTGCAGCTACAATTTCACTTGATTCTGTGTTGCGAATTCAGCTTCTTCCTATAAGAAAAAATCTATTTGTTGGTTGCTTTCAAAAACTTGCCAATTCACAATGTTGTCAGGAACTGAAGGCCGAACCACCACCTTCAAGTGACGTGAACCATGGTCTCAACTTATTTCTTTGGAAACATTGAATTGAGTGCCAATTGCCGCCAGCCTATCCACCTATTTGTTTTGTTCTCTGGGAATGGAAATGATATTGAAAGTGAGAAAATCTTCTAGCAAATCCTAGACTCTATGCTTTTAAGAATTCAACAAGGAATTCTTGGTTAGATTTAGGCCTTTCACCTAATTTAAAACCAGCTCACTATCTCCCAACACTTACAACTCTTTGATCCCTCTTTTTCTTGCCCATTCCAGCCCTTAGATCAAAAACTCATATTCTGCAACATTACTGGTGCAAGAGAATTGGAAATGGAAAGCTAAAAAGTACCTTTCCTTTGAGGGGGAGACCAACATTGCCCCACCACCAACTCCCAACTTACTTCTGGAACCATCAAAATATAGCTGCCATAAGCCAACATCTTCTTTGCTTGCCTTCATTATATTAGGCATGAAGGCATCTTCTTCGTGCATGCAGTAGACTCCAAGGTCTGCCTCCTCAATGAACTTGTATGGATCATGCTCAAAATTAACATTTCCCCACTCATCCAAGAGTAAGTCTGTGACTCCTTTAAGAGCAGAAGATAGAGATTGGTCTATCTGGGACTCTTCTGGGTCAATGATGGTGTAACTAACATTAACTACCTTAGGCATGTATGGTTATAGATGGTCCTTGTAGAGTGGTTTAAATTCAATTTTTACCTTGGTCCCGTACTTGGTTCTAAAAACTAGATATGACCAATTCGTTACTAGATAGCCACCTATCTTTGACGTGAAGTCCCTGGACAAGCAAATTGTGAAATAAGGAGGAACATCCGCTACCAGTATATCATGGGGAATTGAAAAGGTCGAGCAAGCATGCAATGTCAAGCCTAAACCTTTCACAATCCTAACTATTTTTGTAGGTGTCCCATCTAGATATAGGACCCTTTATTCATCTTTTCATACTTCAGTCCCATCTTGTCAGCTATACACTTGGGCATCACTAAAGTACTAGCCCCACTATCAATTATGTAATTGTGTACCAAGAAATCCCCTATAACCAAGGATACATAGAAAGGGGGTGTTTTCTCTTCCTTCTTTACCTGACCTAAAGTGGAAGGTTGTCCATTTGTCATCAAGACATGCTTGCTGGGATAGCCTGATGATCTAGCTCATATAATTCCTTTATCAATATGTCCTTCTGGCCTGGAAGAGATAATGAATCCCATAATGAGATGTTCATATGTAGCTTCTTCATCTAGTCCAATATATTGATTTGAGGGCTGCCTCCCTTCAAGTTTTCTTTGAGGTTGATTCTAAGTTGAACTACAGGCTAAGGGGCTGAAGGTATAGATGGCTGCCTGAAGTTTGGGACCTTTGAATTGGAGTGTGATGGAGAAGGTGTTGTTGTTGTCTGAGTAGTAGCTTGGGCCTTTGTCACTTCCCTTCTCTTAAACCTTGTGTTGGCTACAACACAATCAGCCTGATTGTCTATAGTGCCCACATAATTCACTAAATAAAATTCCCCCTCCATATGATTCATGAGAGTGGAATCAGGCTGGGCTTGATTGCTACTCGTGCTGGGCTACATTGAAGGCTTGAGAACTTGAGATTGAGCAATTGTTTATTTGTCTGCATTCTAAAAATAGTTCATCATCTCATTCATGCAAACAGCTTGTTCTTGACCATATCCTATGGTCAAACAACCTAGTTTCTCTTGTACTAGATTGTTCTGAATTGGCACCATGACTTTAGATGATGAAAGGGGGCCTAAGTTGTAATTTTGAGAAGGCCTAGTCTGAGTGAGCTGACCCTATCCTTGATTATAGCCTTGAAAAGGGGGTTTAGGGGCTTGACCATAGTGTTGATATCCCTAATTTGGCCTGTTGCTTTGAGCTTGCTACCTTTTAAGAGCTACAAGTTCATTTGACATGATTTAAAATAGGCTTTTAACCTCGTGAAGCTCATTAGATGGAGTGGAAGCTGGTTTCTATATGGTAGGCAGAGGAGCCAATGTGGGAGCAACGATCTGAGCTGGGGGCAACATTTCTAGGAAAAGTGGCATGTGAGGCCTAAGGGCTATTTTCCTAGCATGAACTAAGCAATTTTTAATTGCTATGGCTATATCATAAGCATCATGCAGTATATGCCCTCCCATAGATTGGATCATCATAGCAATATCATTGTTTAATGCCTTTAAATAGTACAAGAAAGCATAGCTAGGGGTCAGTCTTACCAAGATGGGAATTCTATCCCAAGTCTTTTGAAAATGCATGTTGAAGTCCTGCATATACTCGTGTAGAGCTCTCTTTATGGTTGTCAGTTGTTTAGCAAGTGAGAGGTCATCACTTTTTTCCCCAAAATGATCTATCAATTGAGTCCCCAATTCATTCAAAGAATGTATTGAATTCACAGGCAAAGTGCCATACCAGTCAAGAGCTTTGCCTTTCAGAGACAATGTTAACAGTCTAATGGTGATATTTTCTTCTGTTACATTGTGAATATTGCAGAGATTAGCAATATTCTTAATATGTTTAATGACTGTAATGGATCTAGCTCCATCGAAAGAAGGCACATTTTTTAGATTTGTTCCTAGAATTGGGTCGTAGCATGGGAGATTCAAGGGGATTTCACCATGAAAAGGTATAAAAGGCAATGCCATGGCTGGGATTGGCTGTAACTAAGGTTCTGCTGTGACTGTGTCTCTTATAACAGGTCTAAGAGGATTGCTTACTAGATAAGGATGGGTCCTCTCAAATCATAGTCTTTTAGTAGAATTTAAAGGTAATTCAATGACTTCGAAAGGAACCCCTCTTGAAGCAAACTTGGTGGTGACTTTAGGCATAGAAAAATTAAGAAACTGGTGTTAATTAGAGAATTGAAGCTCTTACCCATGGAGTCACCAGATGCTGGAAAACTTGAAATTGTTGTGACATGACTAGCATCAATCCTAAAACCTTTTTGAGTTATCAAACTATGTGTCCCATTAGGCGTGCCAGAACTATTGACGTAGGAAAGTGCACTCAGGGCAAGGAGGTTGAACTCCTACCTTCTCCTCACAACATGGAAACTCCTCTCTCACCTGTGGGATAGTGAAGCTGGAGAGGAGAGTCTCTAGATAAGGGCTAGCTCCCTTTGATGTATCATGTTTGTTTTAACAAGTGCAAATACATACAAGAATATATCTATATATATATATATATATAGCTATATAAACTGGGGGGATGAAAAGGGAAGAAAGATATAGGAAAACAAACTACTCTAAGGAGGTGATACACCAAAATAGGTCGACCTTCACACATCCACATTCAGAATCAGACAAAAATAACAAGACATACACTTCAGGCTTGGCAGAAGGACCAGACCACAAGAGAAAGACAGGGAGCTTCTCATGAAAACACAAAAATAGAGACTCACCAAGGTGCTATACAATACACACTATAAGTGACCTCCCCTATTTTATACTTCCAAAAAGAGCTCTTCTCCTATAAGCTGCAAACTGGCGCCTTGTAGATAACTGGTCTATTGGTGTTGAACCTATGAGAGCATCAAAGATAATGACTAAACACAAATAACACTTAGAACATACATAGAATATCTATCCAAGATGGAGGCAAAACTATATTTTTATTGATTTGGGTGGAAACTTTAGTAGAGCTACGCTTTGTAAAATTGTGGAAGATGATTACAAAAAGACCAAGTTTGCAATATATATGGAAAGGCAAGGAGGCTCATTTGGCACTCCTTGTTTACAAGTGGAAATCACGTCTCTTCATGGGGAAGAACAAGTTGCTTGAAACATTAACTAGGCATCTATTTTGTCTGCTCAAAATCTGCCCTTCTTTTTAGATGACTTACATGGTTTGTCTACTCATTAATGTGAAATAGAGGAACTAGTTGCACTGCTAGTTGCTTGCATCCCAAATGATCAATTTTTTGGCACTATTTCACCTACCAGAGTCACTTCTCAAATTGGCACCACTTGGACCAGCTGCTCACTCATTCCTTGCGTGTCACTTTGTCCATTTTATCTTATCTGGCTCATTTGGCCCCTGGGGCAGAAATCTTGGCAGGTCACTGCACTTTAAGCTCCTTTTCCATGGCTAGCACTTCCTTTGCTTTTGAAGATAAATGACCATTTCTCTTTGTGAAAGTTGATGTTCGTATGGCCATCATTGGTTTGAAAACCAATGGTTATACCATTTTGCTAATTTTGATGGCTTCCCCGAGTTAATTCCCTAGGTCGCTTTAGCTTGCTGTATTTTCTACTTTGACTTTGAGCTTTGAGATTTGACTGTGCATTTCCACTTTGACTTTGAGCTTTGAGCTTTGACTGTGCATTTTTGTGGGCAAATTGTCTATGGGAAATTTGTTCAGCCCATTCCTTTATTATTGAAGTGCCCAAATCTTTAAAATTGTCAAAGTGTCTGCCCTCCAAAAAGGTCATTTTGACTATTAACTGCCCTTCGGCCAAGGGCATACCCTTGAACCGAAACCATTGAACCAAAGTTTGGTTCAATGGTTCAAGGTTCAACCAAGTGCACTGATGAACCAAGGCCGATGAACCTTTTCCTTTGAACCAAGCCTGTTTGAACTTATGTCTTGAACCAAGTACGTTGAACCTAGCCCGTTGAACCAAAAATTGGTTCAATGGTTCAACGATACGAAGATTCAACACTATTTGAATTGAGATGCTGATATTGAAGATGGATGAACCAAAACTTGAAGAACCATGACATGAACATGCAACCTGAAAAGCACTGGTTTGAAGAGCAAGGGAAGAAGGTGACCACAATTTTGTCTACGGGCAAAAATTGGTCAACATTAATCATGCATGCTTTAATCTTTCATCATGCATAGATGACCCCTTTTTTTAATCCTTTAAATGAAAATCTATTTCATTGATATATATTGAGATTCTTTTATTTTCAATTTCATACTATCAACTTAACTCTGAGCTTTATTATTTTCATATTTCATGCATGTTTAAAACTGAGTTTAAGATTGATCTAAATTCTAACTTAGGTTACTTAAGTCAAAATGATAATTTTAGACCTTTAATTATCTACGTATTTCATGCATTGGACTTTATTATTTATGTTAACATCAACATTATAGTTATATTTCCTTAACTTAAAGGAAAAAGTTAATTATCTCTTTAAAGATAAATCAAACCAATTAAAAATTCCATTTAACAAAATAACTATTTAATCAATTAGCACTCAAGTCATAGCCAAAAAACTCTAATATCTCAATTATTTTATGATTAACATAATTATTAAAAATCTTAAATAAAAATATATCAAAACAAGACAATGACATTTACTGAATATCATTTAAACTTGTCATTGTATTAGGCAACCTGATTTATGTCAACATCGACTTGATGATCATAGAGTAACATTGCATGAGTAGATATATGCACTAAAATTATATGTTATATCACATAATTTAGATCATCATAAGAATAAAAAAAAACATTATCATAACATAAGCATATTAGCACTAAAAAAAAACTATCTAAATCAAACAAAGAGTTTAAACAAGTTATTCTACTATGGTGTGTGTTGCGTTACAAGTAGTTCTTCTGTTATCTCCCAAACATCCCATCTATGCCATCCTCTCTGAGATTTTCTCCCTTCATCATGATATGAGAGAACAATAAATCTTACATACACCTTGTGACAAGTAGGTAGTTAGTATAAGTCATCATTTATATCCAAAATTATTGATGCATACCAAACATAATGTAAAAATTACGAAGGTAGAGCTGTCACATAATCAATCCATTATGTAAACTAATTAGCATATCATTGTATCATAACTAATATATGTCATAAATCTCAAATCATAGAAATAAAAATCCAATGATAACCATAATAATCCATGGATTCAATGGTTATAAAACTTAGAGTGAAATCTAGATGTAATAGGTTATAACATCAAGACAAGGACTCTTAGAAGCTATCAACAAGGTTAAAAATATTGACAAGTAAGTTTTGAAATGTAGTGACCCGTGGTGGCCAATTTTGGCTAACATTTTTGGTGACCTCTTTGGATTACATGATTTCTATGCATCTTAAACTAGTTGCCTCTTACATCCATTGGGATATGGAGTCACCTATTACTTAGTTTCAGACATCATTTTGACCTTGAACCTGATTAAAAATGACTTGAAATAAGAAAAGTCACCTAATAAACTCTAAAACAAACAACACACCAAAACAAAAAACTCACATACTTGTGCTATAAATCACTTAGAAAAAAACACTATAAATACTTCTATGTAAAACTAACCTTGTGTCATCATCCTCCTAGATCAAAAGGAAAGCTTCTAAAATCACTTCCTCCATGAGATAGAAAATGATATAAATCGAGATGCCTTTTGAATATAATGTTTGATGGATTAGACTTCTTAATTTCCAAATCCTTTGGTATACTCTCAATTGATTCAGTAATAGTAAATATGCCTCTTATTAAAACAAACTCATCTTGTGGCTCTAGACTCACCTCATATTGTTCCTTGATGTTTTAACTAACCTTAAAAGTCATCACATCTTGAATCTTAGGGGAAATATCAGCTTTAGCTTCTAGTGGCTCCATGAAATATTGTGCTTGGTCTTTGATGACGTCTTGGGCACTCTCAAATTACTCTTCAAGGAGGATAGCAAATTCAATAGCATCTTCAATCTACCCTATAGGGGATGTAAACTATTTAAGTACCTTAAATTCATTACAAATGTCAAAGTATTTATACCACATGTTTTCAACATCTTCTTAACTAGCATCTTAAGGGGGTAAAACCTAAGCCACATCTTCACCTTTATCTTTAGGAGTCATAGGACTATTAATAACTTCAAACTCATCCATTTGATCACAGTGTAATTTCAACCCTACTCTCTCAAGATTTTTTTCTTGCTCATTGGAATCCTTGACCTAGGAGTATATTATAAGATAATTGTAATTCAAGAACCATGAGATTGATATATATGGTATTGGGTCCAATAGTGAGAGGGAGTCAAATAAAACATAGTTTTTAATTCATCTTGTCAAATATGTGACATGTGAGAAAAGTCTTCTTGAGGTGATCTTTCTTATACCCAATTTGTTGAATTAGCCAAAGGGATGTAACTTTAATTCCTGACCCTTCTTATACTAAGAATTTTTGAATAAGGGTGGTATTAATTTTGATTTTAATGAAGATATGTGGTTCATCAACTCAAAATAGAATTTCGTCATTAATCACATCTTCTTCAAGAAATTCTATGGAAGGTTTAGAATAAGGACAAATAGTTTACATAGTGTGTACTTATGTTGGTGTAGGATATTGAATAGGTTATTCTACTTCAATAGAAAGAGGTTATTTAATTTCTTGTGACTGTTGCATTAATAATTTTTGGTGATATGGAGAAGTATGAACTAGCTCCATAAGAGGTATTTTATAAGGCATAGAGTTAAGATCATATTGTCACTCAATTTTAAACCATTAGAGAGGTAGTTCAATCCTACTCCAATTGAGTGAAACAATCAGATTACCCTTAGACCTATGGGTTGTCTATAGTGGAGGTAAACCTCTAGTTGATAGGGCTAGCTCGCTTGATATATCTATTTAATCTCACAAATACTACTAAATTGTTGGGATGAAAAGGGAGAGAGAAAACATGAAAAAAACCTAACATAATGATGTAATGCACCAAGTTTAACTCCACAAGACTACCATGAAATTAAGTTATGAAATATTATTCACAAAAATAATCTCAACTTTCAAGATTTATCTAACATAAGTATTTCAACATGGACGTAAGATACAATGTATTTGATAAGGTGGATGAATAAGATCTTTGACTATAAACACTATTACTCTTACTTAAATTTAAAGACATTAACTACACTTTATGTGACCTGTTAGAGGGTAGACTACTTGCACAAAACATGAAAGAGTAAGATGAACACAAGGAGGGATGACCATCACTTATCATTCAACTAGTAACTACTTAACACACTTAGACAAGAAGTTGAGAATTCAAAACCAGATTGGAATATTTTATTTAAAGGAAAAATAATTACTCAAACTATAAGGGCTTCACCATACTAGATATTGATATTTTCCAAAGATAAAAGTGGCTACTTATATAGGGAATTGTGAAGAGAGAGAGAGAGGGGTATAATAGGAGAAGATTAACAAGTGTCCATGTGAGTTAAAAAATAAATGGGGTTATGTAATAGTCATAAATATAATTTCAAATCCTTGTATCTCACTCCTAAAGATGCTCCAATCCTCCATGTGGTGTAGGAGTTATAACTTGGCTTGACACCCTAACATCTTCTTGAAAAATGCCCTTATTTGCATAAGAAGAGTGAAAAATGGGCTTACCAATCATGAATTTTACATGAATTCATTTAAACCAACTCATTAGACACCTATCATGCCTTAATAAAATCCTTTGATCTAAAATTTCATCATTCATGTGTATAGGTGTCTTGAAACTCTTTATTTCCCATGCCTAGCTTGGTCTAAGTGGCCCAAAACTCAAGTTCATCTTATTCAAGTCACTCTTTCTATATGGATAGTATTAAAATTTCTTACTAGACCTAAAACAAACCATTTTAGTTCCTAGAACAACTACCAAGACTTCATTTTGTTCCTCAAGCTCTCACTAGGCCTATTTTCCTTATATCCCTAAAAACATGTAAACCTCCTTGTGTAGGAAAATATACGAAGGGTAATAAAACACTAAGGGAATATTATAGGACCCATTATGGACTTACAGTTTCATGTCTTATATATGAGTGGAATTCCATTTTTCTTGTCTTTCTCTCTCTTCAATTAGCCCTCTTTATCTAGAACCCTATTTTCTTGATCCATACCTTCCCCAAAAGTGTGAAATCACCCAAAATCATGTGATTCACTTTCCCTAGGATATCATCAACCTCCATGTCAAGTTTTAGGTCATAAGACCCTATGGAAGTATGAGACCCATAAAATTACCTTGCCCTTTAGTCTCATTTTAGGCCTATTTGAGATTACCTAGGAAAAGGAGCCTTGTTTGAATACCTCCATAATATTTTATACATAGTTTTGGGATTGTATAGGTGTAACACATACCAAATTACCTCCTCTAATGATTTAAAGGTCTCCTTTGTTTAGAACCCTATAAAATACCAAAAATATGAAAATAGGGCATTTATTGGAGTTTGTAAAACTATAAGTATGGTCAAAGTATATTTGGAGAACCTACTTGGAGTCCTCAATAATATAAAAAAGGTTTAAAGATAAATATATGACATTAAATGTTCCTTAGATTTCCATTTGTCTTGATTGGTCACTATCAAGGTTTTAGGAGGGTTTGGAGCATGTTTTTTTCATAAAGAATATATCCTCTTTCTCTCTCTTAATGCCACAAGATTATTGTTAGGGGACCCATCCATCACCTCCAATCACCACTTATCCATTCAAGTCCTCATGAAAGTTATGATTGTGAGAAGGTACTCCTCAAGTGGTAAATGTGCATTATGTACTCTCTAATAATAGTTTTAGGCCATAATGGCTATTTCTAGGTTTCTCTACAAACAAATACTTTTCTCACCTATGGAAAAAAGTTAGGAGGAATATAAAATCTATCCTAGGTCTCCATTCAACCCCTTTTTCTCTTAACTACAGTCTTCAAGTGTGGATGCCTTGAGGAGTGTATTACACCTATAGTCCTAATGATTATGTTCTATGTATTCTACCCTTAAAGACAGTGATTTAATAACTTGAAACTTATGAGTGTATATAATTAACTCTATAAAACCCTTATGTTACTCATGTTAGCTCACCTACACCATTTTTCACTCTATGACACTATACATAGTCATTTTTCAAGACCTTATGGTGTAACTATAGGTCTGCTTTCTAAATTTAGAGACCCCTATAGGTGGTGATTCTATCTAAAAGGTTGTATTTCATGTTTCCTTTTATTCCTTGAGGTGCTTAGGGATTTACATAACAAAATGGAGTTAACCCTATTTGTAGGTCCTTGAATACATCTCTTTCTCTATTTTCAAGACTAGTTGTAGGTAGTGACTAAAGGGTTTTATAACTTCCTTAGGACATTTGACTGTGTAAGCTTTAGTATACTCACCAAAGATTTTAAACATGCCAAATACTAATTCAACCTTCAATCTATCCATCTCTTCCAAGTGTTGAGGTGTTGATCATTAGGTCTATCATGAAAAAAGAGATTTTAAGCCCATTTAGTTCTTCTTGGATTTCATTATGAGATATCATTATGAAGTTCAAGATCATGTTCAGAATTTACTTATAATTTTTTTTGCATACTTAATAAACCTATCACACCCTATGTTATTGAAGATGAATCATTACTTGAGATAAGTAGTCATGTAGGTGATGTTGACTATGCATGTAATTATTAGACCTAGGTTGTCTTTATGACCTCAATAGATAGGTGTTAGATTGATCATGTTTTAACTCAGGACTTTTATATTTAAAGTTCCACTCAACCTACTCATAGATTTCAAACTCTGAAACTCTACTCACCTTCAATACTTATCCATTGGGATTGGTTGTAGGTGGTGCTCTTGGATGGGTTGTAACACTATTTTCCTATGAATTAAAGTTAATTATCCATGTTTTATCTTTACTTTTGTTGATTTGATGTTGATTTTGGTCCAAAATGAGGACCTATAAGCTTAGGGACTTTAGGTCTCTACTTGATTATTTAGTGATAAAAAAAGTGACCTCTTGAGTCCTTCAACCCTATCAACTTCACCACACTTCCTTGTCACTCCTTCAATGGTCTACATGACTTATTACAATGCCTCATATCATCTTCAACTCACCTTATAGTCTATACAAACTTGTAGGTATAGTCAACCCATACATAAGGTCTATGTATTGAGGATTGGAGCATCTAGTCACTTTGAATCAATTGATGATGGTAGTGGGGCGGTCAAGGCCATATGAATATATGATGAGTTGTATCAAGTCTCCCTCATGGATATAAACATTTTCAACCAACTTTTATAGTCCATACAAGCCTATATATGGAAGAAACACTTATGACTATCATTGAAAGGTGTGTTTGGAATACTATATTAATCCTCCCATACTTTCAGTAGTGTAATGTTATATAAGAACCTTATATTATGATATACCATTGATATTTGAGCCAAATTGGCAATCATACATTTAGTAGACTACTCAAACACAAACCATGTCTCCAAAGAGTAAGAACTTGAAGAATATGAATAAGAATCACATATCAAGGAAGTATCTATGAACTCTATGAAGTTTATGGATATTCCATAATAGATGAAACATTTAGAATTTTTGAAGATGACAAATATCTCAAGCAAACTAAAAATTATATCAGGATTGACTAAAACACCCTGTGTATCAAGACACTTTTCCTCCAAGTAAAGGCATGTCATGTAGATGAGTTAGATGATGAAACTACTAATGATAATTCCATATAGCTCATTATATCTAATATAAACTATCCATAAGTGTTTCCTTTTGGTTATATATTGCATTGCATTTAATAGTTAAAGTCTTATCTAAGTAGTAAATGAATGTAATTATCCTTTGTATGAAATACATTATTAATTCTTTACCTTGTTATTGTGTCTAACTTGGATGAAATGAGAACATGTTTGTGTAAAGAAACACATCCCTATGGTTGGATAATTTTGAGAAGACATCAAAAAAATTTGGCAACTCTTTTGGATATAATTTTGAGGATTTGATGAATGATCTCTAAAGATATAATGCTCCAAATATGCTCCAAAGGTAATCTAAATATGCTTTAAAGATGCTCTAAATGCACCCTAAAGACCTATACATAATGCTACAAATACACCCATGCATGCTCTGAATATGCCCAAACATGCTTTGAAGATGTCCATCTAGATCCTACAGATCGAGATAGTGATTCGAAAGATATTTATTATATATAAATAGATTTTCCATATTTAGATATTTTATTTTAGACATTACTATTCATAGTAATGGTCTAAAATAATTTGGATATATTTGTACTTCTATTTTTTTAAACCAAATAAGTCTCTTCAGATATATGTTAGTTATTTTCTATCTATTATTAGTTGAGTCAGTTCCAACACCTTTCTAAAAGTGTAGTTTCTAATTCCTATATTGTCTATATTTTGAATAATTAGATTTGGTCATTTTTATTAACAAATTTTATACTCTCTGAATAGATGCTGAGATGTGCTTAAATACATATCTCCTTCTCATTCCATAAAGTTATCAAGTTAAAAAGAAGAGTTAGAAATCAGAAATCAGAAGCGTTCCAGTGTAGTTTTGCATATCTATATATGTTCCTTTGATAATGAAATAACATTCAACATTCCTTCTCATTATTGATTAAAGTAGTTCCTATTCTGAGGAAGGATCAAGGGCCCACTTCTCTCCATATATCAAGACAAATCAATAATTTTAGTTTATAGTTTATAAGTATTTATTTAATTTAGGTATAATTCATTTATTACATAGTGTGATTTATTTTAAATGTAAGAGTGATTTATTTTAAATGCACGTGTAATTTCTTTTTCAAAGTGAAGTGTGATTTACTTTTCAAAGTAAGTGTGAATTTCCTCTAAATGCAAGTGTGTTTCCTTTACATGCAAGATTTATTTCAATTTAATGCAAGAGCGTGTCTTTCAATTTCATAAAAATTAAAGTTTGTTAATTCATCTCATACCTAAAATTTAGCAGAGGCCATTTAAGTGACAATAGATAAAATTCCTAGGTTCTAAAATATCACACTATTGTACCCAGCTATGCAAATCAAGTGAGGAAATCATATGTCTTGATATGATTCAAATATTCAACATATTTATAAATACCTTTAAGGTAGGGAAACACCATATAATACTCCTTTAGTAAGGAATAACTCCACTATGTCTCTTTAAGGGGACAATCTCCAATATCCTCTTATAATAGAAGACTCAATGCTTACTTGATATCTTTACCATGATAATCATCTCCTATATATGGGCATCTATCTAACCCATGGATGGGTAACCTCCTAATCCCAATGTAGGCTGACCATTACCCAATGTACTAATTCCATAAATTAATCCATTATCCTAATATATTGTACCCATATATCTAACTAAGGGGATGTGTGCCATATTTCAACATCTCCATCAACCCATATACATTAATATATCATATCCCTAGGCACATATCATTACTTCCCTCCTTGACATGTTTCATCCCTAAAACATAAGAAGAAACCAAATAATGAGTGTGCTTCAAATTGTTTCACACTTGTATCCAATATCGATCATCTAGCCATCCATATGTGATATTGGCAAGTGATAGCTCTCCAAGCTTGTTTCCAAATTCCATTTTTCTCCTCTAATTTCATTCATGATCATAATAGGTATTCTTACATGCATAGTCATAGTGATTTCCCTATTCATTCCATGTGCCATAGTATTTTTTATTTGGAGCCAAATTATTTGAACCATTCTCTTCTTCTTCTTCTTCTTCTTCTTTATCATCATTATTTTTTTTCCTCTTCTTATATCACAACAAATCACTCAAAACAACTTGAAAAATTCTAAAATTTTGACTGTGCTTCTCTTATATATTATTATATCTCCAGTAAAAATTTTAAATAGTTCTCTTCTTCTTCTTCTTCTTCATCATCATTATTTTTTTTCCTCTTCTTAATATCACAACAAATCACTCAAAACAACTCAAAAAATTCTAAAATTTTGACTGTGCTTCTCTTATATATTATTATATCTCCAGTAAAAATTTTAAATAAAAATTCCCTAGATTTCAGAAGATATAACGAAATTAGTATAAACCCTAAAATAGAAATAACTCCCTCAAAACTAACAAAAAAATGTTAATTTTTTTACTGACTTATTTGAAATATTCTTCATATCCAGTAAAAAAATTGTGGAAAAATTCACAACCAATCAAAAGTTATTGATAATTTAAAAAACTAGGGTTTCACTCCACACAAATTTCCCAAATTAAAGCTCTGATACCAATTTATATGATCTTGATATTCAATATATGCAAAAATACCCTTAAGGTAGGGCAACACCATATAATACTCCTTTAGGAAGGAATAACTCCATAATGTCTCTTCGAGGGGACAACCTCCAATATCCTCTTATAATAAAAGACTCAATGCTTACTTGATATATTTACCATGATAATCATCTCCTAAATATAGACATCTATCTAACCCATGGATGGGTAACCTCCTAATACCAATGTAGGCTGACCATTACCCAATGTACTAATTCCATAAGTTACTCCATTATCCTAATATATTGTACCCATATAGCTAACTAAGGGGATGTGTGCCACATGTCAACATCTCCATCAACCCATATACATTAATATATCATATCCCTAGGTACATAGCATGTCTTATGTCATATTTTAAAGTTTTTTATGTTAATGGTGTGAATGCTATCAGAGATCTTCAATTATAAAATATTTTTTATTTGAGTTTCTACAATTTAGTGTTAGAGTCTGATTTAATATTTTTAGGATTTATAAATCACATTAGAAGTAAACCCCCCAAACAAAAAATAGTAAAACTCCAATATCCAATGGTCTCATTACATATAGCCTTAGACATTGGACCTAATAGAAAATCACACCAATCTATTGATTGGTTAAATGAGATGTATAATGATAACCTATAATTTTTGGTTCCATTTCTAGGGATAATCATCAATAAGTGTTATTATGATCCTACATTAGATTTATACAAGTAAATTCAAAAACATTCATAAAACTTGAAAACACAAAAACAAATCAAGACTCCTTAGATTTATAAACCGTCCAAGGGATTCTTAAAGATAATTTATCTCTAAGGGATCCTAAATAAACCAAGAAGAAGAAAGGATCTAATCCTTGCTAGAAAGATTAGGAACTGAAAGAAATGCAATTGAAAGTTGTACATAATTTTTTTCTAATTCGTCTCTTGAACAAGGTTCATCCTCACAAACAAATCCTACAAGAAGAATCCTATTTAGAACATCTTCTCCTATAGGGAAAATTGATCCTAAAAATCCTCTTTTTAGAATAGTCAAATTTGATCCACAATATCTATAATAAGAAGATTTGATGACCAACAAAGATTCTCATCTTGAGATAGATCATAGGTTAAACACCCAAGAATAAAATTTAAATTGGATTGGTAACCAAAGTTGGGAAGAAAATATGGGGAGATGAACATGCACATGTAGAAAATCTTGATCGACAACCCCAACATGACCAAAATTTTTCCTATCCAATCTGCCTAGGTATTGATGATATAAATTCCATAAAAAATATCTCACCATCCATTTTACCTACTTTTAAAGGTAAATCCTTAGAGGATCTAGATCAATTCTTCTTTGATCAGAAAATTTGCTAAACATATGACTATATCATAGACAATCAAAAGTTGACATTATTCCCATCTACACTCAAGGATGCAACCATGAGATGGTTCATGGACCTTGAGGATAATTTTATAACCACTTGGGATGAAATGGAAACTAAATTTTTGGACAAATATCAAAATTATTGTAGAGTCAAAAAATGAAAGGAATACTTTTTCAAGATCAAACAAAATGAAGATGAAACCTTAAAAGATTACCTTGATAGGTTTATATTTATCCATAAAAATAGTGGTTACCAACTCACTGAGGAGGTTTTCAAAATAGTATTTATTAAAGGGTTACATGATGATGTATGTGATGATTTGAACCTAATAGGAAAGGGTGACATTGATAAGTTAACTTTTCATCAAATTTCAGCATTGTGTACTAATTACTCCAAGACAAGACCTAATATAAGGAAATCAAGGCTAGATGAATCACTTGAAGTTGTCTAATTAATGGAAGAATTTATTAATTTTAGGATAGACATTCTAGTATAATTTGCATCCACATTATATGGTGTCAAAGCAAAATCTAATGCTACCAATATTGAATAGTTATCAATCTATTATTCTAGATGGAATCTCAAACATGTGGTAAAAGATTGACCTTAGACAAAACAAAGCTATGTGGTATTTTTGACCTATACCATGATACAAAGAATTGAAAAAACCTTACCATAATAAATCAAATGAAATAAGCATCACATAAAATTGATGAAGTGAATTTTATCCAAAAACAAGGAGACCAATACTCCTAATCTTAGAATCAATATGGTCTAAGATTTCCTTCCAATCCATGGATGGAACCATGGGTTGGATAAGTCACACCACCAATATGGGGACCACCACAACAAAAAACATGGGGTACTCAATAATGGATTCCATAGATGTGTGGAATGCCTCAAAATCAATCTTGGGCACAACAACAAAACCAACAACCACATTGGGTACAACAGTCACCACTTCAATGGTCAAATCAATAATATCAGCCATAGAGAAGGTTTCCTCCATAGTAGGCCTTGATTCCTTTAAAACCTTATCCAACATCAATTGAGCAATTGGTTAACCAAACATAGTTACCTACCCAATTAGTGACAAGCCTAAAGAATATGAAAAATACACTTATTTATGGAGCTAATCAAGAAATTGATGTTGCAAGTGGTTTAACTAAATATAATAATGTTTAAATCAGATCAAGGAAGGTATTAGGATATCCACCTATCACCATAACTAAAATTACTAATGATGAAAACACTCTTGAATCACCTATAGTCCAACAACTAATTGAAGAAAAGGTAGAATCCACAACCACACCAATCATAATTCAAGATCCCCATGATGTCCAACATATAAGAGACTTAAGGAAGAGAAACCTAGGGAAGATTCTAAATTGATACATGATTAAAAAAGATAAAAATATAAATTCCAATGTTAATATCCATTAAGGATAATCCTGAGTTGAATCAAATCATTAAAGGATTGTACATCAAATAACCAGGAAAAAAGAACCAGTATCCCAAAATAATTCAAGTAATTAGCAAAATTATTGATTACTAGCATGAAACATACTTGTTCCTAAATATGGAGATCCTATATGTCCTATGATGAATGTGAAAATTAAGAACAAGTCTATTCTAAATGTGCTTATAGATCTAGGTGATGCCATAAACATAATGACTATCAACACAATAGAGTATTTATCTTTCACAAGGCTTCAACCAACCACTACAATCTTACAAATGGTAGATAAATCCATTGTTTCCCCTAAAGGAACCATAGAGAATGTGTTAGTCACCATAAAATCTTGTGAATATCCAGTTGATTTAATGATCCTTCAATCTAAACTAAATTGGGTAAGATATATGATCATTCTTGGTAGACCTTGGTTAACTATTGTTGCAACATGAATTGATTATAGATTTGGAAACATGACCATTTATAATGGAGTTCATGATAAACATATATTTATCTATCTACTTACTAGACCTTCAATGGGTCTTTTTGGAAAAATATGGGTAGATCATCCTAAACAAAACTAGACTAGCGTGTCTTCTTTAGCCATGGTTACCATCAAAGAAAATGATCAAGAATTTAAAGAAAAAATAATATAAGAATTAGACCAAGAAAGCCTAACTATGAAGTCTGAAAATTTTTATTTGAATTTTAACAATTTTTATCTGAAGTCTAAAATTTTGTCTCCAAATTTTGAAAACCTAGCTCTAAAGACTAATAGCTTAACTCTGAAGACTATTAGCTTAGCTTTGAAGCCTAATAGCTCATATCCAAAGATTGATAGATATGCACTAAAGATTAAAAATCATTAATAGTAAGATTATACCTCCATTATTGAAAATCAAGATAATTCCATAAGATCACCAAACATGATATCTTGTCCACAAGACATTCAACAAGCCATAGTTGACTAGGCTCAAAATATACATAATTTGTTTTTACATGATTTTCATTATCCATTGACAAATATGTTTTCCATAAGTGAAACCTTTTACAAGGATGTATCCACACTTCACATGTTAATACCACACACATGTCCATTAAATGCCTTGATTAGTGAATATAAATAGTTAAATTCCATTGTTTTAGGCACTAAAAATATTGCAATCCAACCTAGTAAACTATTAATTATCAATAGTTGGTTAATTGACCAGTAAAAAAGAAAAGTATTTGATGTGTTGGTATAACACGTAAAACATTTTTCTTGGGATTAAAATGACATGAAATGAATACATCCCAGTGTTTATACACATCATATATACACTAAAGATGTTAGACCAATCAGATAACCATAATGGAGGATTAACCCATCCTTGAAAGAAATTATTAAGGAGGAGATAGAAAAACTATTAGATTTTGGTTTTACTATCCCATATCTGATAGTCAATGGGTTTCACCTCTAGTAATTGTGCCTAAAAATAATAGAAATAGAGATTTTGTGTAAACTACATAGAACTAAACAAAGCTACTATGAGAGACTACTTTCCCTTGCATTTTATTGATCAAGTTTTAGACAATTTGGTAAGAAAATAAAATTTTTTATTAGATGGATTTAGTTGATACAACTACATTAGAATAGCACATGAAGATCAAGATAAAACTATATTCACGTACCCCTAAGGAACTTATGCTTATATAGTCCTTCCTTTTAAATTATGCAATGCACCTATTACCTTTCAAAGATCAGTGCTAGTCATCTTTTCTGATCTTACAAATGATTATGTGGAAGTGTACATGGATGATTTCACTATCCATAGTACTAAATTTTATGAAGCTTTGAACAATTTGGATAAAGTTTTTACTAGATGTGAAAAACACCAAGTATCTTTGAGTCATGAAAAATGCATCATAATGGATGATGAAGGGATAGTCTTATGACATCATATCTATTATCAATCCATAAAAGTAGATCCCAAAATGATTGAGGTAATTTATAATCTCCCCATTCCACAAACACAAACTGATGTTAAAAGTTTTCTTGATCATGTAAGATATTATAGAAGATTTATTGAAGACTTTAGCAAAATATCTACCTCTATGTTTTATTTTTTTTATAAATATAGTGAGATTGTATGGAATGATAAGTGTCAAGAAACTTTTGAAACATTTAAGAACAAACTCATCATTTAAGTACCATTCATAATATCCTTAGTTCAGGTTACTACTAGCCATCTCTTTACAAGACTGTTAAAAGGTTTGCATGGCAATGTGATCCTTGTCAAAAGATGGGTAAACCTACTTTGTCCTCTAAAATTCTTCTTCATCCTCAAATAAATTTAAAACAATTTAAAAAATGGGTTTTATATTTTTATGGACCAATCAACCCACTATCTCAAGGAAAATAATATTTATTAGTATGTATTAACTATGCTATTAGGTGGGCTAAAGTGCAAGCACTCATCTTTACTAGGAAAGAAATGGCTGCTGATTTTCTATATCATAAGATCATGCTAAGAATAGGAGGTCCTATATTTATTGTTTTTTATCAAGGGCCCCAATTTATGTCTAACATGATCAAGGGTTTTATATAGATGTACTAGATCAATCATAGGAAATCTTCACCATATCATCCCTAAGATAATGGGCAAGCGGAGGTCACCAATCAAGAATTGGAAAACATTCTCACCAAAATAGTGAATAGTAGTATAAAATATTGGGAAAAAAAGTACTCAAGTAGTTTGGGCATAAAATACATCATGGAAGATAATTACATGATTCTCTTAATATGAATTTGTATATGGAAAGAAACCTTTGTTACTAATAAAATTTGAATTGCAGACATTGAAGACAATAACTGATATGGGAATTGATCTTAATGAAGCATATAAAGATATAATCATGTAGTTAAATGGGTTGAATAAATTGATAATGGATGCACTCACTCAAACTACCATGATCCAAAAGTATAGAAAGTAATTACATGATACTCACATCAAAGAAAGATAGTTTTAAGGAGGATATTGGGCACTTCTATTTGATTCTAAATTCTAAAATTTCAAGGGTAAGCTTAGAATAAGATGGTTTGGACCATACTTGATCAAAACCATTTTCAACAATGGCTTTGTTTAGCTTTAACCAATTGATGGTGACCAAATGACACTCTTAGTTAATGGTCATGGACTTAAGGTGTACAAAAGACCTCTCATCAAGGAAGAGTTTATTAAGTAAAATCAAGACCAATTTGACCTTGTGGAAGAAAATAGTTATTCCACTAAAGCTAAGTGATTTTTGAAACAAACATTCAATAAAGGAGTGATGAAAACTAGCAACTGGTAGTTCTCCTCCCTTCAAAATAAAAAAATAAAAAATATATATAAATATTAAAATTAAAAATATATAAAAATAAAATTAATAAAAAACACTAAAAAGTGAAAACCAATAAATACAACTTTTTAGAAGAAAAAATTCTTTAATAAAATATTGTTAACTAACCTATCTTCTCAAACTTGTTTATCCCTATAGGACACATGACAAACACTAGGAGATAGGAATGGGTTTATAAAGTAAAGGTACATTTGTATTTCTTTTCTAAAAAGGTTAGACATTTTCTATTTCATGTCATGTACATGTAATGATTAGATAGCTAACACTTTTTCAAATGGATAAGTTTTGATGATGTCACATGGATGTGATGAAGTTGACAACATCATCACTACATTCAAATATTTTATTTGAAGTTTCTTTAAAAGACCCTTTAAAAAAAGATATGATGTGATACAAAAATAATTGACGTTATTGCTTCAAGTGTTTCCAATTATGACCTTTACAACAAATCATTGATAATGATAAAAAAAGTTCCTTTCCATTAAATCTCACATGCTCTAAAGTACTCACCATAATTTTCTCCATCATTTCAAGATATATCTTGATTTTATATTCATTATTGTTGATTGTTGCATCATATCCCTAATTCCTTACCTTTCTTTCCTTCCTGTATGTCTCATGAAATTCCAAGATCCATTTTTTCATAGTGTAATCAGGTTTTCAAGAAAATAATGCCGACTCCAAAGATGGGAGGAAGGAAGAAGAAAAGTGAACTAGAATCATTAGATGTATTGCTTCAAGATGCATCAACTAGAGATATTTTTGAGTTAGTAGGGTGGTTAACTTTCTTGAAAATGTTTCAGGGTTTTTAAGAAGATATTATACAAGAATTATTTGAAAATTTTGATGAGGACCATTCTACTATCAGTGGTAAACACATTATGGTAGATCCCTCTATGATCAATGTATTATTTGGAACTCATGAGGAGGGTGTAGTTGTTAAAAATAAATTAATCTTTGTTGACTTAATTTAATGTTTATTGAAGGAAATGAGTTCCATCTTATATTTTCTAAATCCCCATAAGATGTGGCCAGAGGAATTATGAGATATAACCTTCAACATCCATGGTAGAACATTTCATTATGGGTTCTAACATATCTTTTATATGATGGTCAATTTATAATGGTTAGTGGAGATGCCATGTGGCTTCTTATTCACCTGAGGAGAGGATTTGATAGGGTAGAGTACCAGATAAATTTTCCATATTTTCTTCATAATGCCCTAATCAATGTTGCTTAGAAATTAAAAAGAGGTATTGGGTCTATATGATACCATGGGTTGCTTACCCTCATTGGTTGGCATCATTTTCTACAAAAAGTAAGGTTAAAAAGGCTTGGTCCTCCTTTCTCCATGAATTCTCCCAAATTTATATCAACAAAACACCATGCCCTATCTCTCCTCCTTATACCATAGAAAAAATTTAAGAAGGTCCATCTTTAGCACCCTTAGCTCTAGATATACTGCATCAAAGATCAAAAAGATGAATGGGAGTTTCCTCAAAAAACCCTAATCCTCCAATCAAGCTCCAACATAGTCGTTGGATCATTCTATAGGAAGAAAAAAAAGGAGATGTTTAGGTAGATAAGATTTTGGGAAGATTAAGCTCTACCATAGATGTTACATATGTTTAAAAAGTAACTAAAGAAGAGCCCTATGCATAAGAAAATGTATTTGAAGAAAAAACTCTTGGAGAATAAATGGTGACTCAAGAAGCAAAGTGACCCTTACCATCTATAGTTAATAAAGGTAAAGTACCAGTAATAGAATAAGGTTCATATTCCCCCTAGCCTATTAATGGAAAAGAAGAGTTTCAGCTTGTCATGACTCTGTCCTAGCATAAATAAATAAATACTCAGATTACTAATCTACGATAGACTATTTCTAATAAAAATTTATTGATTATTCAAAACACCAATAGAATACATGAGCTAACCATGTAGACTATTGAGTTACAAGCCTCTCTATAAGCCATGTAGATAGAGATAAGAGAAATAATAGTCCAAGCTGAAGGACTTACAAGAGTTGTTCCTTCATTCCCCCTTCCACTCCATGAAATGATCTTAGTTTAGAACAAAACCCAACATAAAATTTAGAAGTTGGATGAATAAAATGCTAAGATTAAAGTACAGACTTAGAAAAAATTATAAAAAGATCAAAATTCCATACAAAATATTTGTGCAATTTATGAAAAATTGTTATCATGTAGGCAAATTTCCTCTGTCTATGTTCTTTTTCTTCATGAGCAATTCTACAAATGGTAGATATAGTTGGTTTTACTTGGATTTCCTCATATCATTAAATATGAACACATGTTTATAGACTTATTTCTCAAAATTATTATATAAAGACAAGATGAAAACTGTGAATTATATATTTTTAACATGTTTTTAGGTTATCAATCTGGTTTTCTAGTAAATTTTTTTGTAGGTAAAACATAATTTCATGTTTTCCTATCTACTTTAAGAAATCATACAACATACCAAAAAGCCCAAAATTTTTTTGTGTGTTGTATAACACCATAGGGTTGTGTATGAGACTTGAATTTATAGAGGCCAGGAAGCTTCTTGTGCTTTTCAACCCATGTACCACATGTACATGAAAAATAAATACCATGAATTATTAAGAACCAATGTGGTTAATTTTAGAAATTTTATGAGCCAACATTTCACCAATTCTATCAATTCCCACATTGCCATATGGAAGACTTTACCAATCACTTTAAAATGTAGGAAAGTCCTGAGTCTCACCACTATTAGGTGGAGTTTTAGGAGAGCTCGGGGAATTGCATATATTATCACTCAACTTTTAGATGAAGGAGGCTCAGATGTATGGATTGGAATGAGATTCAAACCTCCAATAATTATTTGTCCTCTATCTCCATGGAAGAGTTGGCACAATTAGGTGGAAGTTGAATATCAGGCTTGGATACACATGGTAATAAGGGTTTATGGATTCTTTCCTAAAGGTTACCATGATTGGGGCCACCATTTTTAGATTTATGATCTTAGTCAGTGACTAGAATATAGAATTTTAGATTAAAGACTAGTTATTCCACTTGTTTGCAAGAAGACTTGCAAAGGGTAAAGTATGGGGGAAAAATGATGAACATTCCATATAGCTCATTATATCTAATATAAACTATCCATAAGTGTTGCCTTTTGGTTATATACTACATTGCATTTAATAGTTAAAGTCATAACTAAGTAGGAAATGAATGTAATTTGTCCTTTGTTTATATGAAATACATTATTGATTCTTTACCTTATTATTATGTCTAACTTAGTGAAATAAGCATAGTTTTGCATACAAAAACACATCCCTATTGTGAGATAAATTTGAGAAGACATCAAATAGTTTTGGCAACTCTTTTTGGATATAGTTTTGAGGATTTGATGAATGAGCTCCAAAAATCTAATGCTCCAAAGATGTTCTGAAGATGATCTAAAGATGCTCAAAAGGGATTTTGAAGATGATTCAAATATTCTCTAAAGAAACTATAAATACATATAAAAAATGCTTTGAAGACACCTATGCATGCTCTGAAGATGCCTGAACATGGTCTGAAGATGTCCAACTAGATCCTACTGATCGAGATAATGATTGTAAAGATATATATTGTATATAAATAGGCTTTCCATATTTATATATCTTATTTTAAACATTACTACTCATAATTATGGTCTAAAATAATAAATATTTATTTGTACTTCTATTTTTTGAAACTAGATTAGTCTCTTCGGATCTATGTTAGTTATTTTTCATCTATTGTTAGTTGAGTCAATTCCAATGCCTTCCTAGAAGTGTGAGATTTGATTCCTAGATTATCTATATTTTGAATAAGTATATTTGGACATTTTGATTGTCATATTTTTAAATCTTTGAATAGATATTGGTATGTACTTAAATATATATCTCCTTCTCATTTCATGGAGTTAGCAAGTTAGAAAGAAGATTTAGAAATAAAAAATCAAAAGAAGCATTCTAGTGGAGCTTTGCATATCTGTATATGTTCCTTTGTTAATGAAATAAAGTTTAGAATTTATTTTGATTACTAATTAAATTAATTCCTATTCTGAGGAAGGAGCAAGGGCCCACTTATCTCCAAAGATCAAGACAAAATAGTACTTTAAGTGTATAGTTTACAAGTATTTCTTTAATTTAGGTATAATTCATTTACTGTAGAGTGTGATTTATTTTAAAATTAAGAGTGATTTAAATTAAATTCACATGTGATTTACTTTTCAAAGTGAAGTCTGATTTAATTTTCGAAAACAAGTGTGAATTTTCTTTAATGCAAGTGTGTTTTTATTACTTGAAAGAGTTATTTTAATTCAATACAAGAGTGTGTCTTTTAATTTCATACAAAGTAAATTTTTTAATTCATCTCATATTTAGAATTTATCAAAAGCCATTTAAGTTACAATAGAAAACATTATTAGGTTCTAAAATATCACATTGTCCTACCTAACCTAGGAAAGTCGAGTGAGGACATCCTATGTCTTATGCCAACTATTTAAGTTTTAGATGTTGATGGTGTGAATGCTATATGAGATATTTAGTTAGAAAAAATTTAAGATTTACTTTTATACAATTTATATTTAGAGTCTTATTTACTATTTTTAGGATTTATAAATCATATTAGAAGTAAACCCCCTAAATAACGAACTATAAAACTCCAATATCCAACTGTCTCATTGCATATAGCCTTGGACACTAGCCTTGATATAAAATGACACCAGTCCATTGATTAGTTAAATGAGAGGTATAAAAATATCCTATCAACAACCATGAAAATGAGATACTTTACCTCTAAAAACATCCTTCAAAACCAATCTTCTCCTTTGAATTCTAAAGTGGAGAAACACATACAAGAATAAACCCTGCTTGGATGGATAAGACAGTGATATCTTATCACTCCTAGTAATTGTTCATAAATAAGGGAGAATTAATATGAAACTAATGTCATTGATTTTAATATTAATATGACTCCTAATAATGGAAAAAGTTTTAGCTCCTAATCTCTCTCTCTCTCTCTCTCTCTCTCTCTCTCTCTCTCTCTCTCTCTCTCTCTCTCTCTCTCTCTCTCTCTCTCTCTCTCTCTCTCTCACACACACACACACACACACACACACACACACACACACACACACACACACACACCATTCACTTCAAATTTGCCTTTCTAAGCTTATGAAGGGATAAAGAATGCTTGAATCAACTGTTTGACCTAAAAATTGGTCAAAATCTATAAAATGATCTAAGGTATCCCAAAGGACACTTAAAAATGATTTCCAATTGAAATCTAATATTTCAAGGTCATACAAGTTCCTAAATGTGCTTGTAAAGTGTCATTTTACTTAGTCTAGGCATTGAATTGTAGCTATTGTCATTCTTTAACTATCTCTAAACATTATCTAACCCATTTTGATAGTAGTTATGTTTTTAATTATCTTGAAATATTTTATTCTTATAATGGTACATGTAAATCCTCCATATAGGCCAAAAGGTGGCCAAATTATCATTTTTGCATATAAGATCCAAATAAAAGGTTAGTGCATGATATTATGATCTTAATGACACCTAAACAACCATTTTTAATTAGATTATACCATAATAAAACTTTTTCCATGTTTGATAATTCAAGACCTTGAAATTGACCCCTATGATTAGACAAGTGAATATAAGACCAAACTTAGGACAATACTAGACAATGAAAAATATGACCGTATGAAACTATTTAAGACCATGAAAAGACTATGACAAGACCATAAAAAGTTTTTGACAACTTATGAAGTTTCAACCTAGAGGGAGTGACCAATTTTGACTTGAGGTGAAAATTAATTCAATAATTTGATGATACAAAGGGCTAGAATTCTTGAAATTCTAATGGACTAATATCCTTATCCTTCCATTGGGAAATGGAGTCACTCTTATGCTATAATATTAAACTTACATGCCTTATAAATACTTAAAATTCACACCAAACACACAAAAAGAATCAAACACACACTATGATAAAGGTATTTAAGGAAATCACACATAAAAGAATCAAAATAACACAACTAACCTACTTCGTATAGACCTCAAAACATGTTTGAGGTGATGAAACAATTCCTCTTCCTTTAACTAGGATAAAAAACAATATTCCTTGAGTCATAACTACTCCATGAGAATAAGTCACCATATAATGGATGTTTCTCAAATAAAATTTTCTTGTGAAGGTGATCATAGGACATACCACTCATGGGACCTCTGCTATCCATAACTACACCACTTGAAACTCCTTTTAATGGTCCTCTTAGCTCCTCTTGAATTCTACTTGACAGTGCAGACTAATTTTACTCTTTCATTCTCATTTGATGTTTCTCAGCTTGATTATTAAGAGTCATGAAAACTTTCTCAAAATTTCCTTTATCTAGACCATGATGTGTTTGATGTCTAGGACCATCATGCTTGCCTTCTTGCTATTCAAACTAATCTGTAAGTGACTCAATATCATACTATTACCTATACTGCTCTTCAATCACACAAACCTCTATCTTTGTCTTATTGCATTCCTCTAAGACTATAGTTTTTTATAGTGATTTGATACTCTTATTCATGATCATTAGGTCCACTAATTAATTTACTATCAAGCTCATATTTCTTTTAAGGGATAGTTTCCTTATTTAAAAAAATTAGCTATAGCATGAAACTATTGTCATAGTTCATCGCACATTTCATGACTATCACACTTATGAACTTATTCATTTTGAGTAGACAAAATTATACAATATTCATCATTATCATGATATATCACACTTGGAGACTTATCATCATCATCCATATAAAGAAAGTAGTTACCCCATTCAGATTGTTTAAGGGAAAAATCAAGACTTACCTCAATAAACTCATCATCCTCTTCATGAATGATATATTTACTAAGACCTATCTCTTTAATGAAGTCATAGGGATCATAATCATAGGTCTCAACACTATATTCATCTAAGAAGAGATCAAAAGTACCTTTAATAGGGGAAGATGTTCCTTCATTTATGGCATGTTCCTCTTTCTTATAAATAGTGCAATTTAGATTGGAACTAGTTTCTACATATGGTTCAGGTAGATCCACCGCCACTATTTCTTGTAGAATTGGAAAATTTTGGCAGTCATGTAAGAAAACTTTCAAACATTAAATGAGCCCTATTGAATTGGATGGTTATCCATAAATTTTCAAAAATATTTTTTTGTAAGGATCATACTTTAAGCCCAAATTATTTGCAACTAGTTTAGGATTGACTGAAGTGCTTACCCCACTATCCACAATGCAATCATGGACCAAGTTATCTCCCATAATGAGGGTATGATAGAAAGGTGGGGTTTTTTCATACTTAGTGGAAGGTTAAAAAATATGAGTAAGTGCATTTGTAAGAGATACACCAATATTATTTGTTGGTTTAGGGGAAATATGGAGTTGGGATAACTACTCTTGGAGTAACTCCTTTTGACCAGGCATATGGAGTACCTCCAAAAGGGATATGGTTTTTTTTTGTGTTATTCAAAGATTCAATAATATTCAAATGGGGGACACTATACTTTGATTTCATCCTTTGAGGAAATGTAATACCTTGAACTTAAAGTAATGAAGGTTTGACCACATTTCACAAGTTTTGATTTTGAAGAGGTGCAGGACTTGTAAAGGCTACCATATTTTCATCCATACATTTTTGTCTTGAAGGGGGGTTGTTTGGAGTTCTATCCACATCTTGAGCATATTTTAAATCTCTCATTTTTAACCTTGTGTTATCTTAAAATTAAGTTCTATAATTTATGGAAAATATATCCTCTATTTGGTAGTTAACAAAGCTCATTCTTGAATTACTACACTCTCCACTTAGTTATGCTTGCATAGAGATATCATCTTCTGATGTCAAGTAAGGAGAAGTCCCTCATTGATCCACCAAGGCTTGAAATTTCCCCTAATTAGAATTAATGTATTGACCTTGAGGCTTCCCCCAAGAATTTGGCCATTCTTCTCCTTGCACTAGGTTTATATGGATTAGAACCATGGCTCTTGAGGTGGAAGTAGAATTTAGATTGTAGGAATTATGTGACATATTGAAATTATTTTGACTTTTCCCCTTCCCTTGACCATTATGACGAGGTGTAAATATGTTTTATTGTGAAGGGTAATAATAAGAGTTTTAGTAAGCTCTAATATGTTAATTTGATTTCTTAGTTGAAGTTTCTAAGGATTTATATTTTTCTTGCCAATAAATTGTATCCTCTTATTTCTTTGGAGAAGCTTTAGACTTTGTATTTGGATTTGGAATTAGAGAAAGGCTTGGATGGGTAATAGGAATGTTAGGAAAGATAGTCATTGAGACCTTTAGAGGTATTTTACTAGATTGGATCAAACCATTCTTAGTTATAATAGCCACATCATAGGCCTCATGTAAATAATACCCTCCCATGGATTGCAACAGACAACTATATTAGTCCCAATAGCTCTAAGGTAGTCTGGGAAAGCAAAACTTGTACGAGGTCTCATAGGAGGTGGAAGCCTATTCCATGTCCTTTAGAACCTTTCATTGAACTCATGCATGGATTCCCTAGACCCTCTTTGTATGACATTCATATAATGGATAATTGATGTATGATCACTCTTATCTTCAAATCTTTGAGTCAACAACTCTCCAAGTTCATCCCATGTAGTAATGCATCCTCCTAGTAAGGTTATATACCAATCAAGGGATTTTAACGTAAGGTACATGGTAGGTAATATTATTTATATGTTAATTTATGTAATATTATGGAAATTTTAGAAGTTGGATATGTCTCTAATGTGTTTAATTGGGGTGATATAACCTTCCCCATTGAAAGTAGGGACACTCTTGGTGGCATTGGGAGGGATATCATCATATGGAACAAGGTTTATAGGATTTTTAGTATTAAAATATAGGAAAAAGTTTGCTTAGCCATGTTACTAACCTTAAGATAACTTGGGTAATCTATAATAAATATGGGTAAGTGAGAAGTCAAAGACATTTTGGAGTATGGATGAGTGTTAGCAAATCTTCTTGCTTTAAGAGAATTGTAAGGTAACTTTAAAAACTCAAATGGAATGCCTTTAGTAGACTATCTTTTATTTACCTTAGGAATGAAAATGAGGTACTTCTTCACAACTAGGAGCTAATGAGTGTTGGAGTCACCAAATTTTTCATGAAGGAAGCCTTACAACTTTAAGTTTGCCAAGGTTAGCATTCACCCTTGACAACTTCTTGGAATATGAGTCCCACTGGGTGTGTCCAAACTATTGTCACTCAAATTTTCACCCTTGGAGAGGTATTTCAAGCCTAATTCAACTGAATGAAACAATGATATTACACCTATACCTATGGGTTGTCTATACTGGGGATAAACCTTTAGTTGATAGGGTTGGCTCCCTTAATATATCTATTTAAGCTCATCACCTATGCTACTAACTTGTTGGGATGAAAAGGGAGAGAGAAAACATGAAACAAACCTAAAATAATGAGGTGATGCAAAAATTTTAAATCCAAAAGACTACCATGAAATTTCACTATGAAAGGTGATTCACAAAATTGATAACAACATCCAAGATTTCTCTAACATAAGTATTTCAACATGGAGGTAAAATGCAATGCATTTCTCAAAGTGGATGAACAACACGTCTTATTTTAGACACTAGTACTCTTCATTACACTTAAATATATAAAATAACACTAACTACACTTCATGTGACCTGTTAGATGGAAAACTACTTGAATAAAACATGAAAGAGTAAGATGAACACAAGGAGGGATGACTACCACTCATCATTCAACTATGAACTAATTTACACCCTTAGACAATAATTTTATAACTAAAAACCATATTTAAATATTTTATTCAAAGTCAATATTAGTACTCAAACTACCAAAGATTTACCATACCAGCTGTGGATTTTTTACAAAGCTAATAGTGGCTACTTATATAGGGAATTGTGAAGAGAGAGAGAGAGAGAGAGAGAGAGAGAGAGAGAGAGAGAGAGAGAGAGAGAGAGAGAGAGAGAGAGAGAGAGAGAGAGAGAGAGAGAGAGAGAGAGAGAGAGGCACAGTAAGGGAAGATTAACAAGTGCCCATGTGAGTTAAAAAAATAAATTGGGTTATGGAATAGTAATAAATATACTTTATAAGCCATTTTTCTCACTCGTAAATATTCTCTAACCCTCCATGTACAATAGGAGTTAGAACTAGGCTTGACACTTTGACTAACTTCTTGAAAACTACCCTTATTTAAATAAGAAGAGTGACAAATGGAATTATCAATCATGAATTAACCATGAATTACTTTATACAAATTTATTGGACACCTATCATGCCTTAAGAAACTCCTATGATCTAACATTTCATCATTCATGTGCATAGGTGTCTTGAAAATCTTTATTTCCCATGTTTAGCTTGGTCCAAGTGGACCAAAAATCAAGTTCATCTTCTTCAAGTAACTATTTATCCATGGATGTTATTAAAATATATTATTAGACCTTAAAAAAACATTTTGGTTCTTGAAATAACTCCCAAGACTCCATTTTGCTCCTCAAGCTCTCATTAGGCCTATTTTCCTTATAGCCCTAAAAACCTATAAACCTCCTTATAGGAGAACGTAAAGATCGTAATGAAAAAATAAAGGCATATTTTAGGATCCATTATGGTGTTATAGGTTCATCTCAAGTTTCATGTCCTAGATATGAGTGGAAGTCCATTTTCTACCTTTCTCTCTCCTCAATTAGTCCTCTTTGCCTAGAACCCTATTTTATTGATCCAGAACTTCCCCACACATGTGAAATCATCAAAAATAATTTTATTCACTTTACCTATGCTATAAAAAATGTTAATTTAAAATTTTAGGTCCTGAAACCCAATGGAAGTATGAGAACCATGAAATGTCCTTTCCACCTAGTCTCATTTTAGGCCTATTTGAGATTGCCTTGGAAAATGAGCCTTGTTTGACTACCTCCATAATATAATTTGGAAAATTTTTGGATTGGATAGGTGGAAAACATCCAAAATTACCTCCTCAAATTATTATAAAGTTCTTTTTTTAGAACCCCTGTAAAAAATTAAAAACATGTAAAATAGGGCATCTATTATAGTCTATATAATTACAAGTACAGACAAAGTACATGTGGAGAACCTAATTATAGTCATAGAAAACATATAAGATGTTTTAGGTGAAAAATATTGTATTAAATGTGATTTATAGTTCCATTTATACTGACTGGTCACTATCAAGGTTTTAGAAGGGTTTTAAGCATATTTCAATCTTAAGGATTGTTCATAAATACCACATCCTATTTATCTCTCCTAATGCATTTTTTTATGGGATACCTACACCACCTATAATAAACACTATGTCCCATTCAAGTCTTAATTAAATATATGAGTGTGATAAGGTATTCCTCGGGTGGGAAATGTGCATTATATGCACTCTAACAATAGTTCTGGGCCAAAATGACCATTTTCAAGTTTCTATCTACAAAACAATACTTCCTCTCACCTCTAAAAACACCATAAGATGCATATAAAATGTGTCATAGGTCTCCTTTAAACTCCTTATCTTAACCTTAGTCTTCAAGTGTGGATGCCTTGAGGAGTGTATTAGGTCTACAGACCTAATGACTATGTTATCTATATTATGCCCTTGAAGAGAGTGATTTAATCACTTGAACACTTATGAGTGTATTTAATTCAATATATAAACCCATTAGGTTATTCATGTTATTTTATGTAGGAACATCATCCAACAGGGCGTATATAAGGTTTTGAACTATCTTTAGCAGCTCACTCTAGAAGTTCCCTCTAAAAACATATTTGAATTTGTAACAATATATCTTGGAGGATTTAAATATTTTTAATCACCTCTTATAGGTGAGTGGTCACTTGTAAAAATCATAATATGATCTAAATAAATTATAAAAAAAATGTTAGTAGTCTAGGACGTAGTTAGGAGTTTTCTAATCCTTATTAGTGTCCTAATCATTCTAGAAAGCTAATAAAATAAACGTACCTAAGGGATATGTAAGAACCAATAATTTTATATCTTAACTTAAATGTTTGAGGGGAATATTGGGTCAAATTATACCATTCTAAGATTATTTAAGCATTCAACTAATAGATAGACATTGAACCTATCAAGGGGGAGATATCCTAAATCAAAAAAGCATAAAAGGATGAAGAAATTCATGAATAAAGTATAGGGAGGATGGTCTACTAAAATAGAGAATAAGTTATGTATTAAAATGATGTTTTTATCATTTTATTTGTTTATATATTCTTTATAAATAATGAATATTAACATGTATGACTGTGTCAAAAGGTATAACAAGTTTGTACAAGGAAAAATCATATTTACAACAAGAAGAAGGCACATGTTAATAAGCAATGTACACAGGGGTAATGAAAAATTTGTCACTATATTATCCATAGATTTATGATACATTTAGTTGTGTGTCAATTGGGTTGTGAGAGTTGGAACATGGAAATTTCACCAAGCATGTAAAAAGAAGACATTATAATATTTTGTATGTGGACTATGTATTCTTTGTTTGATGATCAATGTAGGAAAATAAATTAGCCTATTGATTAAAGGTTATAGTACTTTGTTTATACTAGCTTAAGGCAAGGATTGTATTCTTAGTAAATTGTAATTCAACTAACATTTCAAAGAGAGAGTCATTTATCTTTATGTGTGAACCAAGTTTTTGGGTTTGCTTAGATCATGACAGTCAATAGTGAAATCTATGTGTTTTTTAATAAGTTGTCAATTTTTCAATTTTTATTTGGACTGTGGAAGTATTTGGGGTCCTTTTTAAATTCATTTTCAGATTTATCCTTCCAATATTGGTCAAGGGAACCTTTAGTAGAACCTATTTATGTTTTCTAGGACCCAAAGTTAATTATGTTGATGCACATTTAAATGCTCCATGAGAAGGAAAAACCTAATGAAGTAAAGTTTTAAATTGATTAAAGTGCTTAAAAATGTTAAATAGGTTCTTAATAAGTGGATTACATCATTGAAAGGCCTGATGGGGTTATATTTATAAAAAAAAGAGTCCACTAAACCATCATCTTTTAACAATCAAAGTTCGATTGGAGATGACCTACATGTGCCATTGTGTATTGTGATTTTCCTTTGGAATCATTGGCATCTTCTATAATATAAAAATAAATTTATTAATTGATCAATTAACTTAGATCCATCATATGCTACGCATAGTCTTATTAGAATAAATAGGTTGATTATGACCACAATGTAATTGTTTGAAGGTTTTTAAGTGTAGTGATAAGTTTGAAAGGGTCTATAGTCAAGGATCTAATAGAACATAAAGTGAAACATGGCTATTAATAACATTCTTATAAAATTATGCCAAATTGTATGAATTTTTAAATCATATAGAGACCTATAGTTAACAATTGCTGACTTTGGAGTTCTCCTCAAAGTCATTAATGTGCATGTAATGGCTAAGAGAAACAATATGATATGGTAAATCAAGTTTAGTCTTTGTGGAGGCCTTATAATGACAAAATCTTTGTGTTAATTCTGTATGAATCAATTATATGTTTAGGTTTATTATTCAATCTCATGTGCCCTATATATATAATGAAATTTGACTAAAATAGTGTTAAAATTATTGGAAAGTCTTGGCTTATTGATCTAGATCTACATTTTGAGTATTAGGATGTATATTTAAGTTAGAAACTTCTATATTTACCTCTTTTAAAATTAACCATGTACCATTAAATCCACTGGATAAAACTAACAAGGTAAAATTCAATTCAAAAATGTTATGAAAATAAGTCAGATCTATAATTAAATTGCAGCCCTAGTAAATGAAGATAGAACTGAATATTGATTTATGGTATTTAAGGAATTCCTAAACATGGATTTTTGATGAGAATGTGTAAGCATCAAGCACCCATATGAAAGTTAATAAATTCTGAGATATGTGATAGATAGACTTGTAAAAAATAAAGAGATAAAGTATCTTCAAAGTATAAAAGTCTCTTTGATTTTTTTGTAAACAATATCAATAAAGGTTTAAAGACAAAAAAATTGGATGTAAAGAAAAGTGATTAAGTGGACCACTTACACCAAGTGGTATCAAAGCATGTGAATGCTCTTGATAAATTGATTAGTTCTAAGATTACATGATAGTAAAGAGATTTTTTTGAAGATATTTTTAGGTTATAGATTGCAAAGATCAAGCTTACAGAGGTTGAGCAAACAAAGGTAACACAAAGTTTTTGAAAATTTGTGTTTAAGTTCTTAAGAATTGATATCTGAATTTAGTTACAAAGATCCAAAGAAGTTGGTCAAGTATCCAAATAAAAGGTTAAGGAGAAGGTAAAAATCCAAGTAAGGCTTGGAAAGATAGTGAAGATCTTGTGAAGTTCAAGAAATAAGAGAGCATAAAGATTTCTCTTGTACATAGATCCAAGGTGAGGTAACTTGGACAATTGTCAAAACACCAAGGTGGAACAAACTTGGGTGAGACAAGAAATATGGAGCAAGACTTGATATAAAAAGTGTAGATGGTGAGAAGAATGATTAGATAACTACCTAAAGTAAAGGACCAGCTTAAGAAAAAAGAGATATATAGGAAGGAAGCAACAAGAGGAAGCTTTTGAAAGAGAAATAAATCAAGTGAAACAAATAATAACACTAGTGAGGCTCATGATAGAAAGCATGAAAAATCCATGGAATGGATAGGAGATGAAAAGAAGATTGAAATGGCCAATTCAATAGATAATAGAAACAAGACAAAGGCTAAGGATGAGAATAGGCTTGAAGAGAGAAATCAGAATGCAGTGTAAGCCAAATGATAAGCTCAAGGATGAAGAGTTTAAGAAAGATGAGCAGTAGCAAGTAACCACTCAAGAGGCTAAGTGGCCTAAATTATTTTCATTTGACATTACTTTGAATGCTTTGTTTATAGGTGAAAAAATTAATACTATAGATGAGACTTGTGAGCCAATGAGTAAACTCATAAACAAAGGTGATGAAGCACTTCATGAAGTAGCACTTAGTTCTATGCATAATGAAGAAGAGGCTCAATGTAGGGCCTTACTAGACAAAGGAAACCCAGAATATTAGTTGTGTATCCATCACAAAGAGTTGGTTGAATTAGAGATGATCCTCACTCAAGAAGATGAAGAAGGAGACAAGGATGAAAATAGAGATGTAGTAAGTACACATGTTAAAGATAAATTATTTCTATTATTTAAGATAAAGAGTCTTGTGAATGGACACAATGTATGGAAATAAATGAATTGTTTGTTTATGAAATTTTGGAGCAATTAGAATAATAGATAGCATCCTTAGAGCATGCTATCAATAATGGAGTCACACATAAATAAGAGGACAAAGTCTTTCCAAAAATAGAGAATGAAAAGTTAGAAACTTGGCATGAGACAATGATATCTCATTTAAGAGAGAATACAAAGACTAAGAGAAATTATGAACACTTCAAAGGGGAAGAAGACATGGTTATCAAATCTGATTGTATATTTGAGAAACAATTATGGATGAATGGAAGATGGATAGAGACATCAATGTCTCAATTTTTTATATCTAATATTGTATTGAGTTGTATATGTGTAGGTATAGTGGATAAAGAGGTGGAATCCATAGAAAGGATGGTTCTTGCAATAGTTCAAGAAAAGAAAATAGAAACAAATATCATCATTCAAGTGGGTAAACATAAAAATAAAAAGAAGAAAGAGAAACTAAAAAAATAACAAGTAAATATCCTCATCTTGGAGGATAAAATGAATAATATAGAAAAGAGTATACCAATACAATACAAATGGAGAAAAAAAGAAGAAACATTTGAGTGGGATCTGAATTTTTTTTACTTGGGAAATTTGGTGTAGGAGAATCATCCACCAAGGTGTAGATAAGGTTTTTAACTATCTTTAGAAACTCATTCTATAAGTTCCCTCCAAAAACATATTTGAATTTGTAATAAATATATTGGAGGATTTCAATATTTGTAATCACCTCTTATAGGTGAGTGGTCACTTTTAAAAATCATAATATGATGCAAATAAATTATAATGAACATGTTAGTGGTTTAGGATGTAGCTAGGATTTTTATAGTCCTTATTAGTGTCCTAATCATTTTAGAAAGCTGAATAAAACAAATGCACCTAAGAGATATGTAAGAAAAAACAATTTGTTATCTTAAGTTGAATGATTGAAGGGAATATTAGGTCAAATTAGACTATTCCAAGCTTAGTTAAGACTTCAAATAATAGATAGACATCAAACCTATCAAGGGGGGGTATCCTAAATCAAAAAAATCATAAAAGGATGAAAAACTTCATGACTAAAGTAGAGGGAGGATGGTCTGCTAAAATAGAGTAGAAGTTGTATAGTAAAATGATCATTTTATTGTATATAAAGTGTGTTTTTTTGCTTTAGTTTTTGTTTTTATTTATTATTTATAAACAATGAATATTAACATGTATGATTGTGTTAAAAGGTATATAAAGTTTGTACAAGGAAAAAGCATATTTACAACAAGAAGAAGGCACAAGTTGATAAGCAATGCACATAAGGGTAATGAAAAATGAGTCACTATATTATCCACAGATTTATGATCCATTTAGTTGTGTTTTTATTGGGTTGTGAGAGCTAGAACATGGAAATCCTGCCAAGCATGTTAAAATAAGACATTATAATATCTGGTATGTGGATTGCATACTTTTTCTTTGATGATCTATGTATGCAAAAAAATTAGCCTATTGATTTAAGGTTATAGTTCTTTGTTTATACTAACTTAAGGCTTAGATTTTATTCTTGGTAACTTGTATTTAAACTAAGATTTTGAAGAGAGAGTGATTTATCTTTATGTGTGAACCAAATTTTTAGGCTTGCTTGGATCATGAAAGTCAATAGTGAAATCTATGTTTTTTTAATAATTTATTAGTTTTTCAATTTTGATTTAGACTATGGAAGTATTTGGGGTCCTTTTTAAATTCATTTATAGATTGTTCCTTCTAGTATTGGTTAAGGGAACCTTTGGTGGATCCTCTTTATGTTTTCTGGGACTCAAAGCTTATTATGTTCATGCACATTTAAACATTCCATGGGAAAGAAACACCTAATGAAGTAAAGTTTTAAATTGATTAAAGTGCCTATGAATGTTCAATAGGTCCTTAATAAGTGGATTATGTCATTGAAAGGCATGATGGGGTTGTAGTTATCAAAAAAAAAAACATCCACTAAACCATCATCTTTTTGCTATCAAAGTCCAATTGGAGATGACCTACATGTGCCATTGTGTATTATGATTTTCCTTTGGAATCATTGGAATCTTGTAAAATATAAAAAGAATTTTATTAATTGGTCAATTACCTCATATCCATCATATGATACACACAATCTTATTAGAATAAATAGGTTGATTATGACCATAACATAGTTATTTGAAGGTTGTTAAGTGCAGTTATAAGTTTGAAAGGGTTTATAGACAAGGATATAACATAACATAGATTGAAACATAGATATTAATAGCATTCTGATAAAATTCTTCTAGAATGTATGGATTCATTAATCATATACAAACTTGTAGTTGACAATTGGTGACTTTGGAGTTCTCAAAGTTATTAAAGTGCATGCAATGGTTGAGATAAATAATATGATATGGTAAATAAAGTTTAGTGTTTGTGGAGGCCTTATAATGACAAAATATTTGTGTTAAGTCTGCATGGATCGATTATATGTTTGGTTCTATTATTCAATCTCATGTGCCCTATATATAATGAAATCTAACTAAAATGGTGTTCAAATTATTAGAAAGTCTTGGCTTATTGATCTAGATCTACGTGTTGAGTAGTAGGATGTATATTTAAGTTGGAGACTTATATATTTACATTCATTGAAATTAGCCATGTACCATTACATCCATTAGATAAAATTGACAAGGTAAAATTCAATTAAAGGCATGCTATGAAAAGAAGTCAAATCTATAATTAAATTACAAGCCTAATAAACAAAGATAGAATTGAATACTAATTTATGGTATTGAAGGAGTTCCTAAACATGGATTTTTGATGAGAATGTGTAAGCATAATTCACCCATATGAAAGTTAAGATATTCTGAGAAATGCGATAGATAGACTTGTAGACAACAAAGAGATAAAGTATCTTCAAAGTATAAAAGTTTATTTGATTATTTTGTATAAAATATCAATAAAGGTTTAAAGATAAAAAATGGACATAAAGCAAAGTGAGTAAGTGGACCAATTACACCATTGTCTCACCTAAGCCATTTTTCACTTTAAGAAACTTTACATAGTCACTTTTCAAGACCTTAGGATGAAACTATAGGTCTGCATTCTAAATTTAGAGACCCTTGTAGGTGGCAATTTTCTCTAAAAGGTTATATTTCATGTTTCCTTATATTCCCTGAGGTACTTAGGGATTTGAATATCAAAATGGAGTTAAAACCTATCTATAGTTCCTTTAACACATCTCTTTCTCTATTTAAGACTTGCTATAGTAGTAAATATAGGGTTTTAGAACTTCCTTAGGAAATTTGACTATGCAAGCTTTAGTGAACTCACCAAAGATTTTGAACATGCCAAACACCATTTCAAACTTCAATATATGAGTATCTTTCAAGTGATATGTAAGTAAATTACTTAGATGTTTACATAAAATAATTATATATCGCACATAATAATCAAAGATAAGAGTTCACATGGTAATAATTGATAGCAGAGTAGAAAATTGGATAATATAGTAGAGCCACTTTGAGAAGGAAACCTCCAAAATAATGCAATAAGATTAGAATACTTAATATGATGATAAAAGTCTAAACACTACCTCATATATATAGTCTACTTATCCATGGTTATTACATAGGCTGACCTAACTAAGAACATAAAGAAATGTAATAAGAATATAAAAGAGGTATGTAAGCCACAAGTCAGCCACACATATCCCTAGAAATGCCAAATTTTAATGGTGTAACATGCCTATCCCCCTCAAAATAATAGTTTTCTCAATGTTAAATAAACTTTGGATGTTATTTCACAAAGGATTCATCCTCCCAAATGGCATCTTCACATGGTAGATTCTTCCATTTGATCAGGTACTCCTTAATCACTCTAGACCATAGCTAATTAGTACACATTTGAAGGATTACCTTAGGATCAAGAATAACTCTTCCTTCCTCATCCAATTTTGATAACTTATTTTGAGTATAAACTTTATGTCTAATGACTTTCTTCAAGCATGATACATGAAATACTATATGTATGCAAGTGGATGAAGGAAACTCTAACTTGTAAGTCACACTACTAATTTTTTTCAAGATTTGATAAGGCCCATAATACTTAGGGGATAATTTTTTTCTATTAATTTAAGGAAATATGATTATATGGATGCAAGTGAACAAATATCTAATTACCAATGTCAAAATGCCTCTCACTCTTGTGTTTATCTGCATGCTACTTCATGCCATTCTGGGCCATGGATAAATTTTCATGCAAACTTTTAAGGACCTCTTATTGATGGTGAATCTTTTATTGAACTACTTTGACCTTAGGATGGACCTTAAATATTGAATTTATGGATGGAGGTTGGTATCCATATAAGGCCAAAAATGGAGACATTTAAGAATAACTATGAATAAAATTATTATACGACCATTCAACAAGGGGCAACCAATGAACCCATTTATCCTATTTATCAGAAACAAAATAATAGATATATCCTTTTAGATATTTGTTAACTACCTTAGTTTTTCCATTTTATTGGAGATGATATGATTAGCTATGAGCCAACTTAGTGCCCAAACATACAAATAATTTAGTCTAAAAATTACTAGTGAAAATGGGATCCCTATCACTGATAATGATCTTAGGAGTACCATGCAGTTTTTGAACTATGTTAAGAAAATAATAAGCTACTATACTAGAAACAAAGAACTATGATAAAAAAAAAATAATCATACTAAGATGATCCAAAAAAACCATGATAAAATTTTGACCATCAAATCTTGGTAACCGTATAATGAAATCCATAGACACCTCTTCCCAATCTTGGAAAGGGATGGATAAAGGTTGTAAAATACCTAGGGTTTTGATGGTTTAACCTTTATTTTTTTTGATAGATCATACATTTATCCACATATTTCTTGATGTCCCCCTTTATTCCATCCCCAAAAAACTCTTGCTTGATTCTATGATAAGTTTTCAAAAATTGTGAATGATAGCCAAGTGGAGTTGCATGAAGTTCCTAAAGGAATTTTTATTTGAGAAGAGAATTCTTACATATATATAATCTATCTTTATACCATAATGCATTACCCTTCCATATGAATTTTTCAAATCCACCCAAACCATACTAAATATTTTAAATCAAATCATGGGTAGCACTATCATTTTCCCATTTCTATCTTGCTTCCTCTAGCCAATCTACCTACTAAATAGTTGTGGCACATAACAATGCCTCAATTGATTCATCCCTCCTGGATAGTGCATATATCACCACATTTTCCTTGAATTTTTTTTAAATTATTTTAAAATCATATCCTAACATCTTAGTTACCCATTTATGTTATTCTTCTAATGACAACCATTTTTCCAAAAAATATTTGAGACTATCATGATCAGTGTTTACTTGAAAGTGATGACCCATGAAATAAGGTCTCCATTATTGATGTCATGTATAATAGACATAATTTTATTATCATATATAGGATTTATCCTATTTTTACCCTTTATTTGGTGACTTTCAAATGCAAGTGGTTTTCCTTATTGCATGAGCACAACACCCATACCATATCCAGATACATCACATTTAACCACAAAAGTCTTAGAAAAATTAGGAGTAGCCAACACTGGAATGATGCATATAACTAGTTTCAATTATTAAAATGCCCTGGTAGCTATATCAATCCATTGTAAGGAGTCTTTATTCAATAAAGATGAGAGTTTGGATATAATTCTATCATAATTTTTGACAAACCTATGATAGTAACCAATTAGCCCCATAAATACCTTTAGTTACTTGAATGTCTTAAGAACCAAATGGTCCACCATTTCTTGGATTTTTTTAAGATCTACTTGCACTCCTTCATATGAAACCATATGACCCAAATACTCAACCTCATGAGCTCCAAAATTAAATTTGGAAGGTTTGGCATACAACTGATATTGTTCCAAATTTGAGAGTACCTATTTTATATGCTACAAATGCTCTTCCCATTTTTTACTATAAATGAGTATAGTAGGACAAATTTCCTCAAAATGGCCTAAAAGTAGTATTCATAAAACTATAAAAAGGTATATTTTGAATTTATTAGACCAAAATGCATAACCATAACTCATAATGGCCCTCATTATTTCTAAATGGTATTTTGGGTATGTCTTCATCATGTATCCAGATTTGATGATACCTAGAACGTAGATCTAACTTGGTAAAATAAAGAGTACCATTTAATTTATCTATAAAATCATCAATGATAAGAATAATAAAATGTATCTTTAATAGTGTACTTGTTTATATCTCTATAGTCAATGCAAATCCTCTAAGTGTAATCTTTATTTCTCACCATGACAATTGGTGAAGAATATTTTCATTGGTTGTGGTGAATGATTCTTTCATCCAACATCTCCTATACCATCTTTTCAATTTCACTTTTTTGGGCATATTGATATATATATATGGCCTAATGTTGGGTGGTTTACTACTAGGAATAATTTAGATTGCATGATCATGCATGTGGTTGGGTGTAAGTCTTTTTAATATGTCAAAAAAATAATATAATGGTTGTCAATCACTTGTTGTAGATCAAGAGGTGTAGATGGCTAAGTTGGCTAGAATTTAATGGAAAACAAGTGAGCCACAAATATTTCAACACCATTTTGTATAATATTTGTCATTTAATGGGAGATAAAAATTTATGGAGATCTATCCTTTAATCCCCTTATCTCAAATGTCCTTCCCTTAGAATGAAAGTGCATGAATAATTCAACCAATTGCATAGTGATCTAATGCAATTGACTACAAATATTTCAACACCATTTTTTATAATATTGGTCATTTAATGGGAGATAAAAATCTATGGAGATCTATCCCTTAATCCCCTTATCTCAAATGTCCTTCCCTTAGAATGAAAGTGCATGAATAATTCAACCAATTGCATAGTGATCTAATGCAATTGACTATGCACCCCATTAATCTCTCCACATATCCAAAAAAACATTAGTTTGATCTATAATAAAGTCATCCTACTATACCAATCCCTTTATTTCATCCTAAATTTGAGAAATCATTGGATCTAAAGTTCCAGATTCTATGTCATCCCTAAAAGGAGTCATAGGAGTTTCTTGCCCCTTTTTTCCTTGAGTAGTAAGACTCACCATGAAAAAAACCTAGGAAGTTTTTCAACCCAAAAAAATGTACCAAGATATGGTACCATTGCAATCACCTTACCAAGATGAATCCAATGACTACTTTTATGCATTAGGGTGAAAAGTTTTGGCACAAAAATGTCTACCATTAAACTATATTGTTGTGATCATCTCATCAAGACAAATCCAATGAATGTAAATGTGCAAAGGGAATTTTATTTTATATTTTTTTAAATATTTTTTTCAAAAAAGAATTTTTAATAATACTACACTAATAAAAAAAATTAATTCTTACCAGATTGCAAGTTATGTTTTTTCACTCATTTCGCTCACAAAAGTCATGCCTTGCCAGATCCAAAAAAAATGCCAAAGGAAACTTTCCCAAATCAAATATCTAATGCCAATTATAATGAAATTACTTAGATGTTTGGATATAATAATTATATATCACATAGAATAATCAAATATAAGAGATCACACAATAATAATTGACAACAAAGTAGAATACTAGATAATATAGTAAAGACACTTCAAGGGGGAAACCTCCAAAATAATACAATAAGAGTAGAATAATTAATATTATGATAAAATAATAACCACTACCTCCTATATATATTATACATAGCCATGGTTATTATATAGGTTGACATAACTAAGAATATAAAAGAGGTATGGAACCCATAAGTCAGCCACACATATCCCTAGACACACCAAAGGTTAAGGGCATAACATGCTAAGGTTCTACCCATTAGGTATATCATGAAAAAAGAGACTTTAATCCCATTTAGGCCTTATTGGGTTTCATTATGACATATCATTGTGAAGTTTAATATCATGTTTGAAGAAGTTAAGGTAACTTTTTCTTTACTAATAACTTTGGTTGGATACTTAGCAGACCTCTCACACCTTATGTTATTGTAGATGATTCATTACCTAGGCTGATCAGGCATGCATGTGGTGTTAACTATTTATACAATAATTATACCTAGGTTGTCTTTGTCACCTCAATAGGTAGGGGTTGGATTAATCATGTTTCAACTCATGACTCTTGTATTTAGAGTTCCACTTAGCTTTGTCACATATTTCAAACTCTAAAATTCCACTCACCTTCAATACTTATCCATTGGGATTGGATTTAGGTGGTGATATTTGATGGGTTGTGATACTATCTTACTCTATATTTAATTTAAGTCTCCATGTTTTAGCTTTGCTTTTGTTGATCTAACATTGATCTTGGTTCAAAATGAGGACCTATAGGCTTAGGGCTTATAGGTATCTACTTGATTGTTTATGGATACTAAAAATTCACCTCTTGAGTCTTTAAACCCTTTCATCTTCACCATAATTCCTTTTCACTCCTTTAATGTTTTATAGGCCTTCTGATAATACCTCATATCATCTTCAACTCACTTTATAGATGGTACAGACATGTAGGTATAGTCAGCCCATACATAAGATCTATGTATTGAGGATTGGATCATCTAGTCAATTTGAATCACCTAATGATGGTTTCAAGGTGGTCAAGACCATGTGAATATATGAGGAGATGTATCAAGTCTCCCCCGTGGCTCTAAGCATTTTCAACCTATTTTTATAGTTTAAACAAGCCTGTATATGGAAGAAACACTTGTGACTCTCATTATAAGGTGTGGTTAGACTACTATCTTCATATTCTCATACTTATAGTAGTGAAATGTAATCTTAAAACCTTGTACTATGGTATACCATTGATATTTGAGCCAAATTGGCAATCAAGCATGTAGTAGACTATTCAAACATAGATCATGTCTCCAAAGAGAAAGCACTTGAAGAATATGAACAAGAATAAAATATATAGGAATTAACCATGAAATTCACTAATTTTAGGGATATTAAATTATTTTTGAAGAATTTTTAATCTCTAAAGATGAAAAATATCTTAGGAAAACCAAAACTTGCATCAAGATTGACTAAAACACCTTATATATCAAGACACTTTTCCTTCAAGTGAAGGCACTTCATGGAGATGATTTATATGATGAACCATTAAAATTATTTCCTTGACCTATAAAAACATCCCTCAAAACCATTATTCTCCATCAATTTATAAAGTGGATAAACATATGCAAGAACAGACCTTGCTTGGATGGATAGGACATAGTGACCTATTGTCACTCTTAGTGATTATTAATAAATAATGGGATACTAATCTAAAAAATAATTAAATTAATTTTAATCTTACTAGGACCTCTAAAAATTTCCAAAATTTCATCTCCTAACTCTCTCTCTTTCTCCTAGTCATACCATTCACTTCAAATTTGTCTTTCTAAGCTTATAAAGGAAGAAATAAAGGAGAGAGCATGCTTGAAGAAACTATTTGACATAAAACTTGGAATAAAGTTGTAAAATTATCTTAAGGATCCAAACTAACACTTAAAAATAATTTATAACTTAAATATGATCATTCAAGGCTGTATAAGTTCCCAAAAGTGTTTGTGAATTGTCATTGTGCTTATTTTAGGCATTAAACTATAGATGTTGTCAATATTTAAATATCCCTAAACATTATATAACCCATTTATGACATAAATTACATTTTTAATCCTCTTTAAAAAAATTCTTCTTGGAATGGTACGTGAAACTCCTCCAAATAGGCTAAAAAGTGGCTAAATTGTTATTTTTGCATATAAAAGCCAAATAAAAGGTTAGTGCATGATATTATGATATTAATGACACCTAAATAATATTTTTAATGATTTTATACCATACTAAACCATTTTCCATGTTTTAAAATTCAAGACCTTGAAATTGACCCCTAAAACTAGACAAGTGAACATAAGACCAAACTTTGGACAATGTTAGACAAGGACAAATATGACCATATGGAACTATTTACAACCATTTAAGACCATGGAAAGACTATGATAAGAACATGAAAATTTTTAAAAATCATTATGAAGTTTTAACCTAGAGGGGGTGACCAATTTTGACTTGAGGTCAAAATTTGATCAATAGTTCATCTAAGAAATTCCAATTAGATATTGAAGATGAAGAACCAAAACAAGACATGGAAGGTAAAATATTTTCAGTCAGAAGATAAGTAATTTGAGGTTTAGATTTTGGAAGTGTTTCCTCATTCATATTAGAAGGTATGTTAGTGGTAGTGGTGTCTTTGAGGATTTTTTCTTCAAGTGATGGTTTCTTTGGATTTGTGATGGGATATTTATGGGTGGGTTTACATCAATAATTGACTTTAGCTACATTCATGTATTGATAATTAGTATAGTATTAGTCATATCCAGTGTTAATTGCATAGATATCTTTGTTTTAATATTATGGGTTGGAGGTAGAAAACATTTTTGGGTTATTAAAGGAAGAAGGCTTGAAAGCTTGTTTATTTTGAGAGGTGTTAACATAATCATGATGACATATTTTGATCATAGCATCATGATTGAATGTATCACTAGCATAAAAGATAAAAAAATTGGTAAGCCCACAATATTTTTCATGGGAATGACCAACATTGACATGTAAATAAAATTGTTAGGATCATACCATGTAAGTATATTATTAGCATAAGTGAATGGTTTATAAAACACTAAAAGTTGTTTCATTTTTTGAAAAGTTAGGGGTGCATGGGAAGCTTGGAAATTATCCATTTTGGCTACTCTTAGATTACTAGTGATTGAATTAATGGATTTTTTGGAAATATCCCTTGATGGTTTTAATTTTGGTCTCAAACTATTTCATAAGGAAGTCTTCTCACTTAGCTTGATTGATACCATCGTTTAGAGTTCGAGGAACAAAATTTAAAACCTTGTATTGAAGGGAAGGTGTTAAAGTAGTTATGGAAAGTTTGAATAAGTTATCATCAGTCATGTTGTGATCATATTTATGAGTCAAATATTTCTAATGTTTAATGAAATCAGGCACTGATTCATAAGGGGATTGCTTAGTGTTAATGAAATGGTTAAGATAATTTTCAAGAAGGTAATTATATTGAAATTACTTAACTAAAGGATTGACCAAGTCATCAAGTTGGCATATGGAATGTTGGAAGAGTTGATTATACCATTATAATACATCACCAATGAATGTTTTGATTAAAATTTTGGTAGTGGCAAAGGTATTAGTTTGAATCCACTCTTTATAAATATTACAAGATGCTTTAAGTAAAGATGCAAGGTTTTTATTCCCATCATATTTAATAGTTGGAGATATATTACCAATACCAATAGAAATAATTAAGGGGGATAAAGGTTCATTTTGAATGTTTTGGAGTATCTTGTTATCCATAATGGCTGGGGAATAATATTTTTTGTAACATCTTTAAGAGGTAGAGGGATGAAATTTTTATTATTTTGGGTAAGGAGAATATGAGTTTGATTAGCCATGTTTAACAAATGATGTTGCATTTGCATCATTTTAGAAGTATTGGATGTTTGCATGATATTCATTTATTTCACTATTTGTGAATTAATTTGAGTGGTATCAATTGGTGGATTGGTGTTGGGGGATGGATTGTTAGGATTGGTAGGAGGAACATTCCCCAAATTGGTATTAGGGGGAAAGTTTCTGGATGGAAGATTGCTAGGAGGTGGTTTCTTATGGGGTTATTGGTTAAGATTTTATCAATTTCCCCATAGTGTAATAAGGTGATTTAGAGAAATAATTATCTTGAGAAGTGTAAAATGGATCTAATCTATTAGTGTCGTTAGTTGGAGTAATTTGGACCATATTGCATCTTAAAGATGAGGGAGGAGTAAAAATTATCCAAGAGTGAGAATCCTCTTGGGTAGAAAAGGTATGAAGAAAATAACATCCCATATATTGTATAAATATATTAAGGTTGTGTAAACACTCAAAAACATCCCCTTGACCATTTTTTGATGTTGAACTACCTTGGACCTATTCTAAACCTTTAGTTATCTAGTTACCTAGTTAACTCATCCTTAAAACACCTCTTCTACTTTATCATCCATTAACACACCTAAGAAACCTTGACTAAACATTTTTAAACCTTAACTTAGAACCCATTTTTACCCTTTTGTGCTTGGAAGTGTGATCATCAAAAATTAGCTTAATTTTTTATGGTTAGCCTAATCGTTGATGGCTAGGTATCTGAACTTACCATAAGAACTTCTAGTTGTAAGCAAGATAAGCATGGGAAAAATATAAAGTTTAATATGTGAACCTTAAAACTTACCATCTCTTTGAATTGGCATCTTTATCTTAGACTAAATTAAAAAATTCCTTCCTCCTCACTTAGAAACTTTGTGTTATAAATTTAGGGCTCTGAGAAGAGAAAAAGACCCCCAAAAATTGCATCCAAGCTCTCTTGTTTTCTTTGTGCAAACATCCAAGATGCTAAAACTCTATCTACATGAATTTTGAATGTTGGAGTACTATTATGCTATTCAATTTCATTCATCTTGTCACTAGCTTCCACTTTGTATCATACAAGTATTCTTTTCTTGTTTCTAGCTTTTTTCTATTAAGTCTTTCTATCTTGATCAGATCACCTACACATTATCCCTCACTCTTGGAATCCATTTTCAAGCTTATATCCATCAGTCACCCTCCCCCCAAATCCAATTAAATATCCTACCACCTTCCCATAGGTAATCATATCTAGTTACTATAACCATCAATAGTTATATCAACCATTTCAGTTGCATAACCATTGATGGTCAAGCCAAATACCATCGGTCAACTTGACTGTCACTAGTCACCTATCAAGATAAATAATAAATTTTTATTTTTGATCTTTTCATACTCCACTAGACCCTTTTTATTCCTCTGAACTATCTATAGACTCTTCTTTGATCCTCTAGACTTGACCTTGATCCACTTGTGCATGGTATTGACCGATTGTGCTTTATTTTTACTAAATAGGTACACTATTTATTTCATGCATATGTATTTATGTTCTTACCAATTTATCACCTTTCATTTCTATTATCATAACATTTTTATCATTAGGGGAGTGGATTGATAGTTTTCCGATGGAGATTTTTCTTCTTGGATCTAGTGTGTTGCTAGGTAGCCCACCATTCATACTCATCTAACAAACAAGTTGGTTTAGTGCGGTCTTATTGCAAGTAGTCCTTCCTCACCAAAAAGGAGCTCCCACTTTGTTTTTTCATCAACGAGCACAATTTTTTAACTAGGTACACACTCCTCATATGTTGTTTGTCTTATTTTTCTTGAAAGTTAGAAATAGAGTAAGAAATAGTAGGAAACATTATGGCAGACCCAGTGGGACCCCCTCTAAGTTCGTAGTTATTTGTAGGCATATAGTTGCATTAGTGAAAATATATGTTCTTGCATTTATGTTATTTCTAAATTCCAAAAGGTAGAAATTTCATTTCATTTCTTTTCTAAAAATAAAAAGAAACAAAGCAAAAAATATTTCCATCTTAGGGATAGGTTGCATTTTAATTCTGCATTAAGTGCATTTTAGCTATTCCTTATTTGCATGTAAAGACATCAAAAAAATTATCTTGGATTAAAATTGAGTGAATTCATTATGTTGCTTACTTAATGCTTAGTTCACCTAGAATAATTAAACACATTATGAATTAATCATAGCATACATATGTTACACTACCAAACCACTTGCACAAAACAAAATACAAAACTTACTTAAGACAAGGACCATTTCGATTTCATCACCCTTTGAATCACCTTACCCTACTCGGTGATCCCACTTGGATTTCATCACCAAGGGGAGGACCCACTCCATTCTCTAGTAGAGTATAAAATCTAGATAAGTTATATCTATTGGCTAAGTAGCCCAACTTAGCTTCAAGTTTGTGAAGTGCAAGGAGCAAGCCCCCAATATCAGGCCATGTAACTAGTCTAGTGCAGATTCTTTTGAGCACTAAAATTTAGCCCAAAATCATCGTTAGATAGCTCTTCTAGTACCCAACTTGTAATCTAATTTCCCTTTTCAAAATTTCTAAGGCATAATCCAAAAGTGATTTAAAACAAATCCTAGGATCAATCATGTTTTTAGTGTATGCTTTGTCTACTTTGAGCTTTCCTTTGTTTGCTCTTTATTTGAGGTGTGAGTTTAAAAAATCCCTTTCCATTTCTCATATGGTCTTAACAACCAAGAAATAAGTTAGAAATCAAAACAACCAACCACTATCTTCCTCTTCATCCTCATCTATGGATTATACCTCTGATGTTGATAGGCCCCCCCATGCTTTGCCCCACCATTCTCCTTCACCTACTAGGCCTCTCATGGTTTTTGAAGGTGATGTAGATTTCATCACTTTTTTGGATAAAAACTAGGTGGATCTTTAACACATTTTTAATACCTTAGCCTATCGTTCTTCAGCTACTTTAGTCCCTTTAGTGGATCCACCTTATAGTATGCCACACCACCTCATGGTTGGTGTTACATCAACCCAACCTTTTGTTAGCCAAGCCTCATCTTCTACCATTGGCTCATCTACTACTACCATCTAGAAACCCAATACCCCAACCAATAACTCTAACATTGGTTCAACTTTACCCCATGTCACTTATGCCCCTTTTACCAGTGTGGTGTCTTCCACATCCATTTCTACCATTCCATCCAACTCAACAAATATACCAACCTCTACCCCCTTTCAAAAATTGGTACTAACCATACTAAAAAAACTTCCCCCCATTATCACTAGGGTGATTACCCATCAACAATCCATATGCACTTTAGCATTACCAACCTAAATGTACCCCCAAACCAATGATTATCAGTTCCTCAAAAAATCCCCATAGCACATTATCAATATATTCCCAACCCACAAAGATATATTACACCTTCCACCCAACCCTTAATGCCTATCAATCTTACCATGGTAATATCCCAACCTTAAATTACCATGTACCAATATGTGGCCACTTTTGTACCTCTTGCCACATATAATTTCATAGATGAAACCCAATCACAATATAATTTACCACCAAATTACATATTTACCCAACCCCAACCTGATTTGATCAAGATGCTTATGAACAAGATGACCAATCTTGAATCTTCTATATCTAGGTCTCATAATATTTTATCCTATGACCAAATCTACAATGATCCTATCAACCCATCTATTCAAATCCATGCTTATCCTCCTCAATGAGAACTCCCCAAATTCTCTAAGTTTTAGGGTAAGGAGGATCCTCAAAAACATTTGAGGGCATTTCACCATTATTTTTACTTGATTACATATGATGATGCCCTCCTCCTATGAACCTTCCCTATGTCTTTATCAGGACTTGCCTTGGATTGACAGTGCCCTTCCTAGGAACTCTATCTTTTCATTCTCCCAACGCACCCAAATTATTCTTAGAACACTTTTTAGTGAACAAATCTAAGAAGGTATCCATAACGGACTTCTATTCTATCAAGTAGTTTGATGATGAATCAATAACTAATTTCATCACACAATGGTGAGGTCTCATTAACCAACTATCTTTTTTGCTTCCCTAAACATATCTTATCCAGATTTTCTCTAGGGTATATGCAAAATAAATTTCTCCCACCCTGCAAGTACAAACATTTAGAACCTTTGATGAAGCATTCACAATGATGTGCAAACTTGAAAATTGTGCCATAGATGAGGGTAAATTTAAATTGTAAAATAAAAATTTCACTTTTAAATCCAATTATCCATCTACTACTAAGACAACTAACTAGCCCAATCCTAAAGCCAAAGCTTTTGTAAACTCAATTGTGTTGAAAGTGGCCCCACCTCCATCCATTAACCAACCACATCAAATCGCTCCTTCCAACCCTTCTTACCCACCAAACTAAAATCAAAACTGAGCCCCCCTAAAAAATTGACACCTATAGGATAATCTTATGCCTCCATGCTATATAAATTGTTTAAATCTAATGTTATCCAACTTAAACCTATAATCTACCCCAATAATTTGACCTCTCTTACCTAGTGCTTGGGTGGTACAACAAAAATGACCATTGTGCTTTCCATCAAGTCATTATACATGACATAAATTATTCTAACACTTTTAAAAGCCTCATCCAAAACTTGATTGACAATGGTTAATTGTCATTTGAAAACCCCAATGCACGTCCTAATAATTCTCTTGATATATTTCATAAACATTTTCCTAACCATACTCCATTGACCCAACCCCATAACAAAAAATCTAAACCATCATCATCTAATGAGGCACACAAAATCCACGTCATTATAAATGAGCCCATGGTGTATGAACCCCACATTTCTATCACTCCTTCACTAACATCACTTATGGAAGAAGCAAGTTTACCTCTTTTCCCTTTGGATACCCAAATAGAAGAATATATACCTCCTATGTCTTCACTTGATAAAACCATACCCATACTCACCTCTCCTTTAATGGAAGTGATCATTGATTTAAACACATCTTCTTCTACCCCACAAAATGGAATGGCAAAACCCTCCACTTTTCCTTTGGATACCCTAGTAAAGGAAGAAACTGGGACCATACCTACACCCCTGATTAAAGAACCATCTATTCCCCTAATCACCCCATAAGTGACCATTACCTCATTTAACCAACTAGGGATTCAAAAAAAATTTATCACAAGTAAAGATGAAGGAATCCTACCTTCTTCCCCACTTAAAGGCTTAATATTTGAAACAACTAATCAAGGAACCAAAATCATTTATAAGCCATTTTCTTGAATATTGCAAAGTAAAAAAATTTGCCTCCCATAATAAAATAGAGCTAAACTCTTGATCTCATTGGCATCCACCCTCAAACCTATTATCAGCCCATCATCAAACATTTCTTTCTCCCAAGACATGAGAGAACCATATCACCTACCTTTAACCCGATCATCTAATAACTTTCTCACTAGACCAACCAAGAATTTGGGTATCTTTCCCACACCTAATATCACCCATCCACCTATCAAATTGGACCTGACCCCCTCTAATCCACCTAAAAAACCACCAACCAAGATGGAATAAAGGGTGTAGTTACCTAAACCTCATCCTCAAGCTCGACTTATGCCATTTCCTTCTCCTTTACCATCTATTTTAGGACCCCACCCTTCTACCATCCCAATCACCTATTCCACTTCAATTAAACTGATGACATTTTTTGTGCCTACCCTTCCACCACCCAAGCTATCAACTTATTCATAATTCTTAACTAATTTATCCCCTTCCACTTTCCCACCTATAATCAATCCCTCACCCTCTACTTTAAAACCATCCACCTTTAACCCAATCATAGTTAAGCCAACCCAACCCAAACCATCTCCATAAGTTTTTTAAACACCTACCCCTTTTGAGGCCAAATCTATGCCTAATAAGATTCATATTTCTTTAATAAGCATTACAACACCCTCAATGCCTCTAAATGAGTCCTATGTGGCTATTTTATAGAGGTTATTGTAAATGTCTTCCATTAAGTTATCGCCCATCAATCCATTCACCCCTTCTAATACCAAACCCTCCTAATTTGATGATTCTTTGATTTGTGCATATCATAAGACACTAAGACATGATATAGAGAATTGTAAAGCTCTCCAAGCCCTTATCCATAGCCTATATGATGAGAATGATATGTTATTAGATGGACTGCCTTCACCAACCCAACCAATCAAATTACTGGCCCAGCCAATCCAACTACCAGGCCAACCAATCTAACCACCGTCCCAACCAACCCAACCATCAACCCAACTAATCCAACCATTGAATCTACCTATACTTGCTCTCTAACTTTCACCTCAAAATGATGGGGAAGAACTGAAGCAATTACCTAACCTAATCAATCTTATTATCCATACCATTCATATAATTACCCAATCTTGGGAACAATAATAAGGTAAAGGAAGAGCCCATGCATTCATTCCATGGACATATCCTTTGGACTCTCAGCTTCCAACCAAGCTCAAACACCAACACTGCCACCTATGCCCTCACTTAGACCCATAGTATCTATCCTAGGTGTACCTCCCACCAACTCTTCCACATCCATTTAACAAACCATGTTGAAGTAACTTCACCAAGCACTAGTGAAGATGAGCCTTTACAATTTGATCAACACCTCACCCCATCATCATCAGGCACTAATGGATGTTCTGTAATTCATTGAGGTTTAACTAAATGACCCTTAACCTCTTGCATCCTTCATTGGAACCCTTTAACATTCCATCATCATCACCTTCTAGGATTATAAGATACCTCTAACCCATTTTGAAGAATCTAACCCTCCTCTCTTTGTCATGACATACATTAATCACACCCACATCAGAAGGGTGATGATTGATGGAAGAGCCAACATCAACATCATCTCCTCCCATGATTTTGATTAGCTACATTTATTAAAGAACAACATGGCCAAATGCACAATATTTCTTCTCTCTTTTAATGACATAATGACCACTACCTTGGGGATTATTGTCCTTCAAATATTCTTGGAGCCTCACACCATTCCTAAGCTATTTTATGTTTTATAGGGTGAGTTTTAATATAACATTATACTTAGATTCCCTTGGATCCAATATATGAGTTGTATCCCCTCTACTTTACACGTTTGTGTCAAATTTAAACATGAAAGATAGGTTATAACCATCAAGGCTGATACCAATCCTTTTACATCTTGCAACATGACCTATAGGCCTAATGATGTCCTTCTTCCACATTCATCTCCCACATAATCAACCAAACCCTTAACATAACTGCACCACCAACCATGACCCACATTACTTTTAATATCAACAATGATGAAGCCTTAACCAATCCATCTATTTCTTCTTCCTAGATTCCCATTGAGGATTCCTTGGCACAAACTTTCCAACACCTCTCCCTTGGAGAATATCAACTTTTAGCTTTAGATTATTTTCCCACTCTGCATGAATATGGGAACCTTCAAAATTACCCCTCTTATGAACCCAACATAAGAACCATCATCCCCTTTAGAATTCCAAACAATCAAATAAATTTTGTCTATAAGGGACTTGATTGACCACTCCTCACTCCTATCACCACTCCATATATTCAACCATTCACTTTTGATTTCTCCTATATAAGCAATCTAGACTTTGCCAAAACCTATCTTCATCATTATGATTGAAAAGGATTTGGTATGGGACTTTAAGAACAAGGACATTATGAATTTACCATTATCAAAACTTAGAAACCTCATGAGTTCTTCAGGCTCAATTTCAAACCTATCGAAGTTGTTTCCAGAATCTGGATAACATGAGTGTAATGGAGATGTGATCACACAAGATGAACAAGTGCACACCACAAGATGTTAAAGCAATTTGAAAATAAGAATATAAATTGCACAAGACACAATGGAGAAAACCAAAATCTGATTAACATGAAATGGCCAAAATGAAGAATACATATAGAAGAGCTAGTAAGTAACTCCTCCACAAATGGTGGTCAAAGCACCCCAAGAATAGACTTCTCCACAAAAGGTGGTCAAAGCAACCCAAGAATAGACTCCTCTAAAAAAGGTGGTGACAAGGTGCTAAGAATAGAGAAGTAACTCCCATACTCAGAATAGTCGGTCAAAGGAGTCACTTATGACATTATTATGATACCTTATGACACAAATATGACACACAATCTCCACATAAGCTAGCCTATCCCACGAATGTAGGAAAACTCCATGTATGCACAAATATATAATATTCCCTAATTAATAAATAGGAAAAAATAAAAACCTACACTAATACCCCCCCATAACCACAGCTTAGGTGGGCAGTGTGGAAATATAAAATGGGTCCCAGCAACTAGGCCTAATGAGGTACCCATGTACAAATGTAATCTCCCATAAGATAGAGAAAAGGAGAAAACCCATAGGAAACAAGATCCCCCCAAAAGAGAGACATAAAAGAAAGAAGAGGCTAGAAGGCCCCCCTTGAATATGATGCTGCTGCAGATGTAGACCGCACCCTAAGAAGAGCTCATAGATGAATGAACTTGCTCTCAGTGAAAGGTTTGGTGAAGATGTCTGTAACCTACTCTAAAGACTGGCATAATATTAATTCAATGACCTGACTATGAATAAGCTCCTAAATGAAATGCATGTGAATCTCTATGTGTTTGGTCTGCTGGTACTGAACTGGATTCTTGCAAATTTGAATGGTACTCTAGTTATCATAATAAATGATGGTGGGTTGCCTGATGGGAATGCTAAACTCAAAAAGAATCCCCTAAATCCAAATAGCCTTAGTAGCTGCATTAATAGATCCCCTGTACTCTACCTCTGTGGATGATATAGCAATATCATTCTACTTCTTTCTAGACCAACTGATAGGACCTGAACCTAGAGAGAAACTATAACCAAAAGTGGACTTGTGAGTTTGTGAATCACCAGCCCAATCTGAATCTATATAGCTAACCAAGTCAACCTCTGTGCCAAATATGTAATGAATCCCATATCTATGTGAACCCTATATGTAATGCAAGATCCTCTTAGCTACTTTCCAATGCAGCTCATGGGGTTCCTGTATGAATCTGGAGACAAGTCCCACTGCATATGATATGTCAGGCCTAGTGTGAGTCAAGTAGATGAGACTACCAACAAGTTGTCGATACCAAGTGGCATCAACCAATGGTGAAGAACAATCAATCTCAAGCTTGACTCCTGATAGAAAGGGAGTCAGAGATGGCTTACAATCAGCCATGTGAAATCAAGCCAATAAGTCAATAGCATACTTAGGCTGTGCAAGAGAAATCCTTGAATCTACTATGAGATCTCGATGCCAAGGAAGTAGTGCAACAAACCTAAGTCTATCATGTTAAATCTATCCTAGAGAGATGCCTTCACTACTGCAATAGTTGATGAAGAACTCCTGGTGATCAAAAGGTCATCAACATATAGAACCAAAATCAAGAGCGAATCATTCTGTTGTAAGAAGTATACATTGGGATCAGAATGGCACCTAGTGAAACCCACTGTGAGAAGGAAGGAATCCATCTTGGCATACCAAGCTCGAGGGGCTTGTTTAAGGCCATAGATAGATTTTCTAAGTCTGCATACTAAGGAAAAATCCTAAACAAATCCTAGCAGTTGCTCCATGTAGATCTCCTCCTCTAGGTCTCTATGAAGAAAGGCACTCTTCACATCCATTTGATGCACATCCCAACCATGTGTTGTGGCAATAGCCAAGGTGAGTTGGATACAAGTCATCTTTGCAACGGGTGCAAAGGTCTTTGAGTAGTCAATGCCTGCCACCTGTGAGAAACCCTTGGTGACCAATCACACCTTGTACTTATCAACCAACCCATCTGCTACAAACTTGGTCTGATATATCCACCTAAATCGAACCATCTTTCTTCCCTTAGGAAGTGAAGTCAAATCCAAAGTGTGATTTTTGATTAAGGAAGAGTATTCTTCCTCCATAGCACTATCCCACTCAGGTACCCCTAATGCTTATTGAAAAGTCTATGGATCTGAAACTGTAGCAAAGAAGGCATGTGGATCTCTCTGAAAATCCCCCCTAGTACATCTATCATATGTGGGATCTCCTACCCAAGTGCCAGCACTCTCAAGTGTCTATCTGGCCCAAAGTGGCCCAAAAGTGGGTGAGTCAGGGGCTAACTCCTCATCCTCTGACTGACTAGAGGTGGATGACACTGCATCATTGTCCTTACTATCTGAACTCAAAGAAGAAGAAGATGACTCTGGCTAAAGAGCATGTTGTGGCTAATCTAAATCTGATGAGGAATCATCATGAAGTAGATCCGATGAGGGAGAATAAGTGTTGAGTGTTGAGTCTCAAGACTCTCCTAAAAATGGACACTTCTCTCGATAACAACTCATGAGTGACAGGATCTAGAAGCCGATATCCCTTAATACCATTTGGATATCCTACAAAGATGCAAGGCTTGGACTGACATTCCATAGCTTTGTGTTTCTTCTTCAGAATGTGGGCCATGGTTGGGGATCTAAAAACTGTAAGGTGCTCAACATTATGTTTCCTTTTATGCCAAGCTTCAAAGGGTGTAATCCCTTTCAAAGCTTTGTGAGGAACCCTGTTTTGAATGTAGCAAGCACAATTGATGGATTCGGCCTAATACTGTGGTGCTAAGGATTTGGAGTGAATCATATAGCTACCCATCTCTTTCAAAAATCTATTTTTGTATTCTATAACCCCATTCTGTGAAGGACTATAAGTGACTATGCACTACAAATCAATCCTCTCTGTGGTGCAAAACTACTCAAACTTGATGCTGACATACTCCCCTCCATTATCAGTTCAAAGAGCCTTGATAGATTTCTCACTCTATTTCTCAACAAGAGCCTTGAAGTCTAGAAATTTTTCAAACACTTCAAACTTTTGTTTGAGAAAATATATCTAAGTGTACCTAGACAAATCATCAATAAAAGTGAGGATGTACTTGGCCCTTGTGAAAGATGGTTTGGGAAAGGGTCTTGATACATCACTATGGACTAACTCCAAAGGTTGTGAAGCCCTCCAAGCTTTGCCTTTGTCAAATTTTTCTTTAGGATGCTTCCCAAGGGAGCACCCCTCGCAAAGTCCTTTTGAGAATTGGACATGAGGCAAGCCAATGACCATGTCATTTTTGCAAAGTTGCTCAAGATAGTGGTAGTTAAGGTGGCCAAACCGCTCATGCCACAATTTGCTAACTTCATCTGAATGAGTCAACAATGCTATTAGAGAAGAATCTGATGCAAAATGTGAGAAGGTGAATAACCTAGCTTAGTGATTTGCCCTACCCACTGCCACTATAGTATCACTATGCAACTCCCTGATAGACACTGAATTTGGTGAAAACTCAACTCTCATGCTCCGACCAATGTGAGTGATTTGGTACACTGATAAGAGATTGGTTGAAAGAGAAGGAACACTTAGAACATTATTGAATGTTCTTCCTTCCATTTCAATTGACCCTCTCCCTGAAATAGAAACTGATGTGTCATCACCCAAACTAATTGAAGTCATGCTACAAGGCTCTAAAGATGAAAACTCAACTAGTGAAGAGCCCATGTGGTGAGAAGAACTTGAGTCTATGACCCATGAAGATTAGAAGCTACAGTTTCTACAAGGGCCTTGCCCTTTTCTTTCTCCTTACCCTTGCCTTTTGCCTTAGCAGAATCTTGGGTTGATGAATTATGCTTGATGGGCTCAAGAACACCTATGTTGTTCTTCTCTAGAAGATGAGTTAGGTGATCTATTTGTTTCTTCATGCACTTATGTTCATCATGCCCTATCTTTTTACAATAGGCACACTTAACCTTCTCCTTCTTCAGTTTAGCATTAGAGGATGAAGTCTCAGTGTTGTTTTTGGCAAGATTATTGTTTTCTTTCTTCTTCTCCTGGTCCTTGTTCTTTTTCTTCTTCTCCTTTATTGAAGTCTTATCTTTACCATTTCCATCTATCAAAGCTTGGGGTTGATTAGACTTTATTGTGCCCATCTGAATTAGCTTATCTTGCTCCCTAGTCAAGTCAGCAATGAATGAATCCAAAGAAGGCATTTTCCATGCAGTGCCAAGGGCAATTTTAGTAGCATGAAAAGTGGAGACAAAGACTGAATAGCTTGGACCTTACTTTGCGAGAATAGAAAGTATAAGTTGATCATCTTTCTTCTCTATCCCACATTCTTTCAATTTTAATCTAAGGGCCTTAAACTTAGTGAAGAAGTCCTGTAGGGTGTCAAAGTTGCTAGGACTTAGACTTAGGAGTTTATTTTCAAGCTCATGACCTCTCATCTCATCAAGCTTCCCAAACAACTTTTCTAAGGTGTCCCATATGTCATTAGGAGTTTGGGAGGATTCTAAGTGGAAGAAAAGTTTTGAAGACATAGACAAGCTCAGTAACCCAAAGGCTTCATCACTATGGTTGTACCACTTAACCTTTTCAGCATTTGTTTTGGGTTCTACTTCTGTACCCATGGTGATCCTATACAACCCTTTGCTTCTAAGAATGATTGACATTTTAACTTTCCATTCATGATAGTTGAAGGGTGTTATGGGTTTAAGTTGAAAAGAATCCATTTTTAGCTGAAATTAGGTGAAGTTGTGTTGATTGCAAGTTGTGAATTTATGCAAAAAGGAGAATAAAAGTGAAAATTTGCAAGTTGTGAAAAAGCAATCACACCCCCCCAAAATATTGAGCCCCCCCCCAAATATGCAAGTGCGTGCTCAAAAAACATTGGAATTAGCTGAAAATGCATCTTAGAGCAATCAGTGCAAGACTAAAGCAAATAGGACATCGGACTCAACCGAAAATGCGTCTCGGGAGACCCAAATTTTTGGCACTTTATAAACTAGTGCATTTTTGAAAAACAAAAAGTCTACACTGTGGAGAATTGAATTACAAGCACTTTTGTAAAAAATGGCACCCAAAACTGAGTTACCGTTTGCAAGATTTTAAAGTTATGATTTTCTCGTAAACTAGTGTTTTTGCAAAAAAAAAAGCACTAAAACGTTAAAAGAATGCTTGTTATGGGGAGAGAAAGTGGCCTTCCAACCACTTGTTGGATTCAACATGGAATGAAGAATCCAAATGAGGTCTTTGTGAGGGGGAATTGGCTTCCTACCAATCTGGGCCTCACCCTTCGTCTTCGTAGGTCGAAGATACAAGTTTTAATTAAAAATCCTCAAAATATAAAACTGTCTAAAAACTTTAATACTCAGTCAAATTGACTGATTTTTGTTCTAACAGATCAATTTTAACTAAAAATAATGAAGCAAGGATAGTTTTGAAGGATGCCACGTGATGCCAAATAAGGCAGGGGCATCCAAAAATGCACAGTCCAGATTTTGATAGCAGAAAAGATTTAAAAAAATGGATTTCAGACCTGTTGGACGTGCCATATGACCTGCTGGTGAATGTTGTTCCTCTTTTTGTGGCTAAACACAAAAATGGACACCCAAAGGCCAAGGATTTCCAAGGAAACTAACCAAAAGTGATATATATATTTTTTAATTTTAGACCAAATCTAGAATAAAAAAAGAACTCCACTCCTCTTAATTTCAAAATAAGCTAAAAGCATAAACACACACTAGATTATCAGTTTTGCTCTGATACCATATCAAAGTTGTTGCCAGAATCTAGATAATGCGAGTGCAATGGAGACGTGATCACACAAGATGAACAAGTGCACACCACAAGATGTTAAAGCAATTTGAAAATAAGAAGATAAATTGCACAAGATACAATGGAGAAAACCAAAATCTGATTAACATGAAATGGCCAAAATGAAGAATACATATAGGAGAGCTAGTAAGTAACTCCTCCACAAATGGTGGTCAAAGCACCCCAAGAATAGACTTCTCCACAAAAAGTGGTCAAGCACCCCAAGAATAGACTCCTCCAAAAAAAGTGGTGACAAGGTGCTAAGAATAGAGAAGTAACTCCCATACCCAGAATAGCAGGTCAAATGAGTCACTTATGACATTCTTATGACACCTTATGACACAAATATGACACACAATCTCCACATAAGCTAGCATATCTCACGAATGTAGGAAAACTCCATGTATGCACAAATATATAATATTCCCTAATTAATAAATAGGGAAAAATAAAAACCTACACTAATAAAACCACCATAAGAACCCACCTCACTAAAACCCATTACTACCCCAATGAAAGAGATTTCATCCTCATCTAGTTCACCTTCCCAATTCAAATACTTTAACATCATCCCATCTAACTTTTTTTTATCAATATTGTTAGCTTAAGCCCACTGACCTATCAATAAGGTGGCCAAACTAAAACCTTTCCTCTCATCCATCTTGAGATGATTGATTGTGATTCACCCACTATTCACACCATTCAATGCCAAAATGATTCTTCCATCCTCACCTACCTTAGTGTGGGAAATTATTCTATATACAAATCCCTTCCCCTGAGAACCAAACCATGTTAAATGAGTCAACTAATGATATTAACTTAGGCACTCAAGAAAAGCCTCGTATCATTAAAATTGGCTAGTCCTTAAACTTAAATGAGTAACAAGATTATCTTGCCTTCCTTCAAGACTGTTGCATCACATTTTCATGGTCTTATTAGGATATGCTTGGGATTGACCCCTCTATAGATATCCATAAAATTATTACCCATCCTAAGGCTAAGCTAGTATGGTAAAAGCCTAAAAAAATGCACCCTTGCATAACTCTTCTCATCAAAGAAAAATTTTAATGCCTTTTAGTTGTCAACTTTAGTCAACCCATTAACTATCCATGATGGGTCTCTAACATTATTCCCATCACCAAACCCACTAGGGGACTTCATCTTTGCATCAATTTTCATGACCTTAACCTTGCATGCCCCAAGGATGACTTTCCTTTACCCAACATTGACCAAATAGTTGATATTACTATGGGCCATGAGATGTTATCTCTCATGGATGGATTTTCAAGATATAATTAGATCTTGATCACCCCCTTAGATCAACATAAAACTACCTTTATCACCCCTTGGGGCACCTTCTGCTATTGGTTCCTTTCAGTTTAAAAAACACAAGAGCAACTTTTCAATGAGCCATGACCTATATCTTCCATGATCTTATCCATAATATTATAGAATATTATGTGTATGATATCTTGGGTAAATCTAAACACCACAAGAATCATCTAGTTATTCTCGCTATCATCTTCGATCGACTAATCTAATTTCATGTTAGGCTCAATCCAAAGAAATACATTTTTTGGGTTCTCTCTAGGAATCTCCTTAGATTTATCATTTCCCTCCATAGAATTGAGATTGATCCTACCAAGGTCAAGGCCATCTTAGAAATGCTTCCTCCAACAAACCTTAAATAATGTCATGGTCTATAGGGAAAACTCTAATCTATCCATCACTTCATCTCCCAACTATTAGATAGATGCCAACCCTTTCACCATCTCCTAAAGAAAGACACCTCCTTTATATGGACCAAATAATGTCAACAAGCCTTTGATTCACTCAAAGAGTACCTACTTTCTCCTCTAGTCCTTATCCCACCTAAGGATGACCAACCTTTCTACATTAATATATCCACCACCGATCACTCTTTGGGTGCAATGTTGGGTCATCGAGATGAACAAAAAAAAAGAGCAAGTCATCTATTATATCAGCCACATGCTTCTAGAGTATGAGACATGATACACCCATCCTAAAAAACTTTATCTTTCTCTCATTTTTGTTGCATCTAAACTTTGTCATTACCTTATTAATCACAAAATATATGTTATTACCAACACCAACCCACTCAAGTATATGCACTCCAAGCCATACCAAAATTAGCATTTGGATAAGTGTCTCATGCTTCCAACTAAGTTTGATCTTGATTTTTTTTCAAAAAAAATACATTAAAGTGCAAGTCATTATGGACCAATTGGTTGAAGCTCCCCTGCTAGATAACCAACCCATTCCATTGACCTTTCTAGATGAGTCCATTGTAACTCTTTCCTATGAATAACCCCCTTACCAAATGACCATGTTTTTTGATGGCTCTAAATGCCAACATGGTGGGGGTGTAGGAGTAATTCTTATTCCCATTCATAGACAACCTCTTACACTTTCCTTTAAACTCAACTTTAAATGTATTAACAATATAGCTGAATGTGAAGCTTTAGTCATTGGTCCTCAAACTGCTCTTACTTTAGGATTCAAAACCATTTTTGTCTTTGATGATTCCCAACTCAAAATCAACCAAGTCAATGGGTCTTATCAATTTAAAAATAATACTTTACACAAATATAAACTTCTCATTGATAAAATCTTAACATCTTTTAAATATTACCATCTAGTTAGTACCCTAATCTACTAACAAATTTGTAGATAAAATAGCCTCCCTTACATCTCAAATTCCATCTCAACCCACTAAATCTAATCTATTTATCACCATCCATCATTTCATCAAGCCTTCATATATTAGTTTAGACCATCCTACCATTTTTAGTGTGGAGGCATCTCCTTCTGATGTCTGGTAGACCAAAATTTTAACTACCCTAACTTTGGTGTCTTTTCAAGGTACCTCTCATTATACTATACTAGTAGGAATATTTTATAAACATGGTTTTGATGACCTTCTTCTTTGTTGTTTATGGATTCATGAGATTTCCCACGTTATCAAGGAAACTCATGACAGAGTCTGTGGGGGACATTTTAGTGGCCTCACTATTACTAAAATAATCCTATGCCTTGGCTATTATTTTACTACCCTCGATCATAACTATTGTGACTATGTAAATAAGTGTTTCAAATTCCAATAACATGATAACTCGCATCATGGGCCCACTTATGGACTTTAGGTATCCAAAGATTATTAACCCTTCTCGCAGTGGGGGCTTGATCTCATTAGATACATTAATCCTCACTCATCTCAATGATACAAATACATCATCACAACTACTGAATATTTCACTAAATGGGTGGAGGCCATTCCCCTTATTTCAATGAAAGCCAAAAAAAATTATTGATTTCATCAATCACCACATCATCTATCATTTTGGTGTCCCTCATAAAATCATCATTGATAATGGAAAATTCCTCAATAATAAGAAAGTTAAAGCCCTCTATGATGTGTTTGGTATTAATCTCAACCATTCATCACCTTATCATATACAGGTAAATGGACAAGTATAATCCTCCAACAAAACCCTCATCAAAAGGCTAACCAAAGTTGTAAGTGTTTTATGTGAAGATTAACACCTACACATCCCATTCACATTTATGGCATATCACACTAGCATTCAAACCTCCATGGGTGCTACACCTTTTTTCCTAGGCTTTGGTACTGAGGCTATCTTACCTCTTGAAGTCCAAATACCCTCTCTTCACATATCATTACAAGACATCATTTTTAAAGATGATTATTGTCAAGAGCGCATTGCACATCTTGAGTTTCTCGATAAGCATCGCCTTGCTACCCTTAACCATCTTTTGATATACCAAAAGTTTATCACCCATGCTTATAAAAAACATATAAAAGAATGAGAATTCAATATCAAAGACCTCGTCCATAAAGAAAACTAACATGTGACAAATATGGAGAAAATAAAAAAAGGTAAATTTGATTTCAATTGGCTTGGACCCTATATCATCAAACATAAGTATGGATTAGGATCTTATCTTTTGTCCTCTCGTGAAGGCAAAATAGAACCTGAGCCTCTTATTACTTTGCATCTACATCCTTTCTACTATTAATAAAGATATAATAAACCCTATAATCTAACTTAAGCTTGTCCCTTGGTTCATGATATTCTCACCTCCCTGACCCTATTACCATATTCTTCTTGGGGACATGTGATTACAATAGACCCATGTGATTATTTGTCATAAATTTTAGCTCAATCTTAAACATGGGTACCATAACTCGGTCCATGATATCGATCTCATGGATACTTTTTGTCTTTAACTAGATGGAATCCCATGGTCACTTGTTTCCCAAAAACCACTTTCAGAATCTTGTAACCACCTTTTATGGTAAAAATATTACCCCTATAAAGGTCAACCTCTAAGCTTGAATAGATGTGTCCATGTCTAAAATCACATTCAAAAAATTCCACATGGGATATAAAATATTATTTGGATCTATTTTCTTAAGTATAGACCAGTCCCTCAAAGGATGGTTGATAAATAAATTCAAAATAGATAGACTGATCTCTTGAAGGATAACTATCAAACACTTATTCGTATTCATATTTAGATCACTCCCTTGAAGGATGGCTAAGCTAACATGTCAAACCTAATCTCTTCCTAAAATCCACAATCAGCTTTATTTTAGCATTTGAAGCTTCCTGCATTGATCAACTTCACCCTTGTCATAAATATGTGAAATAAATAACCCTATTATAAGAAATTAATCCCAAAAGGGCCATAATTGATTCTCTCATGAAAAATTATATTTTTAGACTTCTGGCATTGACTAGTCTACACCTTGTAAAGACATGGAATTATTTGTTTTGGTTCTTAGGTCACCTATAAAAAGGGGTAAGCAAATCCACATCAAGTTCCTATAGCATCCCTTTTCCCTCTATTTACCCATCATCCCCTTTTCCTATATACCCTCTATAAGTCAAGGGACTATGAGATCACTTGGCACCCTACATTTATGATACACCTTTTCACAAAAATCATGCTAATGTGAAGCATATGAAAGGTTTATTTTCATTAAGATTAATCTACCTTGGGTTTAACAAGGTCCAAACTAATGAACCCAACATGCCTTTTTCTCAATTATATTCATTCACAAGGATGTTGAGTTTTTTACCTACACTTACTTTATCTGTTTTCATTAAAACATTAAATATTATCTATACACATCACAAAATTCTTAAAATAGACCATAATCATAAACTATATCATGAATAACATATCCTGAACCATAAAATCCACTTGAACAAATCATATAAACCATTTTCTTTCACATTGAGTAATATCACATTTGCACATTACTTAAATTTTCACCATATCCAAGCATATACATATAATCATTGTCCCCACATCAAAACCTAACTATATAATCAACAACATCATCTAGAATAAAACATTAAACCATAAATCATCACATACCTATATGATGAACATTGATCTAAATAATTATTATAATCGTAAGTCCACAAATAATCATCATCTATAACATCAAAAACATCTAAGACACTCATCAACATCAGTCCTAATCATCAAATCATAAACATACAAAAATCCATCTCATAAAACATAAAAGCATAATCACCATAAACATATGAATCATCTCATATAAATCATCTAAATCATATAATATGTGTTAATACATGTATATATCACTCTCTCATATACATTCCACATTGATGAAATGTAAGATGGTATCAAAATACATATATACATATCAAAAATATACAATCTCATCATGGGCCTGCACTTGGAGTACCACTGCCACTAGCCCCATCTATACTTATACCTAGTGGTGGTCCCAGTGGGACTTATATCTAACCGACTATCATAGCCCACTGACTTGGGGTACCAAGCATGGCCCCACCACCCATACTCACTCTGTACTCAGTGAATATCATGGCATGGGGAAACTAATCAAATATCATATCTTTATAATAATGAAGCTCCTATGCAATGGCTAAATAATATGCCCATGGCATTGAATCTATTAGCCCTTATGCTACTAAAACTATCACACCCACACCAATCTACCCCTATAATATGCCTATTTGTCCCTATAGACTAGCTATTTACCCCTATAGAATGATAAATTGGCCCATGCCTAGTCTCTTTCACCTATGAGGGTGGTAACTTATCCTTATAAAATAACAATTTGGGTTATAGCATGGCCACCTACCCCTATAATGTTATAATCAAGGCCTATCCTATATTTAGTGTTGTCACTATCTGAGGATCACCATGTGCTAATCCTTGTGCTTGATCAATATCCATAGGTCCATGACCCCCATCCCCCCAACCAAAATCCACTACTACATATCTACCTTGGAACCATGCAGGATAATCAACTATAATACCTACATCATCTCTCTCTCTCTCTCTCTCTCTCTCTCTCTCTCTCTCTCTCTCTCTCTCTCTCTCTCTCTCTCTCTCTCTCTCTATGATAGGTAGCTCCTCATGGTCTAACTCCTCTTGTGGCTATTGCTCTGGAAATAAAAAACCTACATCCTCCCTCATATACCATGAAAAATTAGGTGGGATCCCCTACCTGAGTCTAAAATATCTCGACACTTTCTCAAATGAGATGCACTTCATCTCACCATCCTACCTCTCATACACCCATCTCTAACTCTATAAGGCTAATATGTGATATTTGTACACAATCCATACAGGCCAAGTCCTATACAGCCTCCAAACTATATCTCTAAATGTTAAGCCCTCCAAGGCATCTTGAAACCGATCAATATACCTCACACCACCATCAACCCCTATCATCACCCCATCCCTCCACTGATAACATTTGAATCTATAGTTCATTGGCAAGTAACCCTCTATAGGCAAGCCCAATGGTCTTAACACCCATATATGCTCATATGCCTAACAATGGAGTATGAACCCCACATTCATACCATAATGCCTATATGCTCTAAAACCCCATAAATATCTATAGATCTACACTTATAGAACTTGGGCCCATCTAAAGATCATCCTCCCATGTACCAACTCCATAAGTACCCCTAAATGAACATAAGGGAACCTCCCTATAACTAAATCTGGCAGAGCATAACAAGTCACTACCAATTACATCATCATCAATAGGTGTCTCTCCCTAGGCCCAGTAGTATAATAGCCTAATGCTTAATCCACCTACATAGAATTGTGATGCACTCTATTTTCCCTAAATAATAGATCTATACACTCATTTATTTCCTCAATCTCTATATGATATATTGTGTCCCTTCGAATGGGTAACCAGGTGATCTTATGCACATCTTCTAATAAGATGCTTATCTCTCTAGTAGGTAACAAGAATGTGTTAGTCATTAGGTCCCATCTCTCAATGAGGGAAACTATCATCATAGAATATTTGAGAATGCATTGGTAATGGTGCATCACTCCAAAACTAATTGCCTCCATATGTTTCCAGTCCTCTGTAGACATAACATCTCATACCTCCACAAAAATCTCAGGCACTCGATCCTCTAGTTGGATCTGCTCTTGAGCCTATAAAAACATCATATCTATAATAAGGTGAAAACTTATCCCTATTTATATTTCCCAAGATATGATGATTATCAATCACTAGTACACTTACTAACAATATTTCATCTATCCCTTTCCTACACCTATCTCTCACTAGTACAAACAATAATTTTAATCCTTCATTAATTTCGTGCACCTGTCACCTACTTGATATAATTACTCTTATCCCCTCAATCTTACCCTTCATCTCTTTCTAAATGGTTATTTAAACACCTACCTACCTCTCATCTCTAGTTGAGTAATGACTATTTATACAAATTTTCCTACATATGCTTAACACATTCTTTTTCTCTCTCATCTATACCAATCTACACCTTGACAATATTTTATCCTTAAAAACCCTTGATCATCCTATTCTACCCTAAATCCTTTCCTATATGGATAATTCATTGAACAAATTACCTACATCGCTAAATAAATACCTACTCTCTACATCTTATTGACCTATAGAACCTCAAAACGCTCAACACACTCAAACCATTTTTCTATCCCAATCATCAACACATTATCTACATTTTTTGTAGAGCACCCTATCCTCAATGAAAAATATTGTTAATAATATACCATCTACCTAATTTACAAGCATGCCCTACTATTATTTAAAATCACATAAGAGAAAGTTTTGTAAAACCAACATTTGAAACCATAACATGGTAATATCAATCATTCCATCACACCCAAACCACCACTCCCCCCTTCCCCAATAAAGTCACCTACTTTTAGTACAATACTATAACAAATCTATGCACTCTACCCTCCTTCCCCCTCTCTTTTTTCCACCTAAAATCCCTCCATCAACCATCAATGGATCCCTCAACCATCACTAGTCTTCTTGGGGTATTTTTACCCATTGGATAGACCGTCATTAGTCAGGTCAACCTTTGATGGTCACTATTAGTGACCATTGACGGTGAGACTCAACCCCTAAACCTCCTCTACAACACCTTAATCTACCCTATAACTCCCTTTCCATCATTTATAAATTCCTTATACACACCTACATACATCTTACCACTCTCATCTTATACCCACATTCCCATACACTATCATAAAACCTCAAACCTTAGGAAAATCAAACCCTAAGGCATATCCTACACAAAACATCTACCACTCACATGAATTAATATACATTTTATATATCCTATTTCACAAATTGCAATCCATATCAATTAAAGATAGAGACCCTACCTCATTTTTTGATTGATGATGACATCTCAGTCTATGTCTAGCCACCTAGTCATATGCATCTCTAGCATCCATCTTGACTCCACTAGATCACTCTCTCAATCAAAGTCACCAATACCCTCTCAAAAACTAAGCACACTTATGGAAATAATGGGAAAGTCTCATACAAAATGTTCAAATAGCACAAAATTCTAAACATCAATTTCCAAATGAAGACAAAACTTTCACTATTTGCCTTTTTACCATAGTTTTAGGGTTTTTCCCTATCATCAATAGTTTCCTAACCATCAATGGTTGACCCTAACCATCTATGGTCACATAACCCTCGATGGTTAACCCTCACCATTACAGTTACCTAACCATCATTAGTTAACCTTGACCATTGATAGTTAGGGTTATGCTTCACATTCCCTACATTTCTCACCCTTTTATACCTAAATTGAACATTGTAGTACACCAAAGTGGGGCAACCCATTATTTCCACATGTTGACCTACTCAAGAGTAACCCTCTCCCCTAACCAACAAGAATTAAATTGGGCCTTAAGTCTATGTTGGATCCACTATCCATGGGACTATGTAGGTAGTATCATCTTGCCTAACGCATCAAGAGTCATCTCAACCGCTCCCTACCCAACTAACCATCCAACCCATTTTCCCACATCCACCTTGATGTTGGAATTTTTTTAACCCACCTATTCACATGCCTTATGATGACCTTGCTTTAGTCATTTTAACCACCTTGACTAATTTTGCATTGTTAAACTCTTGAATTTTGTACTACCTCATATGTGACCTAACCATTTATATTTTTATTGAGAGTACTTCCTACCTTGGATACCTAAGAGAACACCCAACTTAGCTAAGAGACTTGATACATGTGGCCCAATTAGCAATGACCAATGTTGGGGATCAGTTACCTTATCACTTATCATAAAACCCATACTTACTATTATCAACATTGGCAACTTTAGTCTTTACATGATTTTGACTCTCACGCTTAGTCACATGTTGTGCATGTATTTATGTTTCAAAAACCCATATCTTTTCATCACTAACCTTGTGACCTTAATTTTACCTTCTATCAAACCACAACCTAATTTTAGTTTTGCCTTATTGACTCCTAGTTTGAGGGGGAATACCCTCCTCCCATACTCAAGGCAACTAGACCTTGATCAGTCAATAGTTCATTTTTGTTGTACAACTTATTAACCTAAAGCCACACAATAAAAAAAGGAAAAATGTAGACACTCAATAACAACACCTTGACTAGTTTTTGATGTTGAACTACCTTAGACCTATTCTAAACCTTTAGTTAGCTATTTACCTAGTTAACTCACCCTTAAAACGCCTTTTGTACTTTAGCATCCATTAACACAACTTGACTAAACATTTTCAAGCCTTAACTTAGAACCCATTTTTTCCCTCTTGTGCTTGGGAGTATGACCGTCGATGGTTAGCCTAACCATCGATGGTCAGGTATCCAAAATTGCCACAATAACTTCTAGCTGTAAGTAGGATAAGCATGAGAAAAATAGAAACTTTCCCATGTAAAACTTATAGCTTATCATCTTTTTAAATTGGAATCTTTATCCTAGACCAACTTATAAACTTCTTTCCTCCTCTCTTATCAACTTTGTGGTATAAATTGAGGGCTCTGGGAAGAGAAAAGGATCTTAAAAATTGTATTTAGGCTCTCTTGTTTTCTTTGTGTAGGCATCCAAGAACCTAAAACTTTGTCTACATGACTTTTAAAGGTTGGAGTACTATTATGCTATCCAATTTCATTTCTATTTTTATTGGCTTCCACTTTGCATCATATAAGTATTTTCTTCTTGTTTTTAGTATTTCTTTTCTCCACTAAATCTCTCTATCTTGATCAGATCACTTACACATTATCCCTCACCCTTAGAGCCCATATTTAACCTTTTTACCTACTTTTCATTCTACCCCTAACTCCATTTCAATACGCTACAAACTTCCATAGTCAACCATCACTAGTTTTATAACCATCATTGGTTACATCAACCATCATTAATTTCTTAACTATCACCAATCAGCACAAGCATCACTAGTCAACCTCATCATTGACAATCACCTATCAAGGAAAATAATAGATTGTTATTTCCTCCCCTTTTACACCCCATCAGACCCTATCTCTATTTCTAGCTTGTCTATAGACCTTGCATAGAACCTATAACCTAACCTTGATCCACTTCTGCATAGTATTGACCTATTGTGATAAATTTTTACTAAATACACATGTTATTTATTTCTTACATAATAATTTATGTTCTTACCAATTTATTACCTTTCATTTATATTGTTATAATATTTTTATCATTAGGGGAGTAGATTAACAGCTATCCAAAGGAGCTTTTGCTTCTTAGATCTAGCATGTTGCTAAGGAGTCCACCCTTCATACTCATCTAACAAACAAGTTGATTGAGTGTGATCTTATTACAGGTTGTCCTTCCTCACCAAAAAGGATCTCTCACTTTGTCTAGTCATCAACAAGCATAATGTTTAACTAGGTACACACCCCTCATCTATTATTTCTCTCCTTTTTCCTATAAGTTAGAAATAGAGTAGGAAATAGTAGGAAATACTTTGGCATGCCTAGTGGGACCTAAAGGGATTTTTCCCAACTATTGATGGTTTCCTAACCATTGATGATTGAAACAAACCATCGACAATTATATAACCCTTGATGGTTAACCCTAACCATTGATAATTACCTAACCATTATCGGTTAACCCTCACCATGGATGATTAGGGTTATGCTTCATATTCCCCACCTTTATATCCATTTTCTACCTAAAATAAAACTTGTAGTACACCAAAGTGGAAAAACCCATTCTTTCCACACCTTGACCTAATTAAGATTAATCCTCTCCATTAACCAGTAAGAACTACATTGGGCTTGAAGTCCATGTTGGATCCATTATCCATAGGATCATTAGGTGACAGCATCTTTCCTAGCACATTAGGAGTTAGCTCAACCACTTCCTACCAAACCAACCATCCAATCCATTTACCCACATCCACCTTGATATTGGCCATTTTTAAACCCATCTATTCACATACCTTGTGATGACCTTACTTTAGTCATGTTGACCATCTTGACTAATTTTACCATGTTAAATTCTTACATTTCATACCACCTCATATATGACCCAACCATTTATGTTTTTATCAAGAGTAATTCCTACCTTAAATACCTGAGCAAACACTCAACTTATCTATGGGACTTGATACATGTGACCTGATCAACTATGACCAATACTGGGGACTAGTTACCTTATCACTTATCCTAGAACCCAAATTTATTATTATAAACATTAATAAATTTAGTATTTATATGATTTTGACTCTCACACTTAGTCACATGTTGTGCATGTATTTGCATTTCAAATACCCACATATTTTCATCACCAACCTTGTGACCTTAATTTTACCTTTTATCAAATCACAACCTGATTTCAGTTTTGCCTCATCAACTCCTGGTTTGAGGGGGAATGCCCTCCTCCCATACTCAGGGAAACCCTACCTTGATCAATTAATAGTTCATTTTGTTTTATGACTTATTAACCTAAAGCCACACAATAAAAAAGGGCAAAATGTAGACACTCAAAAACATCCCCTTGACTAGTTTTTGATGTCAAACTACCTTAGATCTATTCTAAACCTTTAGATAGCTATTTACCTAGTTAACTCACCCTTAAAACACCTCTTCTACTTTAACAACCATTAACACACCTAAGACACCTTAAATAAACATTTTAAACATTAAATTAGAACCCATTTTTATCATCTTATTCTTGGGAGTATGACTATTGATGGTCAACCTAACCATTGATGGTTAGCTTGACCATCGATAGTTAGGTATCTAAACTTGCCACAAGAACTTTTAGTTGTAATTAGGATAAGCATGGGGAAAATAGAAAATTTTCCATGAAAACCTTATATTTTACCATCTCTTTGAATTAACATATTAATCCCAAACCAACTTAGAAACTTCCTTCCTCCTAACTTAGCAACTTTGTGTTATAAATTGAGGGCTTTGAGAAGAGAAAAGGACCCCCAAAGATTACATCTAGGCTCTCTTATTTTCTTTATGATAACATCCAATATCCTAAAACTCTATCTACATGACTTTTGAAGGTTAGAGTACTATTGTGTTATCCAATTTCATTTAGTTTTTCACTAGCTTCCACTTTACACTATGTAGGTATTCTTTTCTTGTTTCTAGCATTTCCTTTTTCCATTAAGTCTTTCTATCTTGATTAGATCACCTGTACATTATCCCTCACTCTCAAAATCCATATTCAACCTTCTATCCATTATCCACCCTCCATCCAACTTCACTTCAATATCCTACCACCTTCCCATAGGTAACCATAGCTAGTTACTATAACCATCGATGGTTATAAAAACTATCACTGGTCACATAAACATCAATGGTTAAGCCAACTGATGTCAGTCAGTCTAAACATCTCTAGTCATATATAACTCCAAATAATAGCTTGTTATTTTTTATCTTCTCATACTCCACCAAACCATCTTTCTACCTCTAAAATGTCTATAGACTCTACTTAGATCTTCTAAACCTGACCTTGATCCACTTGTGCATGGTATTAACCCGCTATGCTATATTTTTACTAAATAGGTATGTTATTTATTTATTGCATAAATATTTATGTTCTTACTAATTTAGCACCTTTAATTTCTATTATTAGAACATTTTTATCATTAAGGGAGTGGATTTATAGCCATCTAAGGTATTTTTCACTTTTTGGATCTAGCGTGTTGCTAGGTAGTCCACCCTTCATACTCATTTAACAAATAAGTTGGTTTAGTGTAGTATTATTTTAGGTAGTCATTCCTCACCAAAAAGGAACTCCCACTTTTTTTGGTCATCAATGAGCATAACATTTTAACCAGGTACACACCCCTCATCTATTGTTTCTCTCTTTTTTCCTAAAAGTTAGAAATAGAGTAAGAAATAATAGGAAATACATTATCTAAAAACATTTTGATAAGGGATTTCATGATGATTGAAATAAGAATTTGAGATTATAAATTAAAGATGAAAAATAGGAAAAAATTTAGACAAATGCCAAAAAATATCTACCAAGAGGTACAGAGTCAACTAGGTCAATAGCGTTTGGAGGGGAGACCAATAAAAAAATTGAGGAAATCAAATAGTCATATTAGTTGAATGTGTTTTGTGGAGAAGAATTGAAAACCATTTTGTGTGAGACTAAATCAGATAGAATAGTTATATTCTATGGAAAAAATATTTGACCAACCTATAAGAGACTAGGTTGTATAGGATGACTATGTCCTATAGAAAGACATAAACTATAGGAGACACACTCAAGAAAATCGACTATGTTTTGAGGGTAGGGCCATGTTTTGATAATTATAGATATAGACAATGTAGTCTAATTTTGTAAAAAACTTGAAAGAAACACACAATTAACTGTATCAATCTCATTGATTTAGTTATGACACAACACAAACCTTGTACTAATGTTGGATGATACAAGTTTTGAAATACAACATACAATGATTATAGAGAAAGAAATAAAAATAGAAATGCTAATATAAGTGGTCATTCCTAAATGTTAAGTTATAATAAATTTTAAAATTAATGGGATAAAGAGTTGGATATAAAAAGGAACTAAAAAATTAATCTAAGGATGTTTTCATGTAATTGAGGGTAAAAGGGATCTATATTGGCGTTGGTAATAGCTTGGTATTAGGGGCTACCTTCTCACTTCACAATCCTATAGCAATAAAGTTGTCGAGTACTATTTCAATATATACCATCAACTAGGTATTTATACTTGGCCAAAAAAACCAAGTTGGCTTCCCCCTTTGGTGATGAAATCCAAGTAGGTAGACCTTGGATATAAGTTGTTTAATGCTTTTTGGTGTGATGTGATTTGGAACTGTGTGAAAATGAAAAATAGTGTGACTAAATTGGTAATTTAAAAACCTCTTATTTATTTTATGTTTGTTAATATAAGAAAGTAATAAAAAAATGAAAAATTAATTAACTACTAACAAGATAGGTTAATTCCTTTGTTTTGAAGATTAAAGAATTAGTTTAGGTGACATTGTATGCAAATATTATAGAATAAAATTGATAGGGTCGATGTTTTTTGTTGAATCAAGATCCATAAGAATATAGTTAAATAGGTTAATTGAGTCTTTTAGACATGAAATAAAGCTATGAAATTGTGTTGATCTAGTTTACCTGGTTCATTGTAGGGCTATACTTTTATAGACTAAAAACTATAAAAAAACATGATTATAAATGAAGAACAAAAATGAATAATAATGTAATAATTAACCTAATAATTTTTTAAGCTGTTGAAGTTATTTTTATGATTTATTTTTTAGATGATGAATTTTCTTTTAGTAATAGATTTGAATGGGTCGATGAAGTTTGAAAATCTTTATGAAATAAGTGATCTAAGTTGAGATGATTGATCAAGTTACATGTTGTTAAATAAGAAATACACAAAGAAATACATAGTTGATTACAATGACTGTGTGTTAAGCTTATGTATAGAATGTTAGACTATATCAACAAATTTGATCTAGTACTATAGAAATAAAATATATAATATATGATAATAAATGAAGGCATGAATGAAAACCTACAAGTGTTAGATTAACATTGGGTTCACCAAAATGTATATAAGGGAAAGTAAATTTGATCTCCAAAGTAATCCTAGCTTAGAGAAGATAAATCACACTAGCCATTCCACTTGTTGGTACATTTAGACAATCAAGATCATGACCACTATGGATCCACTAGACCTAATTAAGGGGTCCATTACCATAACAACATCACTAGAGAGGGTTAAAAATACTCTATTCAAACAACACCATGAAATAACCCTATCTAGGTATTATGTTTTCTTATTCATAAAGTAAATGACAAATTAAATTAAAATCTAACCTAGTGCTCACCAAATCTTATGGTACAAAATGGGGATAATAAACATAAAAGTAAAAAATGCATAGTAAAATTATAATTAAGTTAATATATATAGAACCATAATGAATAGAGAGATAAATACATTAAAAATCCATTACTTATGCTACTTCTATCTATTAAAATAGAGGAGTCAGATTTAGAGATAATTACCTTAAAGATGAACTTGTCGAGACTCAATCCCTCCCTTGGCCAATGGTTCTTTGAAAGAGATTGTTGTGTATTATTGAATATTATAAGGATGATAATGGAATATATTCTATCCAAGTACCTCCTAGTAAATCTTAATTTTTAACAAGACAAAGGTTCTTCTCTCTAAATGTAAACCCTAATCAATGAATCCTCAAGTAGAATGGTGGAAAAGCAAATTGTAAAGAAGAACAAATGAATGATTAACTCTATTTTTATCTCAATGAAATGGTGTAAATGGATGTGTATATATAGATGGATATGTTAGATATTTATCAGTAATTTCATGAAGGTGCCCAGGTGAGTGGATGAAGTGTCTTGATAATCTAAATGTCAATGACAAAGTGTGCAGTATGTTTTTTCTAGTATGCTTGAAGTAGGCTTGGTTGATATTCAGTTTTGGCATGGTTAGAGATGTTTAGGGATGAGTATGGTGATTATAGGATGTTCAAGGGGTCTTATTAGAGGTTAAGGATTATTGGAGTGCTTGTGTGAATGAGTTTAATTCATCTAATTCTTCATTATGTTCATCTAGGCATAATTTGCTCTATGATAGATAAATATGAAGAGGCAATTTAATGTCATTATATCTCACATGTGTGAGGTTTATATGAGAATATTGATATATGGTTTTATTATCATATGTGAGGAAATCATATGGTCAAATTTTTAGATCATGTGATTTTGCACAACAAAAGATATGTGAGTGCAAAGCTGGTCCCTTAGACAAAAGTGCACTAAGTTTCAACACTTAGCCAAATTTGTAAAGATCTAATGGTTTGTATTTCATCACATCAAATATATATGTCATGAAATACATTTGATATAAAATATTTTATTTATACAAGTATAATAAATATCTGAGTAAGCATTTTGGTGATGTCATATCTTGCATGCATGGGCATTTTAGGAGGAAATGGTAATATGGGTCTGTTCAGTATTTTGCCTAGTTTCTATGGTTCAAATTTGAGAACATGAAAGTGAGAAAGGTAAAAGATATGTGTGAACATTTGGCCTTCTAGGAAGATTGAAATGGTTTCCATACTTAGTCATTTTTGTATGATGTTTAATATTAGGACCATATGGAGATCCAATGGTTCGTACATCTAGATCTATGATGCGTAGTAAGTTAAATGAGTCAAAATGTTTGATGCCTTAAACTAGGTAAAAATCAAGTTCTGTACAAAAAAACAATGGATCATGTTTTTTCCAAGGTGTCAGGAAGTAGCGAGATGAGGACAAGTGTTTGATGTTTAACATTGATTAGATTTAAAGACCAATCTTCTTCAAAAGATCAACAGTGTGTATTAAAGTTAAGAGGTCAAAGTGATAGAGGTTTAACAAGGTAAAGGTTAAGATCTTTAAAATAAGATCGATGGTGTGTGTTTAATTTAAAAAGTGAGGACACAAGATGATAGTACAATGTCTAAGGTTTAACTGTGATCATTGGCATTTGAAAATTAATGAAATAAAAACTAAGGCTCAGTGTTCATGCCATAACTTTTGATTCAAGATGAATTTGAAGATGAAATAAAAATAAAAGTTGAAGAGGAATACATGAAGAATCCATCAAATGTGATTAAGAGTTATGAATATATGTATAAAAAATATATTGAGTTATAAAGTTTACTATATGATTGACTGTGTTATGCCAGTGACCCAAGAATGTTATTCGAGCTTGTTTTATCGTTTGGATGTCTCATGATGAATTATCTATTGGAAATTGTATTAGACTCCTTGTGAATGATTTTTGTGGTATTTGTAAGCTTTACCAATAAATATTTATTATGAATAAATCTTAAGATTCTGACTATGTGTTCAGTCATGGTGTCCTTATGAACAAGGTTAATTTTTGAGTTGATTGAGCTTGCACAGAAGAGTGCAATGATGACTGTAATAATTTGAGAATGTCAAAGGGGTCATGTAGAGTGGACCTACTCATTTTAAAGTGTTCCTATGTTCTTTATTTTGTTAGACGAAGTGCTAAATGGGTGAATAGGTCTATATGAGACCTATAAGGGCTATAAGGGCCTAATTAAAAGATGTAGTTACTTAAGGGTAACCCATAGATGCTATCACTAACATTTGAAGATGGAATTGAGTTTTATCTAAACATGAGAGAAGACTTAAGGGATAAGGAATGTCTAATGGCCAACCAAGATAGTGATGTTCATGAATGCTTTATAAATAGTGAAACCAAATGTGATGGTTTTTAGGCTTAAAAAGAGGAATGTTCATGTGAGATTTGTGGAGTAAAGGAGAGGGAGAGTGCCCAGTAGATGAGTTGATGAGTAAAATAGATTAAGGACTATGTGTATGACTTATGGGTCATGTTTATGATGTTAGAATAGTGTTCTTATAGGTTAAGGATAAGTAAAGAGGTCTAAGGTGATCCAAAAGGATGTTTTGGATGCTTTGAGTATGAGGAAAGGATAGATGTTGTTTGTGTGAGCTTAGTAGCTGATTTGAGAGACAGATCAAAGTGTGGATTGTGTGTATGAACATCTATTCATTTTATTAATGTGGTGATATATTATTGCTAAAGAGTGAAGAGTGATCCAAAAGGTGGCTTTGGATGCATTGAGTGTGCATAGTTGAAGAGAGTTGATATACTTTATATCTCCATCAGATTGGTAGGCAATAAGTGTTCATGAGATATTATGTTCATAGTTTTTGTTGTGGCTAATCAACATCTAGGGGGTTTTATCCTCCTTTCAAGGTGAAATTTTCTAAAAGTCTAGTTGTTATGGTTACTCAACTAGATATGTGTTGTGGCACCTTATGGGATTATAGTCTCACTAAATAAGGGATAGTAGTTCCTTGATCAGTTGTAGCCAGTATAAATTAGTTCTTATTATTATAGGATAGTAGTAAAATTTTCGGTTCTAGTGGGTTTTCTCCTCCAAGAAGGTTTCCCACTATAGACACCAATATCGTGTCAACCCCCCTTGGTCCCCTTCTAAATGTTAACACTCCTAACACACACTTGCACACCTTATTAATTTAAAAACTACTTATTTTAAATTAATTACCTCACCTTGGACACCTCACCTAGACACCTCACCCTAAGACTATTTCTTAGCCTATGAGTCAGCCTGAGACTAGGTCCTCCAAACCTTAACTACGCATGACCTATTATCACCCCATATTAACTCCCTAACCAACTCCCGTGCCTCATAAGCCCTTATTTTGACCATTCTCCAATGGAAAAGGCACTTAGTAGGTGGAGAAATGAGCAAAGAGCTAAAAATAACCCTTTTACCTATTCTCTCTCCATTAACGCCAGTCAACCCATGGCCGACGTTGATAGTCCTATGCTGACGCCGATGAGATCGCCGATGTCAGTTACATAAGCCAAGCTATAACATTGAGCTAAGGCCACCTTTTGGCACATTGGCATGCACACTCTGAGATTTCAAGAACTAAAGGTGTCATAATAGTGATTCCCATTGTGGCTAATGTGACTGGTGTTGTGAGCCAATGAAGAGAACATAGATTGCTTCAATTCATAGCTTGAGGTCCTTGTATAATCTTTCAATCCAATCTCTAGAATGATTTGTGCAGAGCTTCGATAGCCAAGAGAATAATTGTCAAGTTTTGGTGCTTGAAATCTCAGAGTGTGTGTGCGAATGTGCGAAAAGGTCCCTTAGCTCAATGTTAGAGCTTGGATTATATAACCAATGTTGGCGATCCCATCGGCATTAGCATAGGACTATCGACATTGGCCACTGGTTTACTGACGTCAGTGGAGAGAGAATAGGTAAAAGGGCTATTTTTAGCTCTTTGCCCATTTTTCCACCTACCAAGTGCCTTTTCCATTGGAGAATGGTCAAAATAAGGGCTTGAGGCATGGGAGTTCATTAGGGAGTTAATATGGGGTGAGAATAGGTCATGGGTAGTTAGGGTTTGAAGGACCTAGTCTCAGGCTGACTCATAGGCTAAGAAATAGTCTTAGGGTGAGGTGTCTAGATGAGGTGTCCAAGGTGAGGTAATTAATTTAAAATAAGTAGTTTTTAAATTAATAAGGTGTGCAAGTGTGGGTTAGAAGTGTTAACATTTAGAAGGGGACCAAGGGGGTTGACACGATATTAGTGTCTACACCCACATATGTCATGTGTTATGTGCTTGATCTTGCATTATCTCTCTTATTCATTATAATGAATGATATGTATGCTTCATGAAATGCTTGTAGTAATTGATTATTTGGGGTCATTGATTCACCCCACCCCCTCTTAGTGATTATACTTCTAATAATTAGTATTTTTGGCCAATTTTTTGACCCACATACCAAGGCTTTAAAGTAGGCTCAACATGGAAAAGATGAAGGGTATGAGTAAGTCTTCATAGTTTCTTAGCCTTCACAGAATCAAGAGTTCATAGGTTTAGGCACAAACCTAGGAGATCCCATAGACTAAAAGGGCTAAGTGAAAAATCTCTTATTTGGCTAAGTCTTTACTTGTTCATTCTTTTGGACTTTGTATGGAGACTAATTAAAATAAATTATTTCAAAATTTTTGTCTAAATCAATTTTTGAAAGGTACTTTTCAATTTCCCAAAGGTATTTTTTCTAAAGAAATGGTCTTTTTGAGCAAGCCAAAGGGCACGTTTCTTGAAAAAAGAGTCAATTTCAAAAACTTGAAGGATCCTTTCCCTTCAAAAAAAGGATTTCTCAAAATTTTGAAGGTCCATTTTTTCTATAGAGAAGGTCTTTTTTAAAGAGCCAACAGTCCATTTCAAAATTATGAAGGTCCATTTTTTCTATAGAGAAGGTTTCTTTTCAAAATCTTGAAGGAATTTTACAAAGGGCACTTTTACTTCAGGAAAATTATCCTAAATTTTTTTCCCTAAAACAAAATCCCTTTAGACTTTTTGTCTGAAATGAAGATCCTGAACGAATGTTCTAAAAGACACATTTCCTTCAGAAAAATTATCTGAGACAATTTTTTTGAAGGAAAATTTCATTCATAAATTTTGTCCTGAAGTCAGAATGCTGAAGGATTCTTTTCAAAAAGTTGAAGGAAAAATTATGAAGGAATTTCTTCAAGAAGAAGTGTTGAAACAAAAAACTGGAGAGACTATTTCCCAAAAATGCCAAAGGGTACTTTTCTTGGTAAAAAGGGACCTTTTCAAGTTCCAAAGAGCCAAAACATTTTTTTGAAGAGTCACTTCCATTCCAAAGTGTCTTATGTAGTAATTCTAAAGGGTATATTTTGAGGAAGTGGACCTTTACAAAATTCCTAAAGACTTTCCTTTTAGGAAAGTGGCCAAAACAAATTTGTCCAAAGGTCTTTTCCAAAAAAGCTAATGGTTCATTCCAAATAGCCAAAGGACATTTACAAAAGTTTTGAAGGGTACTTTCCCTCTAGAAAGGGGCATTTTCAAAGTGGCCAAAAGATACTTTTCCTTCAGAAAGGGCACTTCTCCAAGGGACTTCTCAAAATCTAAAGGGTCATTCTCAAAAAATTCTGAAGTTTAATTCCTTCAGGAAAAAAGTTTGTGGAAATTGTTCAAAATAAAAAGGGCCATAGTTAAGTGTTCAAAGGAAACATGACATTCACACCAGTGTCAAAGTTCATGCTCAGAAAATATCTATTAGGATTCAAATATCTCATGATAGGCCCAAAAATGTCAAAATCTAAACCCCTACAATCAACTATTTGGATTTGTATTTACTTACATCGACATAAATGGATAGAGGAGAACCAATGTCCTTATATTGGTTTTCCATCTATAGGAAAGATTTGGTCTAAGTTTCAAATCAGGAGCTAGTAGGTGTAATTAATAGAGAGGTTCTTATCCTTTGATTTGGCCATCATATCCAACAAATAACCACTCAAAGTAGAAGAAACATGGCTCAATCTAGATTCAAAGATATGGGGATTTCATCCTTATACATGTAGGACATGCAAAGTGAAGGAACATGCCATTTTTTTAATACAAAGATCAAATCATTCATACTTGGTGGAGACATGAAACTATCTTTTACATGGCTCTCTTAGCTCTAAAAAGGGAGACTTGAATGCACAAGGGGCTTAAGGAAATTTATGGTGATCTTGGATGGTTTATGTCATGGTTAGGGTAGTTGCATGCTTTGAATGCCAAAGAGCTCAAGGACAATAGTGGTGGTTATAGCCATTTGTGACCCCTCTCTCCATTTTTTCATGTAAACCCCTTATTCTCTCATCCATTTTTGAAATATATAGAGGCTTTTGAGTCTAAAAATGGATCCCTTGACTAGTTGTGGAGTGAATATGTCAAAATTTTCTGGTAAACACTCTCTTGAATCAATAAGATAAACTTTTTTATTCTAGTTTGGGGTGAAGTGTGAATTATCAGGGTTTTAACTTGCAAAATGTATGTCTCTTTTTATCATATATGAATCCTCCATGCACCTTTATTTAATTCTTTTGGTCCCTTGCAAGTTATATGAAGCGTTAGACATCGGTGCCTTCTTGAATTGTCATAAGTTTATAGTGTCTCATATAGACATATTTCTTTATTTCCTTCAAATTGAAGGGTTTCCCTTTGACCTCCATACAAAATACTTATTCTTGTGGCTTTAAGATAGGATCAAATTAGTTTATGTCTTGATTAAATTCATTAGTATTCATTAAGGCTTCAAGGCTGAAAGTGGATCATTTCATATTTGGTGCATCACCATCCTTAGCTTAGGTTTCCCTTTCATGTTATCTTTCTCTCCCTTATCCTTAGTAAATAATATATTTAGAGTGGAAATCAAGCCAAAGTGAAGCATATGAGGAGATAACCTCATTAAAAATCTTAGAGGTTTAACCTCACTATAGGATACCCACAGTCTGAGGTTGTTCCAATATTGTAGTTAGGAGTGAGAGAGCCTAAAAACTCCCCCACAAGGGTGCAATTATAGCCTACAATAGTTTATGGAATTCCCAATGGGACCAATTTCAAGGAATATTGGTCAATTTTGGAGCTATTTTGATCAATTTTCAGTAATTATAGCTTTCATATTTCAATATCTAGGGACTCCAAAGAATACTTAGCAATGTGGTGGTATAATAGTACCTATTTTTCATGCTAAAGGTGACTATAAGATCAACTTCTATAGGTATTCCTTTTGAGCTTGTTTAAATCCCCTTAAATTTATCCAAAAGGTTAAGTTTTTCTAATCCTCTACCATACATAAAGAAACCTTTTCTTAACCTAGTCTCAAAGCCTACCCTTACAAACAACCTCTTGATAGTTCCCCCTATTACCATGATTCCTTAAAGAGATTTTGTAGGATTGAGTGGCCAAAGTCCTTTAAATCTACCACAATATGATCCTATGCCAATACCAACTCTCAAAAGCATCCCATATTTTATAGGATACCAAACTATAACCCTTGATGAACACATCAATGACATAGCTAGTTTTTGCAACATCCATAATGCCATTGAAGAAAATATAGCTATTAGACTATCAGTTGTATCCCTTATGGGAAAAGATTTATATTTGTATAGAGGATTAGCTCCTAATTATATTCAATCATAGAATCATCTAGGAGTGGCCTTATGTAATATATTTGTAGTTAAGAGTGACCATTTGTCACTAGCAGAAGAAATTACCACAATCAAGAGAGCTCCACATGAAGTCATGCAAGACTTAAACATAGGATTCCAAAAAGTTTGGGATAAAATTATAGCTTCTATTAGATTGTCCCCTAACTTTATGTTCCTATACTACTTGAATGCTCTAAATAGCGATATAGCTGTAATGATCTAATATATGGGAGGGGATATATTGCTAGATGCTTATAAGGTGGCTATTAAAGTATAAAATTGCCTAGTTTAGGTTGGAAAGCTTACTCCTAGACCCCCAATGCCTCTTTTCCTTGAAATCAAACCACCCCCTATGTTTATTCCCCCACTTGATGTTATTATTCTAACTCCAACAATCACTACTATACCTTCACTTAAGCAGGAAAAGGCCTCCACTAGTGGATCAAGCAATTCCCAAGAGCAGAAAAACTACTTAGAACTTAAGAGCATGCTCCAATCCTTGGAAAATGATTTGGTAAATGCTAAAAGGCAACAAGATCAATTCAATAAACCTTATCAAGCCCCATATCAGCCTCAACAATAATCTTATCAAGGGAATAGACCACCCTTTAAGGGAAGTTTCCAAAACTAGAACTATGAGTAAGGGCAAGGATATTATAACTACAATAGGTAGAGTAAATATAACCCAAATGTTACAGGCTCTTCTAACTCCTTGGTTCCTATTAAAAACAATATGGCTCAAGAGGCTAAAGGGACCATATCTTGGGATCAATATTTTAGGCAATCCATTAACCTAATTAATGGTTTTAACCAAGCATTCAGTGACCAATGGTAGCAGGCTATTGCTTATAGATAAAATCAAACCTTAATGGCTCAAAACATAGAGATACCCATGATGAAAAAACTAAGATAGTCTCCACAAGACCAAGGATCTACTTAGGTACCAAACTAGCTAGATGCTCTAATGGTCATCAATGAGCAAGAAGAGTGTTATGCATTCAATAAGCAAGCTAGCTCTAGCCAAGCATATGTTTTAGTGGAAACTAATATAAGGTTCAAAATAAGGAATATAGATGGTAATCAAGAGCCAATCAAGGAACCTCCTATCATTAATCCTTCATTATCTAAGCCTAATGAGCCTAATATCACTCCAAAATTCCTAGCACCTCCTACAAATCAAAATCAAGAGAAAGGTTTTGATCCACAAAACTTGTAAATTTAACAAACAACAATAGTGCCTCCTAGAGCACAAACAAAGGTTGGTGGTCCACTAATCAACATTGTTAAGCAAATGAAGAAATATAGTGTGAGTATATCGATGTGGGACATACTTTCCATGCCTGGTCAAGTGGATATCCTTAAGGAAGGTTTGTCTAAGATAAGTGTTACAACAACTATAAGTGAATAAATAGATAAAGAAATTGAGGTCCTCATCAATGCAACCCAAGGTCCTATTGAAGAAGGATCAAGTATGGTGGTCAAACCTCCTCCATTCTACATTTCATTAATCATTGGTGACTCCTTGGTATATAACTACATGGTAGATAGTGAAACAAGTAATTCAATGATGCCAAAGTTAATAGAAGACCAGCTTGGTTTAAATTATGAACCTAAATCTAATGGAGTTTTATAGCTTGATGGATCTTCCATTAAACTAGCTAGTATTATTAGATGTCTCAGCTTGACCCTGCATGCTTGTCATAGTGTTTTAGTGGCTTAAGATGTGTTAATTCTAGAGGTGCCTCCTCATTTTTGTCTATACTTATCTAGAGAATCGACAACAAAAACAAGAGGTTATCTCACAATGGATTGGTTATACATGGCTTTTAGAACAAGGTATGGGACTAAGGTATCAACCAAGGTTGAGCCCATGACACTATTTCACATTGAACCTCATCAGTCAAATAACATAAACCTCAATTGTACTATCCTTGATGAGGATGCATTTATAATTGGTCAAGAATTGAATACTTATCTTGAGGAGATTCCAAACTTATTCTTGGATGAGCTATGCAGGGATAATCAATTTCTTAACCCTTTAGAAGGTGTCAATGAAAGAGACATGGGTGTTTATTTACTACATGAATAAAATCAACTCATTCCTTCCCTCATTAGACCTAAAGAAGACCTCAATGGTATGTGGAAGTTGTTCTTTGATGGCTCAAAGATCAAAAATGGAATAGGTGTAGGGGTAATGCTAGTTTCTCCTTCAGATGATAAGTATTTATCTTCTTATATATTCCATTTTAGTTTCTCCTCCAATGCAATACAATATGAAGGCCTAATCCATGGCCTCCAATGGGCCAATAAGAGGGGAAACAAGTAGTTGCAAGCATATAGAGATAGTGAGCTTATAATGAACCAAGTCAAGGGCCTAAAAATTATTAAGACTCCTTTGATGAGGTCATATAAATAGATTATGGGACCTAAGTGAAGATTTTAAATAATTTAACATTCAAGCTGTGCCAAAGAACTAAAATCAACATGCTAACAAGTTGGCAATTCTGGGAGACCAGTTTGATATTCCAAGTAAGATAAAGAGGACAAGGTTTAGCCACATGTCAAGGTGGTGGTGAGTCCATCAGTATAATATAATGAATCCCACTAGTAGGTCTTTAAAAATGATAAACAAATTGCCTATTTCTTGTAGTAGGAAGTAGAGTTTTCCTCAATGAACTAAGGTAAATTTCAACATCAATATGGGGCAAAAATATCCAATTAAAGTTTAAAAAACTTCCTAAAGGTTTGGTCACCCTTGAAATTATTTTCCATGAGGAAGATCATATGAGGAAAGATAAGGTAGTGATGTTAACTGATGAGGAGAACTATGAAAAAGTCCTTATTTTCAAGGACAAGCTCCTCAAGCTTGGGAAGGTAAGTAATGAGGCATAAAGGCATGATTTCATTAAAATTTGTAAGGAATATTTAGACATATTTTATTGGGAATATATTGACCTAAAAGGTTTTGATCCAAAGTTAACCCATCATAATATAGAACTAGAGGCTAATGCTAAGCATGTGAGGCAAAAACAAAGGCCCATTAAACCCAAAATAGAAGAGATTATGAGGAGAGATTTGACCAAGTTAATTGAATACAAGATCATCTTTCCCATCAAGCATTCATCATGGGTAGCCAATTTAGTTCGTGTAAGGAAAAAGAGTGGGGAGATTAGGCTATGTGTTAACTTTAGATATCTGAACAGGGTCTCCTTGAAAGACCATTAACCTCTACCATCCATGGAGTAGCTTATTCAAATAGTTGCAAGTTTAGAACATTTTTATATTTTAGATGGATATTCAAGTTACAACCAAGTATTAGTGAAGAAATAAGATCAGTACAAGACTACCTTCACCACTAAATGGGGCACATATGTGTAACAAAAGATGCCTTTTGGCTTATCAAATACTAGGGAAACTTTAAAAAGAGCCATGGACATGGCTTTCTAATGGATATTGAATCAAATGGTGTTGGTCTACTTGGATGAAATTAAAATTTTCTCCAAGGATGCCAATGAAAACATAGACCACCTGAGGTTAATATTTGAGAGATGTAGACAGTTTAGGATCTCTTTAAATCCCAATAAATATGTGTTTGTTGTCTATGAGGGTAAACTCTTGGGACATATTATCTCAAAATAGGGATTAGCTATTGATACTGATACAATAGGTGCCATATTGGCCTTATCCTTACCTAAGCACAATATGGGACTCCAAAGTTTCCTTGGAAAAATAAACTTTGTGAGAAGGTTTATACCTGGTTTTGAAAACTTGGTCAAACTCATCACTACCCTGCTAAAGAAGAACCAAGTGTTCAATTCGTCAAATGAAGGTAAATCCAAATTTGACGCTATCAAGCAAGCCATTACCCAAGTACCCACACTCATGAATCCTGATTTCTTAAGAGATTTCATATTGTATGTCTTTGCTAATATTGACAATATATCAGCTATATTGATGCAAAATAATGGTGAAGGAATTGAGTAGCCATTGTCATTTTTTAGTCAGGGGCTTGAGGGGTATGAAGTGAGGTATACTTTTTTATAAAAAAAAGTCCTTACAGTGGTAATAATTCTTAAAAATTTTAGGCCAATGCTCTCCAATATCAAAATCTATCTTATGGTTTCTCATCCTGGAGTGAGAGACTTCCTTCTTAATAAAGACTTGAATGAAAAGAGAGCTAGTTGGATTATCAAGGTCATGAAGTATGACATGGAGATCAAGGTCACTAAGTTAGTAAGAGGTAAAATATTGTGTGAGAATATGGTTAATGTCATTCATGAGGATAAACAATTTTCCATGGTGATAAAAGATAGCTCATAGGTGGAGGCACCTCTACGTCTTAAGAGTTGGCTCCATGATATGGCACATTTTTTGCTAACAAGATAATGCCCTCAGGGTCTAAATAAGGTAGAAAGAAGGTATTTGAGACTTTAGTCCATACCTTATGTATTATTAGGTGGTAATCTTTTTAAAAGAGACCTGAATGGGGTACTCCTTAGGTGCATAGATAATGACCAGGTGACCAAGCTTTTGGAGCAATTCTATGATGGACCTGTAGGAGGCCATTTTATACCTAGAACCATAGAAACAAAGATAATGAGGGTTAGTTATTACTAGACCAACCTATTCAAAGATGCACATGCATGAGTAAGAAAGTGTCAAAAGTGTGATTTCTTTATAGGTAAGCAAATATTGGCAGCCCTTCCTCTCAACCTAATTCAGGTAAAGCAACCCTTCATGTAATGGGGGCTAGATTTCATTGGAATGATCAACCCTATATCAAGTGTAGGATATAAATGGGTTATTACTATAATCAAATACTTCACCAAGTGGATGGAAGCCATTGTACTAAAATAAGATAATGAAAGTATAGTCTTAGACTTCTATGACAACATTATAACCAGGTTTGGTGTTCCATCCACTATCATTTTTGATAATGCATTAGCATTCCTCGATTTGAAAATGAGTGAATGGGCTCTCAAGATGGGCATATACCTCAGTACCTCTTCCAACTATTATCCTCAAGGAAATGGACTAGTTGAGTCCACAAATGTAAATTTGCTAAGAATCATTAGGAGAACTATGGAATAGAATCATAAGACATGGCACACTAAACTAAAGATAGCCTTGTGGGTTGACAAGGTGACTCCTAAAGCTACCATTTGTAATTCTCCATATGTCTTAGTATATGGAAGGGAGGCCAAGTTGCCCATTTCTATTGAGCTTCCTATATTATAACTAGCCCATCAACTAGAGATGATGGAAGATGAGCCCATGCATGTGAGACTAACATAACTCATGGAGCTTGAAGAAATGAGAGACCTTTTAATGAAAACACTAGAGTCACATCAAGATCAAGTCAAGAAAGCCTTTAACAAGAGAGCCATAACAAGGGACTTCAAGGAAGGAGATCTAGTCCTCAGGTGGGATTCGAATAAGGCCAAGTTAAGAAACCATACCAAATTTTATAGCTTATGAAGAGGTCCTTATTTGATCCATAGATACAAACAACATAATGCTTTTTAGCTAGCCCAACTAGATGGAGAGGTACTACCCATCCTAGTCAATGGGATTCATCTAAAGCCTTGCTATTAGAAGAGTTTATAACCATTGTACATATTATACATTTTGTATAGTTTTCATGTTTTCTCCTAAGTGCCTTGTGCACATATTTTTAGTTGTGTGTTTCCCTTCCCTAAGCACCTTGGGTACATTATTTGTTTCATTCTTGTTGTCCTTGTTACTTCAAGAGGAAGTTATAAAAAGGGTCAAACTTGTATCTAATTTTAGACCAGCTCAATTTTGGAGGCTAATGACTCCATGCTCAATGGACTAGACAAGGCAATTGGTCTAGGTTCTCAAGCATAACAAGCATGCTTCCCTGTGAGTTGCAAAAAATGTTGGCCAATTTTTTGGCCCACATACGAAGGCTTTGAAGTAGGCTCAACATGGAAAAGATGAAGGGTCTGAGTAAGTATTCATGGTTTCTCAACCTTCATAGAATCAAGCCTTCATAGGTTTAGGTACAAACCTAGGAGATTTTTTAGACTAAAAGAGAGCTAAGTGCAAAATCTCTTATTCGGCTAAGTCTTTACTTGTTCATTCTTTCAGACTTTGTATGGAGATTAAGTGAAAGAAATTGTTTCAAACTTTTTATCCAAAATAATTTATAAAAGGTACTTTTCAATTCCTTAAAGGTATTTTTCTAAAGAAATGGTCTTTTTCAGCAAGTTGAAGGGCACTTTTCTTGACAAAAAAGTCCATTTCAAAAACCCAAAGGATTCTTTCCCTTTAGAAAAAGGATTTCTTAAAATTATGAAGGTCCATGTTTTCTTTTGAGAAGGTCTTTTTTAAAGAGCCAATTGTCCATTTCAAAAATCTAAAGGTTATGTTCCTTTTGGAAAGGTCTCTTTTCAAAATCTAGAAGGAATTTTTCAAAGGGCACTTTTCCTTCAGGAAAATGTCCGAGACAATTTTTCCCTGAAGCAAAATTCCTTCAGACTTTTTGTTCGAAATGAAGATCCTAAAGGAATGTTCTAAAGGACACATTTCCTTTGGGAAAATTTTTTGAGTCATTTTTTTTAAGGTAAATTTACTTCAAAACTTTTATCCTGAAGTCATAAAGCTAAAGGATTCTTTTCGAAAAGCTGAAGGAAAAAATTCTAAAGGAATTCCTTTAGGAAGAAGTGTTGAAACAAAAAACTTGAGAGACCATTTCCCAAAATGCTAAAGGGCACTTTTCTCAGAAAAAAGGGACCTTTTCAATTTCCAAAGGACTAAAACACTTTTTTGAAGAGTCATTTCCATGCCAAAGTGTCTTATACAACAATTCTGAAGGGTATCTTTTGAGGAAGTGGAGCTTTGCAAAAGTCTCAAAGAATTTTCTTTTGAGAAAGTGCCCAAAGAAAATTTGTCTGAAGGGTCTTTTCCAAAAATGTTGATGGTTCATTCCAAATAACCAAAGGACATTTACAAAAGTTATAAAGGGTACTTTCCCTTTGGAAGGGGGCATTTTCAAAGTGGCTAAAAGATATTTTTCCTTCAAAAATGGCACTTCTCCAAAGGACTTTTTAGAATATGAAGGGTGATTCTCAAAAAAGTCTTAAGTTTAATTCCTTCAAGAAAAGTCTATGGAAATTGTTCAAAATAAAAATTCCCATAGGAAAGTGTTCGAAGGAAACATGACGTTCACACCAATGTCAAAGTTCAAGCTCAACAAATAGCTATTAGGATTCAAATATCTCATGATAGGCCAAAAAATTTCAAAATCTAAACCCCTACAAGTAGCCATTTGGATTTGTATTCACTTACATTGACATAAATGGATATAGGAGAACCAATGTCCTTAGATTGGTTTTTCATCTATAGGAAAAAATTGGTCTAGGTTTCAAAGCAAGAGCTAGTAGGTGTAATTAATGGAGAGGTCCTCATATTTTGACATGGCCTTCATCTCTAACAAATATCCACTTAAAGTAGAATCAATATGGCTCAGTCTAGATTCAAAGATATGGGGATTTCATCCTTATACATGTAAGACATGCAAAGTGAAGGAACACACCAAGTTTTTAATGAAAAGATCAAATCATTCACACTTGGTAGAGACATGAAACTACCTTTGACATGGCTCTCTCAAGTCTAAAAAGGGAAAATTGAATACATGAGGGCATGAGGAGATTTGTGGTGATCTTGGATGGATTATCTCATGGTCAAGGTAGTTGCATGCTTTGAATGCAAAAGAGCTCAAGGAAAATAGTGGTGGTTTCAACCATTTATGACCCCTCTCTCTATTTTTTCATACAATCCCCTTCTTCTCTCATCCCTTTCTACTATATATAGAGGATTTTGAGTTTAAAAAGGGATCCCTTGACTGGTGATGGAGTGACTCTATCAAAACTGCCTTGTAAACACTCTTTTAAAGTAATAAGATAAACTTTTTAATTATATTTTGGGGTGAAGTGTGAATTATTAGGGTTTTAACTTGTAGAATACATTCCTCTTTTCATCATCTATGAATCCTCCATGCACCTTTATTTAATTATTTTGGTCCCTTGTGTGTTTTATGAAGTGTTAAACATTGGTGCCTTCTTGAAGTGTCACAAGTTTATAGTGTCTTGTACAAACCTATTTCTTTCTATCCTTTAAATTTCAAGGTTTCCCTTCAACCTTGAAACAAAATATGTATGCTTATAGATTTGAGATAGGATCAGATTAGTCTGTGTCTTGATTAAATTCATTATTAGTCATTAAGGTTTCTAAGCTGAAAGTGGATCATTTCATATTTAGTGCATCACCATCCTTATATTAGGTTTCCCTTTCATGTTATCTTTCTCTCCCTTTTCCTTAGTCAATAGTATATTTTAGTGTGGGAATCAAGCCAAAGTGAAGTATATGAGGAGCTAGCCTCATTAAAAATCCTAGAGGTTCAACCTCACTATAAGATACCCATAGTCTAAGGTTATTCCAATATTGTAGCTAGGAGTGAGAGAGCTTGAAAAACTCTCCCATAAGGGTGAAATTCTAGCCTAAAATAGGTACTAGAATAAGTCCTTTGGTAAATGCTTGATAGCTTGAAGGTGATCCAAGGTACAATATGGGTAGTCATCAAGGAAGTTTCTCTACTAAGAAAACACCAATGCTTAATGTATCTAATTATGATTTTTTGAGTATAAGGATGAGGACCTACATCATGTCACTAGGTTTTGACATTTGGAAATATTTTGTGGATGGTTATTTTACACATACGATTCCTCCATCCAATGATGTAGATATGAAGTTATTTGAGAACAATTATAAGGAAATAAATGTTATCACTTATTGTCTTTTGCAGATTGAATACACCAAGGTAATCCATTTTACATCTACCAAAGAAATGTGGGATAAATTAAAGAATATTTATGAATGAGACTCAAAAGTTTAGTTGGCATAGTTGCAGAGTCATCGAATACAATTTGAGAGTCTTAATATGAAGGAATAAGATTCTATGTCATATTTTCTATAGAGAGTTGATGAGATTCTGAACATCATCAGAGGTCTTGGATAGAACCTTGAGGAGGCTATTTTAGTTTAAAAGGTATTAAGGTATCTTTCTATCAAGATTGTTTCAAAAGTGTCTATTGTAGAAGAAAGTCATGATCTTACTAAGTTAAATATGGATGAATTGCATGGCATCCCTACTACCTATGAGATAATAATAAATGATGATATACCATTGAAGAAGGAAATAATATTTAAAATAGAGATGAATCCTAAGAAGAAATTCTGAGGTAATAAAACCAAGGAGAATGACATTTTTGATATTAATGAGGATACAATGATTGTTTTGTTTACAAGGAAATTAAAAATAGGGTCAGGCAAGTATAAGGGTAAACTACCCTTTAAATTCTTCAATTATGGAAAGGTATGACACTTTTATAATAAGTTCTCTCATAAGCATAATAAGAATGATGGTGAAGAGAATGGTGATGGCCAAGATGAATACAAGAAGACATAAGTTTGATAAGAGGAAGAAAGGATTCAGAAGGTTTGACAAAAAGAAGTACTTCAAGGACAAGAAGATTCTCTACACCAAAGAATATATCAACTCATTAGATGAGAGTGAATATAATGACTTAGAGTATGATCATAAAGATGATGGTCCTATTGAAGATAAATCTCTCCTTATGACTGAGGAGGAAGTCACTCATATTATAAGGAGTCTACTTGGAGTGATTTAGATGATGTTAAATATGAGGTGGACTATGAGACTGAATTGATGAATGCTTTTGAAGAAATGAAGATTTAAAATAAGATTACCAATAAGATTAAGTCTCAAATCAAGGACTATGAAGATTAATTTAGTGTGTTTGAGGCAAAATTGAATGAAGACACTGAGGAACATGAAGATATAGTCAAGCATCTCAGTTGTTAATTAGAAATATTGTCTACAATCCTAAAAGATAAAGAAGATGAATGTTAAAGGTATTTAATTGAAAATGAGTCATTAAAATTTGAGTTAGATAGGACATCTAGTAAGATGTAGTCATTTATGAGATTTGAAAAGAGCTCAAGTGATATAGACAATATTTTGAGTGGTCAAAATCATGCAAGTGATAGAACTAGTCTTGGATATAAAGAACCAGACAATACATCTCAAGACAAGATGAAGACTAATGTAAATTAGACCTTTAAGGTCAAAAATTAGTTAGAAAATAAATATGCTGGCAGAATAAAGACAAATTAGATCAAACAACCAAATGCCATGAGGTGTGCAAGTTTCAATGGTTATTGTTACACATGTAATCAGTTTAGGCATAGAGCTAGAGAATAAAATATACCTATTAGAAATGAGTTTGTATAGAACTATGATGGGGGTCATTGGTAAAAATGGTTAAACAAAGCTAATTACTTCAACTATCTTGATGAGGAACATTTTGTTAAGCATTATCTAAATAAAGAAAGGAAAGGTGAGTCTTCTTCAAAAGGAGTAGTTTATTTCAATTATCAAAAGAATAGACATACTAAAATATTTTTTTCTAATAAAGAAAGGTAGGATAAGATTCTTAAAAAAGGTATAGTCTTATTCAATTATAGCACAGAGGTCATATTGCTAGATTTTACAAGCAAAGGACTACAAGACAGAACATGTTTAATCAGACTTCTAGAGTAAAAGAAAGAAGATAAGTTAACTCATGGAAACCAAAGGTGGTAAGTGTGAGTCATGATGAGTTTGTAGGTCCAATTAATCTATATAATATGGTGGAGAATACTAAATAAGTTGGAAAGTTCCAAGATCTCTCATTGTCTATTCATGTTGTGAATGAAGAGACCAAGCTCAAGGATAAGACCAAGGTTATGGTTGAGGCTATTTTTGAGGTGTGTATGGATTCAAGTGAATATCTTGATATTGTAGAGAAATTTTCAAGAAAATACCATTAGTTGTCAATACCTAGTGATGAGGTTCTAAACTACAAGGAAGGTTCTTTAGTTGAGAAGGTATGTCATGAATACTTGTATCCATGTATTGTCAAATCAAGCTTGGAAGAGAAAGAGAATATTGTAATGGATGAGAATTTTTCTTATATTAATCCTAATATGAAAAAGAGGAAATATTATTATAAGATGACCAATGAGGAGAAGGATTATGAGGAGTTATGGGTAATTCTTAGTTTCACATTGTTGTAGGACACTATGAGTTAGGGTATCTCTATCTAGGCTTCAAGGAGACACTTAAAAATAAAGAGGAATAATGGTGGATGACAAATGATCTTTGGTTGATGTTTTAGGACAAGAATATAATTTGAATATATGTTTAGTTAAGGGGGAGCAATGAGTCTTATAAATCTACTCCAAGATGTTGTGATGGAATGAAGTTGTGTGTGCAAGATCTATAGGCTGGGTATGGAGATATCCAAGTGTCATTATAAGTTTTTAAGGTACCTTAATGGAATATAAAGGTTTGATGAATTTGTTTAGGTGTGTTTCATGTGATTTCAATATTTGAAGATATTCTGTGTGCAATTAGAGAATTTGTGTTTGCTCTCAAGTTACTCAGTTTATGGAGGCCAAAAATGATGGGTTCCCAAAAGTATGAAGGATTAAATATTTGTCCATAAGTATGTGATGGTTTTCTCTAGGTGTGAAATAAGTTTCAGAGGTGGGTGTTGACTAGGAGGTTTGTTAACCTTATTTGTTTTGAGATTCTAGAGTTTTGGGTTATGTTAAAAAATTAGTTTGCCTTATGGATTTAGGTTTGAGGCTTATTAATATTTTTAGTCAAACAAATGGGTTATCAAATCAATATTCATAGAGATATGAAGGTTTATGGTTTTTAAATTATTCATGATTTTGTCAAGATGGAGGCTTATTTAGCTAGTAGGTTTGTGAAGGAAGTATGTTACAAAGGATGAGCTAGGGGATGAAAAATGGTGTGCCTAAGGGAGAACATTAGATTGATCTAGATATGAATTTTAAAGTCTTGAAAGTATTTTTAATGAAAATTTTGGGCTCTGCAAGTTTTAGGTAGGACTACAGGGAGTCTAGATAGGCCTACTTTGAAGATTTGATGTTTTTTATCATTTTTTCCAAAAGATAAAGGTATGAGTGTTTCAATATGAGTTCTCAAGTTGTTTTAGATCATGTTTCCTATTTGGTGAGTGGCATGAAGTTCTGTTGATGGTCCTTGAGGTGACTTGAGAAAGAGGGTCAATAAGCCTGTGTGGTGGTTATTCATGGTATATGGAGATCTAAAGATGCTCAAGAGGTGAAAATGGATAAAATATATTAGGGGGATTTCCTCTCAGATTTTTTCTTGGTGAGTTCCATTATATTTTCATACTTTTTGTGTTCTTTCTTCATTGATTGCAGTGCTTGGTTGAAGAGAGTGTTGGCATATAACAAGATGAAGTTGTCAAGACAAATAAGAGGTAGGCTCAAGATAAGAGGGAGGTTGTATCATATTTATAATATATTCCTCTCTTATTAGTGGTATTTTTATGTCCTTGGAATTATTTTTTTCCCACTTTATCATTATGTGAAAAGGGGAGAAGGTTTCTATTGTGAGAGTGCTTGAAGAGAGAGAAGGAAGGTGAGTTGTATGCTGAGTTTTGACATCAATGACAAAGGGGGATATTTTTAGATATTTTTAAATGACATCATGAAGGTTTCTAGGTGAGTGGATGAAGTGTCTTGATAATCTAAATGTCAATGACAAAGTGTACAGTATGCTTGTCCTAGTATGCTTGAAGTAGGTTTGGTTGATCTTTAGTTTTGGCATGGTTAGAGATGTTAAAGGATGAGTATGATGATTTAAATATGTTAAATGGGTCATATTATAGGTTAGGATGATTGGAGTGCTTGTTTTCATGATTTTAATTCATCTCATTCTTCATTATGTTCATCTAGGCATAATTGTCTCTATGACAGATAAATTTAAGGAGGTATTTTAATGTCATTATATGTCACATGTGTAAGGGTTACAAGAGAAAATTGATATGGTTGGATTTTAATATGTGAGGATATAATATGGTATAAATTTAAGATCATGTGATTTAGTGTAGCAAAATATATGTGGGTGCAAATTTGGTCCCTCAGATAGAAGTACACTAAGTTTTAATACTTAGCCAAATTTGTAAAGAAGATCTAATGGTCCATGTTTTATCACATCAAAGATAGATGATGTGAAATTAATATGAGATAAAATAAATTATTTATTTAAGTATAATAAATATCTAATAAATTATTTTGGCTATGGAATATCTTGCACGCGTGGATGCTTCAGAAGGAAATGGTCATATGGGTTTGTTCAATATTTTGCCTAGTTTTTATGGTTCAAATTTGAGAACATATGAGTGAGTGAGGTAAAAGATATATTTATGAAAATTTGTACTTATAGGAAGATTTAAATGCTCCCCATACTTATTCATTTTTTCATGATGTTAAATATCAGGACCAGATGAAGATCTAATGGTTCATGGGAGTTTGTACATATAGATCTATGATGCATAGTAAGTCAAATGTGTCAAAGTGTTCAATGATTAAACTAGGGAAAGATTGATATCCTTAAAAAATGATCAATGTATCATGTTTATTCAAAGTTTTTAGGAAAAAATGAGATGAGGACAAGTTTTTGATGTTTAACATTGAGCAAAGTTAAAGACCAAGCTTCTTCAAAAGATGAATGGTAAGTGGGTGTTCATACTAATCAAGATCAATGGCAAATATTAAAGTTAAAAGGTCAAAGTTATAGACATTTAACAAGGTAAATGTTTAGATCCTTAAATTAATATTTATGGTGTGTTATTAATCTAAGCAATGAGGACATGAGATGATAGCATAGTGCTTGAGGTTTAACTGTGACCATTGGCATTTGAAAATTAATGAAATAAAAACTAGTGATCAATATTTGTACCATAAATTTTGATTTAAGAAGAATTTGAAGATGAATTAAAAATAAAAGTTGAATAATAATCCATGGTTCATATATAAAATGTGATTAATAGGTTTGAATATATGTCAAAACAAAGATACTTATCTCAAAAGTTATCAGTGTGATTGACTGTGTTCTACAAGTGACCTGAAAAGGTTATTTGAGATTATTTTATTTTTTGATGTCTCATGATGAATTAGATATTATAAGTGTTTTATACTCATTTTTGATGATTTTTGTGGTATTTGGAAGATTAAAAAATTGATATTCAATATGAATAAGCTTAAGAATTGATTATGTGTTTTTCATGGTGTCCTTATGAACAAGGCTAATGTTTGAGTTGATTGAGCTTTCATTAAGGAGTACAATGATGAATGTAAGAATTTAATAATGTCAAAGGGGTCATGTGGTGTGGTCATATTCATTTTAAAGTGGTCTTATTTTATTTTTTTGTTTTATTAAGTGCTAAATGGGTGAATAGGTATGCATGAGACCTATAAAGGCTACAAGGGCCTAATTGAAAGGTGTAGTTGCTTAAGGGTGGACCATGGATGATATGACCAACCTTTAAGGATGGTATTGAGATATTTATTGATGTGATAGAATCATTAATATATTAGGCATGTCTAATGGATAACCAAGATAATGATGTTCATGAATGCTCTATAAATAGTGAAACCAAATATGATGGTTTCTAAACTTAAAAAGAGGTATGTGCATATGAGAGTTATGGATAAAAGGAAAGGGAGAGTGCCTAGTAGATGAGTTGATGAGAAGAGAATATTTAGGACTATGTGTATGACTTATGGGTCATGTTTATGATGTCATAATAGTGCTCTTATAGGTTGAAGATGAGTAAAAAGGTCTAGGGTGATCCAAAAGGATGTTTTGGATGATTTGAGTGTGAAAAAAGGATAGATTTTGTTTGTGTGAGCTTGGTGGATGATTTGAGAGATAAATTAGAGTGTAGACTATGTATGATAATTTTTTCATGTTATTGATATGGTGATAGAGTTTTTACTGAGGAGTGAAGAGTGATCTAAAAGGTGGCTTTGGATGCATTGATTGTGCAAAGTTGAAGAGAGATAATATACTTTGTATGTCCATCAAGATGGCAAGAAATAAGTGTTCAAGAGATGTTATATTCATAGGTTTTATTGTGGATTCTCAACATATATGGGTTTTTTATCATCATTTCAAGGTAAAACTTGCTAAAATTCTAGTTATTGCGGTTGCTCAGCTAGACAGGTATTATAGCACCTTATGGAATTATGGTCTCACTAAATAAGGGATAGTATTTCCTTGATCAGTTGTAACTAGTCTAAATTGGTTCTTATTATTATAATATATTATTCCAATTACATGTTTCATTGGGTTTTCTCCCCCAAGAGGTTTTCCCACATATGTCATGTGTTATGTGCTTGATCTTCCATTATCTCTCTTGTTCACTGTTATGAATGATATGTATGCTTCATGAAATGCTTGTGGTTATTTATTAAGAGTTTAAAAATATATAAATTGAATTTGGATTATCTAGACTCATTGACTCACCCCCGACTCAGTGATTGTACCTCTAACAGGATCTAACCCTAAACTCTTCCAAAGTTTTAAATGATAGAGTCGGCCCAATCGATCTTGTATCATAAAATAAAGTAAAGAAGTTAGGTCTTTGACTATTTTAGTCGAGGCTAATCTAATCATGTAATGTGCTCATATTATTTTAAGTATAGGGTCAACCCACGATGACCTTATTCGATAAAACTTAAAAAGAGATTTTGGATTAGGTTGGGGTTATTTAAGGTGGTGAATTTATTATAAGAGTGTGTAAGGGAGCTGTAAAATCTTAAGGAAGTGTATAGGAGTGTGTTTTATTGGTTACAAGTGGTGTTATATGGAAAATAAATCTTATGAATCACCAATGGTCTGCCCACCCCTTTTCTAATGCACCCTTTAAGGTATACACTCATAGAGATTAAGACTTGATGAGTTGTTGCAAGAGAAAAAGTATTAATAATTGATAGAGTTTTAAAGTATATGTGTATACATAAAGTAATAAAATATTATTAATAATTTTATATTTTCCAAGTTACAAGCTAGGTCACTATTGTACTTACTTTACATACATTGCATGATTCACACATAAGCCAACACATAAGGGAGAACTACATGAGTCTGAGGCCCTCTTCTAGAGTATTGGATAAGTATGAAACACCCTTTTAAAGTGGGGTCATTTTAGGTCATCTCAACATAATGTACCCACTAACCCATTTTTCCCTAAGGTCACATTTAAGATGGCAAGTTGGGGTTTTGATATTTCACCAAGAGTGATTATCTATGACCTAGATCTAAATACACTAGAGTGAATTTGAAGCCAAACCTAGAAGAATCCAAGTGGTCAAACCTTATTTTAGTTGATATTTTGTATAGGACACTACCATCAAACCCAAATAATAGTATTGAAGCAACTATTTTAGGTTGATGTAAATCTCTAGAGAACTATAGGCACCAAATCTAGAATTTGAAAACTAATCTAGAGTTATCTTCCTTCCTATTTCATACCTATAATATATCTAACATTGTATGAGAATTATAAGTAAATAATTACTTTATTTTATTTCATTTATATATCTTGCATAGTTTTACTTTCCATCAATATCCTATCTCAATTTTATAAATTCAGCATATGGTACATCTAAGTGTAACACATTAATTGTCCTATGGTAGATGTGATATTCAACCTTGTGCCCTATCATTTCTATATCCTTAAATTTATTTACCCAATGATAATTCAAAAATATAAATTAGGTTTAAACATTTGGTAAACCTGATCTTTGAAAATTATTGTTGCATAAACATTCTCTTATAGATGTTTACCTCCTGCCTTGTCATAATATGTGTGTCATTTTTCACTTTTATCATGGATGACATTGATTTATTTGATGTTTATTAATTTGAAATATTTAATTAATATATCCAAGTGGGGATAAAAGTACATTACTCTTACATTCCTCTAAGTGTTAAGGTAAACAATATATAAGCTTTGAATGGTGGTAGCTACTGTCTCTCTAATCATGTCCATGCTCACATCCTTTCAAGACATGATGTGATCCATTTAAAAGAGGTTTTAAATCATGTTTCCTTGCCTTATATACAAAAATCAATCCCCCATGGAGATAATGTACATTCATTTGACTGTGACATTTTTTATCAACTCCATAAGGAAATCATGGAGAATTTGTAAATCATTAATAAAGGGGATGTTCCTTCAAGTTCATTGATTAAATCCTCTCCTATTCTTACACTTACAAATAATATTCCTCTTATTAAGGTTGATAATAAATCTTGGCATTCATTTTATATTGAATTTTTTTGAAAGGTTAACCGAGAAATTATGGCATCTTTAACTAGTCATATTAAGTTATCAAAAAAAAGGAAACATTCTACATATACAAAGGAAAATAATATTAATGTTCCAAACAACAAACATGTACCAATGTTAAGCAAGGTTTCTCAACCAAAGGATATTACTACCACATAAAAAGAGGTACATTTACTAATGCTTTCTCAAGCTCCACATTGTATATCTCTATAAAACATGCATCTGTAAAGTTATATAGGCATTCCAAGATCTTCAAATAATACGCCAAGTGTACCGAAATTCAAAGATCCATTACCATTACCAAAGTACCCAAAATTCAAGGATTAAAAATTTGTAGTTATTGTACATGAGGATGATGATACTCATATGTTTAGATTCAAAATAGGTGGCAATGATAATACCTCTGTCAAACACCACCATGCCCATATATTATCTTATGTTTATGATTAACACTATTGGTGAATTTTAAAAAAGTGTTTCTATACTTCAAATGAAAGTGGCTTTCCATAATTAAAAATCACATGTTACCTCATTCAATAATCAACCTTTTTCATAATGTATACTTGAAAATCCTTATCCACTTGGTTTTGAATTAACAAATTTACCTATATTTGGGTAGCATAAAGATCCACTTGAGCACATGTTAAATTATTTCTATTATTTTGGTCAATGGGAAAATGACTACAAATTATTGTTAAAGGTATTCCATATGAGCATTTTTGGTGAGGCTCATAATTAGTTCTATATCTTACCAAAGGGTTCTTTAACCACTTTTTCAAACTTAGAAGATGTTTTCCTCATGGATTTGAATATTCACAAGGTGCCAAAACTTACAATAAAACATTTTCATAATTTCAAACAACATGATGTTGAATTCCTTTAATATTATACTATTTAATTCAAAATTACATCATATAAGCTAGAATTTATACCATCAAATTTGGAACAGTAATTTATATTTAGTATAGGCCTTATTTTCCCCTTAAAGGAAAGATCATTTCATAAACAATATGAGTCCTTCACTCATTTACATGTGAATGTACATAGATATGTTGGATTCATACTTACTTATCCAATGAATCTTAACATTTCTCCTTCCAAATACCAAATTTTTACACCTCACATAAAGGAAGGTGATCAATTTTCTAAAGAATATTTTGAAAACAAATGTGCCATTCCTAACCTCTATATGACTAGTTTATAAATGTTACTTAACATGGAATTGATCCAGGTTCCAAGTCCCATACAAGAATCTCAAAATGAAAAAAATAACAAGTGTCCATGCCAAAAATATTTAAGATTTAAATTATACATGGATGGTGCTTATTTTTGACATATCCATATTGATCCTACACAAGTAAAAACTACTTATAATGTAATATGTTTGCCAAAAAATGGAATTCAATCTAAAAAACTTACAAAGTAAAGGAGGATGGAGATACTCCTTGGGAAACTTAACAATACCAATTACTTTTGTTCCTAAAGTAATTTAAACATGGGTTTGGGTTATGACTACCACATATCCATATCCATTTACACTTTGAACACTTTGGATATACCAAATGGAAGCAAAAATTGACCAAAATCAATAAGGAATTTATTTTCCTCATCAATTTAAATTAATACATATTTAAAATTATAAAAATACATCTTCTAATACACATGTAAAATGTGAGGAAGAAAAATCATGATGCAAACAATGTAAAAAATCTAACTTGAGGTTGTAAAGTTTAGAATGCAAGGAGATGTCTATGATCATCCATTAGATGGAATTATAGAATGAGCTTTCCTCATCTCTAAAAATACCAAAAAAATTTTAAAAAAAAAAACATTAAAAAATTCAAAAACACTTTCGATACCTACATGTTTTATTAGGCCCACATGTCATCACATTGGTTTTATGAGCTTCAATGATAAATTTACTGAGACATATTTTCTTCTATATACTGCATGGTTATATTTATAGATTTATAGTTGTCTTACCCTTTTAAGGTGAGATAACTACCACGTAATATTTTCCCTCACATAAAAGGGGGGGAATATTAGTAGGGGCATGTTAGGGTGACATGGATTCCACATTTTCATAGTTTTTAGATTTAGTAGGGTCATTCTTTGGAAACATGTTCTCCATAATCACACATTATATGGTAATTACACTAGTTTGAATATTTAGTAGGGGCATGTCATGATGACATGGATTTAACAAATTCATAGTTTTTAGATTTAGTGGTAACATGATTTGGAAGCATGTTATCCACATTCATTTAGTATGGTACTTATAATTAATAGATTTAGTGGGGGAATGCTTTAGAAACCTATTCTGTGCACCTAATTAGTATTTAGCATCTCTAATTTATAGTGGGGCTGTGTTTTGGAAACAAATCCTCCACATTGGTACTTATATCAATTTCATGTTTCTCCACTTATATTTATGGCATTGTTGGAAGTATGCCCTCAACACTTAAATAATTTTATGAATTGGACAAAGCACAAAATTATATGATTTTGATACACATTTATGGTAGAATTTTATACATGATACCATTGTTACAAATAGTTTTAGTATGAGATAAATACAAGGTGAATATGTTATGAAACATTTTCCTAATATTGTAAAATTCAAGTCAAATTAAGATTCCAAAACTATTGCACGTACTAATATCCCATGGGCTTGTATGGACTTTAGAAAGTCAATATATTGTATTAGTTGGTTAATATTTTGGCATGGTTGGGTGATTAAATCACTCAATATTTCCAAGTTTTGAATTTGGAATTATCATCCAAAATCACCAAGTTATTAGTATCATTGGGTTGCATGGTTGTGCAAATATCAACTACTATGTGGCAACTCACTTTTGCTCCAAAGTTTGGGGCATGTGCCTTCCAACCTTTCTCTATATATATATCTCCTTGGATAAATTCACTTTAAATATTTCTCTATATTTATCCTAATATCAATTTTATATCCTTACAATGATACATTTTTTATAAAAAACAACTTTCCAATAGGCAAGGTGATTACATCAACCCACAAGTGTATTTCTAAACCTTGCTCTTTCAAATTTAATTTATTTCAAATACTTTTGACCAAGATTATATGAACTGATTACACAATGTAACATGCTCTTGGTTTTAGATCAATCACCCAAAAACACTCAAACCCAAATCTAGCAAAGCACTTAAATTCAACTCAAGAAAAGATAAGGCATGCATACACACCCAAGTACTTATTCCTTTCCTTTAAACTAGAAATTTAATTGTTACATCAAAGGGGGGGATAAATGTAGATGATAATCTATGAATATGTAGGTGTTATCACTCTAAATTACACCCTTGAGGAGGTTATTGAAGCCTTATTCATTTAGGTGATAGCATGGAGACACATATAGGATGCGGTTTTCCTACTCAATGAGGTTAATCTATATATAGGGATAGTTCCCTTGATGTGTCACCTATAACGTACTACTACAACCTATTTCTTGATAGGAAAAGGGGAAGAAATGACTAAAAACTAGTAAATGGGAGGTGATGCACCAAGCTTGACACCCTCTACTTGAATTTCTAAACTAACAACATTAATTAGGATTTAAACCTTATTTCACTAACTCAATATGAGTCTATAAATGTCAGTGTTTCAATACAAAGGTTATAATCAAGACACTAACCAAGAAGGGATGATCAATAGGTCTCATAGAGAGACACTAGTGAAACAAATCCACGCTTATCCATTTTAGGATCATGTAACACTCTTCATATGACCTACTAGGATGAACAACAACCTATAAAAAAGGTAATAAGATAGGATAAATGAAAGGAAGTTTCATACTATCACTAACATTCATCAACCACTATGAGAATATACTAGTTATAGCATTGAAAAGGTTATAAATCAGCATGTATTCATCTCAGAGGCAAAGTAAAAGTGATTTTTTAGTAGGGATTCACCATCCTCAGGTTGAGGATCCTTTACAAGACTTACAAGGCCATACATATAGGATAAATGAGATAGAAGAGAGAGAAAGGAAATTGAGGAGGTCTAAGGCAAGTGTCATCCTATAATTAGGCAATTATAATAAAAAAAACTTGATCAATAAAATATTCATATACCTCCCCCACTTTAATATGTTTACATGGTATGATGATGGTCATCTATTAAGAGGTAGTGAGGAGGAACTTCATTATCTTCAATGATTCATTCTTGACACATTGAAATTGACTTATCTCTTCATGGAGTTACAATTCAATTCTATAATAGTATTTATAGGTTATAACTTGACATATGACATGTTCCATACTCCCTTGATACATTGAATTCACCTCCTTCGTTGTATCTTGGTGACACCTCTTAAAGATTGTGTATCTATAAATTTGACTCTTTGGTCTTTTTCAATTTACTTCTAGACAGTATTTGATTTGATTATTCTAATCAACACCTGTAACTAAGACTCCTCATGAAGATTGATTTGGGGATACATCCTTTCCTTCTATGACTCACTATTATCTTCTTGAAATTACCCCCAATGATTTTTAAATAAGCTTTCAAACTCATCTTCATAGTGTAAGTGAAGTGAAAATATCACTTAAGACTAGTTCTTGTTTGAATACCTCTTCAATCACCATGAGATTTCCTAGAAGACTCTATATGAGGACATAACACCTCTACCTAAGCTCAAGAGACCTATCTATCTAATCAAAAGGCTCCAATGCATGAAAAACCATGCAAATTAGTCAAAAACTATAGTTTTTAGGCCCTTTTTCTCACTTTATCCTTCACACATGCCAAATGATTACTACAATGGATTCCCCTAAGTATTTCAGATGACATCAAGTTTTTTTCAATGTATATCTATCCCATTAGAGAAATAATTACATCATACATAGTCATTGGGTCATTTTTGTTCCCTTAGTAGATTGTAAGCATTTTGTTTTCTTGAAAATAATTCATATAGATCAAAACTTCAAACCTTTTACCCATGCCACCAATTTTTATTGTATAAGGGTGTTTAAACTATTCCTAGGATTTTTTGGTCCCATCTAGTTTTTCATAAGAGATTTGAGCATGAGAAGGTAGATTCTTAGGTGATAGACCTGTGTTTGAACACCCAATTTAGGTTTTTAGATTGGAATGACCCATTTTGAGCTCATTCTTGCCTAGGAATGCTTCCTCTAGGTCTCATTATTTCTTTATCAAACTCTATAATCAGTTTTTGAGTGCTCCTAAATGTTTCCCACCTAACTCAATCCATCTTTCCCCATTTGTATGGGTTAAGAAGGTTTTAACCTTCTTGACGGTGTTTAGCATTTATTGAGTTATATGGGGTTATCCTGAGCATCTTAAATGGTAGGGGAAATATAGGAAATGTATTAAAACTATTGATTTATATCACTTTAGAATATTATAATTCCATTGGGTATTCTTAGGGTCTAGAAGTCTATTCTAGGCCTATAAAAGTTTAAGGAGGGTTTGAGGCCTTCTTAGACATATAGGTGCTTATTTGGGAATTGAGAGTTATGAATGTTTTTTGAGGATCATGATAAAAACCCTCCTCACACCTACATACATATGTTCAATAAATTTCATCA